>JAQIBA010000001.1:1800000-2169261 GCA_028293925.1 Brueelia nebulosa
GTAATTTATGGGGAGTGTTTCAAAAAACTTGCTTTAATTAAAGTTGCATTTGTCAGTTAGAAAATCATTGTGATTTCACACTTAGCAACATATTTATGTAACTTATTTCATACATACAAACAATTTCATACATAATTAATTTATTTCCTTTAGTTTAAATAGATTTTATAACATATAATTGTTAAGCAAGGTTAACAATTGAAAATAAATGTAATTTTTAATGGTTTAATACTTATTATATTTATTACTGAATTTATCTTCTAAACAATTGAACAATACTTGCTAAGACTGAATTAACAAAAATAGATGCTTAAATCATGTAAGTAAATAAACTTACTCAAAGACCTTGTAAGCTATTTAAAGGAGGTTAAGTGAAAAACCTTTCCAAACCTTTACAAACTTCTGTTGACAATAACATTTTGCCACCCTAAAAAAATACTTTTTCAATGAAGATATTAGTTTTATTTTAAAGGTAAGTAGTAGGATTACACTTTATTTTTGAAAGCAATAATAACCTTTTGATTCCTCAATCGAGCAAAATAGCTTACATTCACAAATTCTTTATCTTTTGAGGGGAAATAAAAAACCATTAAAATTCAAATGTTGGTATTGTATTTTGTCGCTCATCGATCGATAATTTAGGGATTTTTTTGGTGTTCGATGGGGAAGTAATAATAAGACGCCGATATTTAGAATTTGCATCTTTGCATTAATTGTAAAGGAAATTTGAAAGGTTCTAGGCCATGCAGAGTTTGAAAAGGGATTATCAGGGAAAAACTAAATATAATGCTCTGCCACTCGAAGAACAAGTTCTGTATACGACTATTCCTCTATGGAAAGTTCCCTATGAGGAACAGGTAGGCTAATATTTACGTTTTTTTGAGATAATTTTATTGTTATTATTAAGTTTTCTTTGAATATGGGTTTAATTGGATTTATAATAAATTTGTTTTCGTTTATGATTATAAAATATAGAAGACACTTATAATTTTTCATTCAGTAAAAGTTGTAACCAGGGTTTCAGTGTTGAAATTGTTTAGATAATGTTTTGTGATAAATATCAATGAAAAATTAATGGGGAAGGCATTTATTTCTTGATATACTGTATTTTGTGTACTATTGATTTTAGATAAAGCAAAAAACCCAAACAGCTAGGAAGTATATTATGAAATTATGTAGTTTAATTTTGACAAGAAATCCAAACCTTGAAGGATGGATTCAGAGGCAACAGAAAGAGAACAAAGGTTTTTTGTGCAGAGTTGATCCAATCTTGAGAACCTGTAATTCCAATGGATATAGGTCCAAATGTGAGTTTCAAGTTGGCTTTGATGAGATAACAAATGAAAGAGTAGTTGGATTTAAAGGTGCCAGGTCTGGTGTTCTGAGTGTTTGCCCTGGTGATAAAATGATTCATTTACCTCATCAAATGAAATTAGTTGTAAAGGTGAGTTTCAGTTTTATTTTTGCTTTTGGATTACAAAATTTTTTTTTATTTAAAAAATTTTTTTCTTTCCAGCTATTTGAAAATTATATTAGACAATCTCCACTTCCTCCATATGTTCCTGAGGCAAAAACTGGTTTTTGGCATCATTTAACTGTTAGGGTTTCCATGGCTGGAGAAGTTATGTTAATGGTTGACATAAACACCAAAAGTTTAACATTGCAGCAGCTTCAATATGTTAAATCTGATTTATCAAATTTCTTTTTTAATGGTGAAGGAAGAGTTGCAAATGTTCAGTCTCTATATTATCATCCACATGTTGAAGGGTAGGTTGATAATGTAAGAAATATAATTCAAGAAATAATAATATTGTGTATTAATCCTGCATAGATTCAAAGAATAATACTGAGTATTTTCTATTAATTTCAGCCAAAATGACAGAGTTCCTTCTTCTTTAGAGTTGCTGGGGGGAATGCAACGTCTTATTGAGCCTGTCATGGGCACCAATTTTCACATAGGGCCATTCACTCATTTCTTGAGTAATACAAGCTCTGCACAGGCACTGTATCAGGCAATTAGTGATCTTGTGCAGCCTGGACCAAATGTGACAGTAATTGATATTTGTGCCGGCATTGGTTCAATTGGTCTCACCCTAGCAAAAGTAAGATTACAGGAGAAGTTATTGAAATCTTTGGATTTGAAAAATTGTTTGTTTTTTTTTTTCCAGAAATGTAAAGAGATTTATGCAATTGAAATGTTAGAGCAACATATTGCAGATGGAGTGTTGACAGCTCAAATGAATACCATTACAAATTTTTCATTTCTTCATGGCAGAGCAGAAGAACAATTAGGTGATCTTCTTAGAAGCCTTGAGGGGAGGAACAAAGAAATTGTTTGCATTTTAGATCCACCAAAGTTAGGTGTAAACAAGAAAAGTACCCTGACTGATTTAGGTAATTGCCTTTTTTGTTTTCTTCAAATGACCTGTCCTGCAATTCAAGGTTTATCTCTAAGTTGGACATTTTAGAATTCATAATTTGATAGATTTATTTATTGCAAAGATGCTGTGCATAAAAGTTTATAATGAAATCTCTTAACTATATGAGAGGAAAGGTTTTGTATGTAGTTTTTAAATTTCCTGCCTGATAAATTCTGGGCCAACCTAAAAAGCCAAAAAAGAGCTAATCATGAGTTTGAAATTGCAAGTGCTAATTCATATTATATGAATAGTTGAGATTTCTAATTAGCGAAATTTAACTTAAATTCTATTTGTTTTCAGCTTTTAAAATAGTCGACCAAGTTCGTATGTCTCCGTCTGTTAAAAGATTTGTGTACATATGCAATAACCACAAAAGCCCCGTTAGACTT
Organism: Brueelia nebulosa; assembly: GCA_028293925.1. Taxonomy (NCBI): domain Eukaryota; kingdom Metazoa; phylum Arthropoda; class Insecta; order Psocodea; family Philopteridae; genus Brueelia; species Brueelia nebulosa. The sequence continues at coordinate 1,802,810 of JAQIBA010000001.1, forward strand.
TTTCTCGATTTCTGTGCGTCACCTTTGGAGAGAGGAACTTATAAATTTACAGGACTGCCCTTTGTTCCGGTACGGATTATACCCGTCGACTTAGCTCCGCACACACCCCATTTACAACTGCTCGTTCTTTTCGAAAGGGTAATTGATATTTATTCTCAAGGTAAAATTAAATGCCAGCAAGAAATACAATTCATTACTTATTACAGTGCACAGCTTCATCGAAAAAAGGAAAAGAGCCCAAAGTTCGCAAACAACCCGCATTAGACGAATATGTAGTGTACTCTCAGTGTTGAAAGTGTGCACTATCAAATATTTTGTAAGTAACCGAAAGCGTTTTATTTGGGATTTATAATTATTCCAGAAAGTATAATAAGTTTTCATTACAGGTGAGCATTGTACTAGTCATTTAGTTAAATGGTGAAGAAGGAAAATCATTCTGCATTTAAGGATAATGAAGCTGAAGAGTTATAATTTTAATTTTCAGTATTCTAACGAACATTCCCTTATTTAAATTTTTCCCGAAGATTAAGACGAAATATTTTAATGATGCCATTATACGAATAAATTTCTAAAATTATAAATAAAGTTAATCTGTCCTTTCCATTATATGCGCCAAAATTTTTATTGATTTTTTTATATTATAGTTCCTTAGGCAGTGTAAAGATGTAAAATTTGTTTTTAAGCAGTTAAAAATTTTGGTCGGAGAAATTTTTTGTACGGACAGAAAACATAAAACTAAGTTATTATTAGTTAGTCAATAAATTTAAGTTTAAATGTTCTATTTGTAAAAATGAGTTCATACAACCATCTTTGTGATATTTATGATTTTATTGTCCGGCGTGTGAATGCAAAGTTTCGAAAGATCCTTTGGAAGGTTTGCAGAGGGTGATATTGACGATGTTTTCATCTTGTAATTAGAAACTGAAACAAATTATTAATTAGTTTTTACGATATATCAAATTGCAATTTGTAGATTGTGTTGTTGATTTTGTCTTCCGCGGTTTTATGTACAATTCGTTAGGTTGACCTCATAACTGGAACGAAGTCTTTTTAAAATATTTGTAATTGAGGCAAGTGAGATATTTTCGACAGGTATTGTAGTGAATAAATATGTGCAGTTAGGGAATCTTTTTCCGCGACCGAAAATATTTGATTGTCTGCATAGTTTCCGCCATATTAGTACTTAAATCTGTATTGGAACCGATTTAATATTAGTAAGGGCGAGACAAGCAATAACTCAAGATACCTGCGAACTTTTCCAAATAAAAGCATGTGCCATAACTAATCTCAAGAAATTTTTAGATCATCAAATTTTTATTTAATAAAATAAATCATAAGAAATACGAGTTAAGTCTAATTTTTTTCTTTAATAAACATTAAAATAAGTTAAACAAATTAACTGGAGAAGGAATCGGTTTCTCTGTCCAGTTTCCGGTTTCTGGATTCAGAGTTTATCACCCATCACTCTATTAAAGGCTTCTCAATTCTTATTCGCCCTCATGTTTAATTTACACACTTTAAAGTTTTGAAAGTTATTATAGACTTTATTTATTAAAATAATATGCGCGGTCGAGATGCTTTTGAATTTTTCAAAACCTTTTCTCAAATTTAGTAACGCTTATGTTGAAGACTCCTCTCCACTTTTCCAGGTCAAAATTCTTTTTTATTTTGACTGAAAAACTCGGCCTTGAATTCAGGTTTTACAAGTGAGAAGGAAAATGAAAATTACAAAGTGGGCACTCCCATTATTCTTCAGACTTTGTCGCTTAGAAGTTTAGCACATTTCATCAGATCCCAATTTAGAATTCCTTCATTTTTTTTCCTCCTTTTAATAAAAAAGAGGGCCTACAAAAAGGAGGGCAGTAAGAGCCTACCGAAAAAAAAGCAGACTTTGATCCCCGTATTATAGGGCGATGTTCCAGCAAAGTATCCAAACAAAACAATCTTCAAAGGAGAAAAAAAGAATGTCAAGGCCGATGAAATAAGCCCACCTGTGTGAGTTTTTGAGCCTATGAGATCACTTTATGACGTATTTGGCATGACATAATTATTTTATTACGTTTCTTGCGATGATCAATATTTCTTATCGGATGTGATTGTTAAAATGAATGAATCCATTTAGGCTCCGTCTGGAGAATACATTCCCTGTTGATGTTTTTGCTGAAGAAGTTTCTGGATGAGGTTGGAAAAAGGAAAACGAGCGAAGAGAGTGTGACTCACTCAAACGCAGAAGATTTTAAATTGAAAAAGTGCCAAAAGCCCTAAAAATAATGAGAAGTAATGGACGCCGAACTACAATAGTTTTCAAATTTAATGATAAAGGCGGATTTTGGGCTCACTGAAGCAGACATTAAATAATTATAAAAGCTTCACTCGAATATAAATGCAGGAGAAACATAAGCATTATTCTGTTAAATTGGATGCCCCGAACCAATTTAATTAATTATCCAAACAATGAGGTTGATATTTGTTTTTGAGTTAGGAAATAATCTCATTTAAAAATTTGTGAGAGTACAATGGCGGATATTGCTTTGCCTCATGCTGGAACAAACTCAGCCTTTTTCCTCTTGATAATTAATTTTCCGAGAAATATCAAGATAAGAATACGCCCCGATCTCCGTGACGTTTATATCACTCATACATAAATTTGTCATACACTGGCGTCGTGTAGTGAATTCACGAAACCATCACGATACAGTATTCGACCGCAAACGGCTTACACAAATACGATCCAAGGTGAATAGAAAGCGAATTCGGCGTTGGAAGGCGGAATCAGTTCGAGTCAGAGTCTTTTGTAGTTGCGTTGTGCGACCGAAGTCGTTATTTTGCGGGGATTTGTTGGCTTTCGGCTCCGCGTCTTTTGCTTACTGGGATATTTTCATGTTGTCTTGGAACCCCTGAAAGGTTAGTTTAACATCCTGTTAAGTATAAACCTTTTATTTTTCTCAAAAGGAGAATTATTCGGTTCGGACCGTAAACGAATGGCGGTCAAAACTGTTTACCAATTCGTATTTTTTTTAACTATTCTTCTGATTTCCCTCATTTAGAAAATTTTTGATGAATTTCCCGCGATGCTTACCGTTGATTTATAAAAAATAAAACTTAGTTTTCGACGGAAAAAACTGAAAATAGTTTACGTAATGTGTGTGCGTATAATATATCTTGAGGGAGTAAGAGTTTTGTAATTTTGTGGATTTTACCATTCATGCGGAAGCGACAGAAATAAAATCAAACTCAAATTTTTTCACGCTTTTATACTAAATATATCATCTCACGTGTTCTTCATCAACGCAAAATTCCGATAGATAATCAAACCTTATATAATTATGTATTAAAAATAAACCGAATGGGAATTAAAAGAGACTTTGATGCAGTTTTCAGGGGATTTTTATTGCATCGTACACTACCTATATTAATCATAATAATATATCATTTATAAATATTGGAAATCATTTGTTGAGTGTACTTTTAATACGTTATTATTTCCGCAGATCCGAAATTTCTTTGTTAAAATTAGGACTTTACCTGGTTTTGTGCCAAACGTGTAGTAATTTAGGATTTAATGTTTGTTTATTTTTTTTTTTTTAATAAACAGTAGTTTCACGAGAGGCGCCAGAAATTTGCGGGAGTGGTCTGATATATTTTTTCCACTTTGCGGCTGTCACTGTAACCCTTACATGTGATAACCACAGTTCGAGCATTTGGGCCACTTGAACGCCGGTTCAGGATTTACTGGGATTACCATTGTATCCGAGTTGTAAAATAAATAAGAAAAATAAATACTCACCTTCAGGATTCGCGTAATTACGGCCTTCAATTATTTGGTGATATTTGTCATTTAATTTTTAAGAATAGGTCTTGTCTGATATGACTGTAGGATATACTAGTCAAAGATTATTACGGGAAGACGACTATATTTGCCGGAAAAATTTAAAATATACGAACAATGCAAATTCGCGTCTGATTACACTGTTTTTTTTTTGCTGTTTTCGAAAATAAAGCAACAGTGTAAATTTGATAATTTGGCAAAGGGTTTCTATTTGTTATTTCCAAGCCGGAATGAATCATTTTGGGTCTGGCATCATTGCAGTAATTCCGGAACGAGCCTTGAAAATATAATTGTAGGATGGATGGCAGTAACTAATGAATGACCTTCTGCCGTTGTTGATGTAAGCTGATGATGTCACCATGGGAAAGCTCACGTCTTGCTATTTCCAGTTTTCGACATTTGGCTAAATTCTAACGGGGACAGAAAGAACTGTCACGTCTATGTTTTTCACCAATGGAGTTAAATCATTTTGAAAAGGAGTGAAAAAGTTAACATGAAAGAAACGCCTTTGGGACTGGTCCAATGCGGCGAAACGGCACATGTGGTTTTGTTTACCAATCTTTTGAAGCGGTGATCGAAACGAAAATAAAAACTGGGACAAACTTAACGATTTAATTGCTTTTGTCCAAGCATAGGAATTTCTTTCTGCTGATGAAATCAATAACCCTCGGATATTGGGTGAGGAAATTAGCACAAAACGTCTTCATCTGGACTATAATGCTCATTAAAGAAGCAATCATTTTGCGGAATTCACTTGAATTGTTTTGATATGATCATTATTATTATGCAATTGCCAGATGTCGGCCATAACTTTTTTTTTTTGTTAGAAACTGGATTCCTCGTGAGTCTCAAATACTGGCTGAGAAATTTAGCAATATGTACGGTAGCGCTCAAAAATATTTTGACAATACAATATTTTATAGTTTCTTAGTTACAATAGGATTTTATTTTATATTATTTAGTTATTTATATTTATTTTGTTATATTATTTAGTTATTATATTTATGTTATTTATATATATTTATTTTGTATTATTCATAATTGCAGAAAAAATATATTTGTCAGCATTAAAAATATACAAAATATAACAATTTAAATAAACTTAAGTAAATATAACGATATAAATATACAAATAATAATGTATAAAAATATAAAATTAATATAAATAATAACCAACTAAGTAAACAAATATAAGTTTTTCTTAATACTGTGCTTAACATTCTTATTTAGTTCTATTATAACAAGATAAAACAATTTAAATAAACTTAAGTTAAATAAAACAATATAAATATACTAATAATAATATATAAAAAGAGAAAATTAATATAAATATAATAACCAACTAAATAAACAAATATAACTTTTCCTTGACCACTGTCTTAACATTCAGTTCTATTATAAGTAGGTATTATTACTACTCTATAATTCTAAAGATAAACTCTATTATTTTATTAATGTTATATTTATAAATGTGAGGACAAGTATTTCAATGAAAGCAAATGAAATTTCACTTTATATTAAAAAAAATTTTGCACTGTCAGAATACTTTTGAGCGGTACTGTATATGCAGATTGTGCGCACATTTATACCGAAGAGGCGATACATTCTAACAAGACCTTGTATACTCCAGTCACAGATTTTCAACAATGGCAAGGGACCGTGGAGCAATTAACGAATGGCGCATTTTTGGCAAAATTTATTTCAGGAGTACGATTACTTACTGTGATAGTTCCACTCGGGTGGCCATTGTTTGCGGGCCAAAAATCAGCGTCGGCATTAACACGCACCTGCATTTGAATCGATTAAATGTGCATTCTGAGAGAATTTTCAGTAATGCCAAACTTTTAATTTTTCACTCCGATGTTATGTGGAAGTAAATATAGCGAAAGATAAAGGAAAAGCTATTATTTGTACAAATGACTCATTCGGTTTGGGTAAAATTTATCGTAACCAATCATCCGGTGAAGTTTAAACGGTGGGATAATTTAGACCTTAAGATTTGAAACAATGAGAGTTAGTTGGCCATCAAAAAAAAGAAATCTCATTGATTCTGTAATACCAATCTTTAAACGAGTAAAAGATGAATGTACCTTTAGCAGTTGATTTTTGTAAACTGCCTTCAAACATTGAACGCCCAATTTTTGCTTCTTCAGACGGTTATTTCTGCATAAAATGCAATCAGACGAATATCTTGAAAAACTTATTATTTTTTTTTTTTAATTATAAGTGAATGGAATTAAGAAAATTTTTAAAAACTTAAGGGCTAACTTTTCGGTTAAATCTTTCAACATCACTGTTACGTCTTATCAGATAACCAAAAGAGTTCGAATGCGGTAAATATTTACGTTGTCTGGTGTTGATAGGCGGTTTCCTGAAGAGATTATTCTGTAAAACTTTCTGCCATAGGAATAACGGGCAAATTCTAAAAATTCTCTAATCCGATGGAGAATAAAAAAATATTTAATGATTCACCGAACATTGAGAGTTGGTGGGTCCTCCAATGAATAGAAAAAAGAAAGGAGGGTCGTTGCTAAGAGCAGTGCATTTTGGGTTTTTGAATCGTTGCCTTGACTCGAATCGACGTGTTCTGCCTTGAAAACCAGTTTCTGGCGTTCTTATCCAAGCAGAAACCTGCTCGACCACTTACAAAGAGTCCTGGTTTTGTTTACTGCTTTGTCCAGACTCAAAGTTCTCAAAATGTCCGAGGAAAAAAATATACAAGAACAAGTTTAACATTTCAAGTACCGAAATGGCGCATCTCCTTTGCACAAATTTTGATTTTTTTCGTTATTTCTATTGAGGAGTTTTTAGGGAATAACAGCGGGAAAGCATAAGTTGGTTAATTTTTGTTAATGAATTGAATTACAAAACACTTTGTCGGTTTTGTAGGAAATATAGCAGCCGACTTAATTTCGACTGATATGCGGGAAACCGCAAAAAAAGTAATTACACAAAACGGGTCCCCTTTACCCGAATTTATTTATTAGTTGAGCAACATGCGTACATTTTATCTTATCTAGACGAGCTTAATGACAGAAAGGAAAATTTAACTCCTAATCTCTACTTTTGAGGGGGGTTTTTGGGTGCTTCTCTTAACCACCAATTATTGCTGCTTTAATCATTACAAATACCGCAGTATGTTATATAATAAAAAGATGCATATTTTTTTTTTTTTTAGGAACACAAGATGAGTTGCTGTGACGGTTGCATCAAGTACTTATTATTCTTTTTCAATTTAGTGTTTTCAGTAAGTATCATTTTTTGTTCTCACAAGTTCGTAAAAGTTTTCATATTCGATGGCGTCCCTCAACAAGCCCCTTGTTAGCGAAAAACATTTCTTTTAATTATACGATACGTAGTTTATATATATATAGTAAAAGTTTTGAATTTAATACATATTTGAGTTTATATATTAATGATCTTCGTGAGTTTATCAAAAAATCACAAAAAAACTTTGCTTAATTTGCTCGTTTCCAAAAGAGAACATTTGGGAATTAAAATTTTATCAAATCTCTGAATATTTTTTTAATATTATTTTCGTTATAATTTTAAAGCAACGACTAAAAAAAATAACAGCATTCCAAGTTTAGTATAAAGCTTCACGGATAATGATGAAACGGCATGAGAAGATAAGACTTGAAAACGGGGGAAAAAAGTGCGAATTAGTCCCAAAATTACTATTCTTTGAAATATATATTTTAGGACCTTTCATCGAATTTAAAAGAAATTTACGGCAACACTCGATATGTTATTAAGAGCATAAAGAAAATATTAAAAAACGTAACGATTCAATTAATTTGGGTTTTGATTCATTCGAACTGCAAAAAAAAAACATCGGCGACTGAGACAAATCAGTTTTCAATAATTTAGGTTCGAATGAATGTTCTTCTTCATCATAGACGCGCTTTAGGGCTGATTTCATCATCGTGGTCGTTCTGAATTATCTGCCCATAAATTCGCCCGAAAAAATTCTTAAACAGTAGTCAGATCGCTCGTGAGCCAATCAAATGCCATCATTCGCTAATTAAAAAAAAAAGTTACACCCAAACGAACTTATTGCAGCCTAAATTCAATTTTGCTTACAGCTCAGCGGATTGGCCCTCATCATCATCGGTTCAGTTCTGCTGTCGAATACGGGTAATTTCTCGGACCTCATTAAAGATGTCGGAAATTTAAAAACCCCGCAGATATTTATAATCGTTATCGGATTAATTATTTTCTTTATTGCCACTTTGGGATGCTGTGGAGCAATCAGAGAAAATCGCTGCATGCTTATCACGGTGAGTTCACAATTATTTGATTCACATTAATTCATCGTCACGCGTTGGTTTTGGTCTGTTTTTAAAGAATCTCATGCAATGAATGTTTCAGTTCGCCATTTTCCTCTTGTCGATTTTCATCATTCAATTGGCGATCGGAATTTACGCACTCACCAATAAATCAGATTTCAAGAACAAAGTGGAAGACGGCTTATCGAAAGAATTTCGGAATGTGAAGACAAATCCCAAAGTGAGAGAACTGTTCGAGGGAATGGAAAAAAGCGTAAGTAGTTGTTAACTAACCCTCTTTATCAAGAGAGAAACAAATTCAAATGAAACTGATTGTGTTGCAGATGGAATGCTGCGGTGTTCACGGATTCACAGATTACCTATCCCTTCTTCCGCCAGGCGTTCCCGGATCCTGTTGCGAGGATAAAAGTGACTGCAGAGTGAGACCACTTGCTTATTGGAAAAAAGGATGCGCTGAAGTAATCACAGATTTCACTGGAAAAGCAGGAGAAGCCCTGGGTGGAGTTGCCATCGGCCTTTCTTTAATCGAGGTCAGTTTGACTATAGTTAGATTGGATGAGTTCATATCAAAAATTAAAAATGGTGCCATTGGACAGTCCAATTTGGGGATATTCCTTCGATACTATCGTTGAGATTATCTGTTTCCGGGAAAGGAATATCCGAATTGAGCTATTAAAGTATAGTAAAGTAAAATCATGCTTTCCACAGGTGTTGGGAGCAATATTTGCTCTAAGGTTGGCGAGTAAAGTCAAATAAAAGAAGTGGACTGGGAGACGTTGGGAAACTGCACCAGTCCTTCAGCAAGATCCACCGACTTCGGACATTTCTTCCAGCAATGTCTTTCATAAGCAACAAAAAACTCAGGTGCCTTTTTAAAAGCTCCGATGAGGACTTCAACAGTCAATTCTTTAGCATTTTACTGCAAAAAATAATTCTCACAATCGTTTTATTTATTTTTTTCATTCGATCTATTTTTTTTTTAATAAACTCTTAAAAAATGATTCTCGCGTGAATTATATACGTTAATGTTTTATTTTGTAGTAAACTATAGTATCGGGGCTTTCCTATGGCTGCCTTTGGTAAAGACTAAAGGCCTTTTGTTTGGAAAGCTTAGAACATGAACAGTTTCACCGTTTTACTCAAGTTGTTACAAAGATATAGTGGGCATCGGCTTAAGCAACGGAATAGAATTTCACTTGATAAAGAGCAAGTCTGAGACATTTTGACTGACAAATTTAATAAATTTCATTAAACAGTATAATCAGTATGACAAAATCACAATCGTTTCTATAAAATCACTAAAAATATTTATTTATTTGTTTTCTTTTTTTTTTTTGAATACACAGTACGTTGTTCGTAATTGTATTTTTACAAGTATTAAAAATAAATAATCTAAATAATAAATTAATAAATTTTTTCAGATTTAAACAGACGTTGTACAGGTTTTAAATTGAACAATATCCTCGAAAATTTTCTGCACTTTCTCGTGCAAAACACGAAGAAAAAAAAAGTCAGAGAATATACTCTGAGCCCGCGTTGAACCAATAAAGGCATCAGACTTCCGTTATAATTTATAATATCACGATTGGATTCGAGCCCAGCCCAGGAGAGCCTTCTGGGTCTCGGGAGGGTTAACAGTCGGGTAAGACTAGCTAGGAGTTATGACTGCTCCTCCAAACTTCCCACCGATTCCGGGTAGCTCTCAGCACAGGAATCGCTGAAGGACACGAGGTCTCCTGTTCTCTTGTCGCTTTCGTCGCTGGGCGTCATCGGAGCTGGAGGTGTCACTGGAGTGCGAATCTCTGTTTCTGGCGAAGGAAGTTCTTGCTCGATTGGAGAACCTCCACTCCTCGGATTCATATTTCGAGTAGATTCTATTTAAAAAAAAAAAAGAGAACAGATACGATAGATTAAAAAGTTTGCTTTTAATTTTGAAATGTCTGCAGGTTTGGTTTATTTATTTATTTAAAATGCAAACATTTCAGCTCTCATTTCCTCCCATATTAAGTTTTATACATCTTTATAAACATGTTCACTGCTGCTGTTGTTATGTCCAAGACTTGATCTTATTGTGAATCGGTTAAATCCTACAAAATTGTTAGCCTTTTTCCTTTTCTCTATATATACTTTACGAAGCTGTTTCTGCATGTGCATGATAATAAGTGAACAAAAATGAAGCTTTTATTGGAAAGGAACAATCATGTTTTTCCAACAATTTATATTTCTACAAGCATTTTATACTACATTATGCGCTTGCGACAGCATTAGGACCTTATTTTAAGCAAAATAATGACAATAAATACGAGGAAGAAAAGTGTGAAGAGGGGAGAAATAAAGCAAAGAAGCACTGCTTATTGTGGCTCTGAGGTTTACGTGAAAACTCGATTGGAAGGCATTGATTTGTTGCTCAAAAAAACGATATAAATATTCTGAAACAGGTGATTCGATGAAGACTAACTCTAGAGCCATTTTAAGATCTGAAGCTGACCTAAGCTATAACAGGAGGAACATCCGCTAACGGATGTGGTCGAGAGATCATCCAGAAAATCAAAACTGGCAATGGCTTCTTTTTCTTTGTCGCCGTAGCGGACGAAAAAATTGTCTCGTCCGATGATGGAAGGACGGGCAGAAGTCAGAGAATAACGAAGGACACCCAATTGTTCTCTTGTTGCAGAGGCTGCAACCAAAACGAAAAGTAAAACTACAAAAATGGACAACGGACAACCGAAACCTTCAGGGATCGAACAACAACTGCCCTACTTTCCGTTTTTATATATTTTTTTTTTTTTCAAAATCTGTATTTCAAATGACCGGTGATACCTTTTCTTTGCCTTCGAAACCTGTGAAGTCTATGCAGATGGGTATAATCAACTGGCTCATCACCCCCGCTGTCACTGCTGCTACCGCTTTCCGATGAACTGCCGCTCGAAGCTAACATTACATCCAGAAGGTTCGCCCTCGCCTGTGAAGAGAAATTTAAACGATTAATGCCCACAGCTGATGTCAGGCACACCGTCAACTGCCCACCTTAGGATCCGTGAAGTCGATATCTCTTTCTACGTGCACCCACCCGGTGGGGCAGCAGCAGGCCATGTCCAGAGGCTTCAGCTCTCCGTCGCCATTGCTCGGGGTCAAGTCCTCCCCCTTCCTGATCATTCTGTTCAACTCGTTAATGACGTCCTTCGTTGAGGCTTTTTCGTGAAAGCTCGTGTCGTCTGCGAGCACCTCCCTGGAGGGACAACTCTCCGGCGTTTTTGGCTTCTTCGGGCTCGGTCTCGGCAAGTTCTTCCCGCACTTCCACGTGAGAACGGGTATGTTGGTGTCTCCATCTCTCTCTTTGAAAGTGTTTGGCTTCGGAGATTCCACGTCCAAAAGATGCGATCTGGTGGTGGGTTCTGATTTTTTTGAGGAAAAGACTGGGATTTTTGTACCTTTGATTCTGGGATCGCTTCTCAGTCGAGGAATTTTATTATCCGTCGTTGGTTTGTGACAGTCAGCATTTGTTTGCCTCCTTGAAACGAGGTTCCAGTTTTCCTTTCTTGGAGAATCGGAGCAGATGCTGTCAGGACTCGTCTTTTTCAAGTGCACGGGCATAGTGTCTGAAGTGTGCGCCGCAGAAGTGAGAGAACTGGACATTTGTTTCTGATTGGAACTTTCGAATTTTTTTGAATTTTGATTTAAAGTCCTGTTTTCCTGCTTTTTATTTTGATTGGGAAATTCACCAAACCCTCTTGCTTTTATCGTTTCCAGGCTTCTAGAGAGCTTTTCAACTGTTGGTCTTTTTTCACCCTTTGTACAATTTTGAAACGAATATTTACTTTTAGAATTTCTTACGGGAAGTTTTGTAATGATTTCTTTTTCAGCTGAGCACTGAATACCCTTTTTCAGACTTCCATTTGTTTTTTTGTTTACGGACTCCTTTGAAAAGTCGCCCTCGCAAGTACTTACATCCGAACTCTTGTTGTTTGCTGTAGTGCTTTCGTTTTCAAAATTGTTTGCCTGAGTGTTGTTTACGCCAATATCTCGACAGCGTTCTAAAAGGGTTATCCCAGACTGTTCTGAAAAACCGCTTGCTTCGCTTTGTTCACCCATACAATCGCCTTCGGTGTTATCCTCACTTTTTTGTATATCAGACGATGACTCGTTGTCTTCCTCCTCTCTGTGGTGGCAGTATTTCTGTTGTTCGACTATAAAACTAAGCACACTTTGCAGCGCCATTTCTCTTTCTTGAGCAAATTCAGATTGTTTTTGGCTGAGTAATCCTAAATCGCAGTGACCATTGCTTTTGGAAGAATTTGAGGCTAAACTTTTTGTACTTTCGAATTTCACCAGCCTGTAGAAGTCCCTCGTGAAATCGGTGTCAATGGTGGAAGACTCTTCGGGATCCTGACCGACTGCAGGAGAACCCATTGACCTCGTCTCGTTGAAATGGCAATCGTTGAGTGCTTGGCAGTCTTCGAAATTGTTAATGCTCGTACTTGCCCAACTCCTGCCGGGGGACATCATTGGCCAGGTGAACTTTGTCGGCTCGTTTTCTTCCAGAAACCATCTTTCCTCGTCTTCGGCTTTTATGTCGTCTGTCAGATTGTGGTAATTGTGCGGGCTTGCTTCTGGACTTGAAGTGCTCTTTTTAATGCTGGGGGGTTCGTTAATTTGACAAAAGTAGGGGAATTCTCCATCTGCCGAAGTCGCGACGTCTTCGCAAGATAGTGACATGCTCCATTCTTCTATTTCCGCTTTGTCGTATTGCAGCTGAAGCATGTCTCGCTGCTGCTGCTGTTTCAGACGGGTGTCATCCAGTTTCAACCAGTGCTGAAAGAATTCGGTGTCCCACCAACTCCCGCTGCAACAACTTCCCGCACTGCTTTGTGAATCCCCTATATCCTTGTCATTTCTTCCTTTTACCGGAACACCACTCAAAGGTTTACTTCTTTTAAGAATGTGAGTTCCATCCGCGACTAAGAGCACAGACGGTGGCACGGAAGGTGATACTGCACCCGTCGCCGTGAGCTTCAGGAACAAATGAGAATCCGAAAAGCTCCTCATTGCGTGTTGGAAAGGAAGAAGTTTTTTCGAAGGGGGGTAACTTTGTCTGGAATTGATTGTCAAGGACAAGTTGAGGGGGATGAAGAACATATCCGGAGCCGATATTTCTTCGATTACTGCAGTTGAGGTCATCTCGGCTGTGGAATCCGCATTGACGTCTGTTTCATCCGTGGCCTCCTTAAGATCCTCCAGCTCCCTTTTGGATAACTCGCTCGTCTCCCCCAAGCCCTGGACGTCGCTGGACATGGTGGAATAGCCCTCATCCCTATTACCACTTTCGGGACTTTCGTTTCCCTCATCTTCTGAAGGCTTCTTGCTTAGGGTGACTAAAATTAGAACAAACAAAACTTGGATCAATGCTCACAACAATCGCCTCTTAAAAAAGTTTTGTTCAACATGAAATTCCGCTTACCCAAAGTAAGTTTGCCTTTTCTGTTCTGAGACTGTTTGCTCGTAATGGCAGTGGCTGCAGACAATGGCATTGGACTAGTATGAAGATGCAGACTCAGAGACCTCGGTCGTTGCAGAGGAACAACAATCAGAGACTCGATCGAGCTCAAAGTCTTCAAAATGTTTTTATCCCCCAAGTCACTCAAAAGCAGTCGTTGGAGAGGTTCTCTTTCTTCGGGTTTGCTGCTACCACTCGAGGAAAACTCCGCCGCAGATTGCTCCTGGGGACAAATTTTGGAGGGAAAAAATCCGGGAAACATGGCGGAGGCATTTTTATCCGCGTCCGCGTCGGCGTCCGAATACGGAAGAGCAAATACGGAGCTCTTGTCGAGTTTTTCCACGAGAACGTCTGCCAGAGCCTGATTCTGGTTTTCTAGTTCTCTGATTCTCCTTTGCAGGTTTCCAATCTCCTCTCGCAGTCCCTTCTGTGACAGCAAAGCTCTGACCACCTGATTCGCGATGTCATCCAAACAGCTCTCATACTGTTTTCTCTGGAAATCAGCATCTTGGAAAAGGTGAGCGTTTTCCGTTTCTAGGGACCGCAAACGTTCCAGAAGTTCAGCAGAAGCCTCCTCGGTGCCAATTTTTTCGAAAAGGTGCAGTCGCTGCTTTAGTGATTCGTTTTCTTGCTCTAATTTCGCGATCGTATTCTGGAACTGGACAACTCGACTCTGAAAACAAAATTGGATATTTTTCAATCATAATGGATGAAAACTTCAGTAACCGAAGTATAAATGGCTGTGGGAATAATTTATATGGCCTTCCAACAGAGCATGTTTCGTACGATGTGCTCTTAACACTGACTGAAGCATTTTAGTATATAATTATTTTGGACCTCGGCGAAATGAAAACCACAGGGAATCGCCCTAACACACACCAACGGCAGTTATTTTCAAAATGGAGGAATACCTTTGGATGTAAAAAATTATTCTAAATTGAAATTCCCTTCCTGCGGTTCTGCAAGAAGGGAGATTCCTCCGCTTCACCAACCCTCAGTTTGCTTCATTTAAGCATTGCTTATCTCCGCCTTTTAATTTTCTAAATTATCCTAAGAAGGTCTCTTCGGTGTATAAAAAGCTCTTTAATGGCTTTCCCAGTCGCTGAACAGTTCTCTCTCTTATGATTCAACCGGTTTAGTTTGTTTTGAGCGCTACAGAAAATTTCACGAAGACAATATGGAACAAAATCAACGGCCAAAGACTAACAAAATCTAAACAAGAAAACGAGACAGTCAATAATAGCAGAGAAGCATTTTACATTCACGACCATACCATGAAAATGACGGGGAAAGGGGTGAAAAGCTCATCGGCGGGAAATGGATGGATGAATCTCACGAAGCCAAACAAAAAGGAAGCATAACAGAAACGATCTTGTTTATCACAAAACTCTCAGACTGCAGGGCTAAGCGTCTGGAAGCCTTTTAAAGTGCAAGAGAAGAATCCAAAGAAGCAAAAAAAACGGTCTTCGATTTTCGAAAGCAAAGTTTTAAAAATTTCTAATCCGTATAAATTGGGCAACGCCGACGTTTTTCAAAGCTTAGCACAAGACACCCAATTCCCGAGTAAATCCTTTCCTAAGGACTGATTCATGCAAACGTTGCCACGACGAAAGGTGTGCGAATCAATAAGCAATGCATAGGCAGAAACTTTACCTTTTCGCCCGGCGGTAATAAGAGAGGCATCGATTATTACAACCCCTACCTAAGGGAAAGATTACTGATTCAAGAGGGGACTCTTTGTCTTTAACTCAACTACTGCTTTTCCTGTTGTTCAAGGTTTTCCTGTCACCTTTTTTTTTTATTTCGGAATATTTTATTTGCTTCAGAGAATTTCCTTTTTGTTACTGCAGATTAAGGCTAAAAAGATTAGGCTGATTCAGTTTATTTGCTTCCCTGGAAAGACGAGAATACGATAAAATCTATTAAAAACACACAGATTGTGACCGCCATCACCGAAAGTGGCGTTAAACTTTAATTTTCACTACAAAGTCAGCACTAAAGCAATATGAAGGATGCGACTGGAGGAAAATTTTAATATGCAATCGAAAGTAGTTAAACGTGATTAAAACCCTCTCTTCATAAAGACGAGGGTTCTACATTTAATATTAATTTATTAATGAAACGTTTATGAAAATTTTATTGCACGTATTTTCAGCGTAACACATATAGTTTTTTAGGGTTTAATCGGAAACATTTTAAGAAGGGCTTATCAGCAGTGTAAGCAATCGAGAATTCTTTCTGCTACTGCCCTATCCGCAGTTAAAATTAAGAGGGTAAGGCTTTGTTTCTTCAGAAAATATACTCAAAAAGAGTATAAGCTTTACTGATATTCCAAAATGAGAGCTATGATTCACATCCAATGAATATTATGCAGTTCCCCATCTTTGCTCCCATTTCTACTCTATGAATAATGCTTTAACGTTTCCGACATTTTCAGTCTATTACAGCCCCGTTTGCTTTGAGAACGAAAGATTAAACTCAGAGGCTTTTCAGAAGGTTAACTCTTCTCTTCTCTCCCAAATGTAGGATTTATTCAAAGGAGTCTAATTGCGTTGCCCTTTGACAATCTCATTAAAATCCACACGTAAATTATTACCTCGTAAATCGCGGTGAGGAATACTCTCTCCTGATTCAAAAGCTCACACCTCGTCTTATACTGCAGCATTGTTCTGACGGTGTCCTCCATTCTGGAAAGAAAAAAACAAAATTATAATAATTCACGTCGTCTCCCGGTATAATATTTTTAGGACCCCTTTAAATAAACTTTTGTCCGGAAAACGATTTTTTATAGAATTTATCTTCCGCTCATGTCCTATTTGGCGGGAAAGATATTTAAAATTTTTTTTTGCGAGGGGGACATCTGACACGTTTTTCGGGCGATTTTTAACTCGAAACGGGTCATCAATAATATATAATGCTTTCGGGAATGGGCAAATCCTAAGTTTCGTATTTGAGCGAATGACTGCTGACGAACGCTTAGCCAAATAAAAGCGTTAGAAATGGTAATATTTTTCACCAAGCCTCCCTCCGGGCGTTGTGATTGTAAAATATACCTTTCCAATGACCATGATTTTTTGTTACAAGTATAACGTTATCAGTAAAAAAAAAAGGAAAAATTTTACTTATTCATTTTATGTTTGCCATTGTGACTTTTCAGTTGAAGAAAACAGGAATGAAGGGGGGGGGGGGGGAAAGAAGAAAAGTCAAAAACTCAAGAGTTGAAGAACTGAGCAGAAGAAACCTTCAAACTATAAGAAGCTTAAAATTGCGATGAAAAAAGACGGCTGCGATATTATTTTGACAAGTATAAGAAACTGAATTTTTGACCGGAAGTGGATGTAAAGGAGTGGAAGCGGAAGTCAGAGTTTTCCACCCGTCAGAGTTACTTACAAAGTGAAATTTAATTGAAATGCTTTACAACATTTATAAATATAATATTAATTAAATAACAGAAGAAACAAAGTCTATCTATTATATTATCTATTAATAATAAAACTAAGTAAGAGTATTAAAGAAAAGAAGAATGTTATGTTTTGTATATTTTGTTATTTTAATGCGACAAATATATTATTAATAGTATTGTATTGATAACTAAATAATATAACAAAAGTGAACTATTAAATATTGTATTGTCAAAATACTTTTGAGCGCTACTGTATATAATAAAATAACAGCGGGAAGGTGGTGGACTTTCGCATTTTTCGCGTCCAACTACAAAGGTTTCACTACAACTCAAGGGGATGGAGGAGGAGGATTAATGAGCGGAACTTTACTCATCCTCCGAATGAGGGACATTCGTTCAGAAATCAGCCTCTGCTGCACCAAACTGATTGATCGGGTTACTTACTTCGAAAACTCCCTTTGTAAACCCGCCAAAGTTTCCCTGTAACGCTCTGATTCACTGACGGTTTCACGCAAGCGTGATTCGATATCCGCGCGAAGTCGCCTTTCCCTGTCAACATCTCGCTGTGTTGCGTCTCTCTGTGGAAAAACAAAACGTATACCGCCCTATTAGCAGATATAACACATCCGATTTTCATTTAATCGAGGCTGAAGTGTCCCACAACAAATCTTTGAAAAATATTCTATTACAGATAAAGTTGCCGCGGCGGTGTTGTGGCCGTACATCCACTATGTGTAGTTGCGAAGGGTTGTTCAAAAGAGAAAGGAGTGAAAGGCGTCCTAAAGGGGTGAAGGTGTTTGTCACAGGGCTGGCGCCGAAGAATAAGGGCGCTCCGGATGACCTTTGGCCTTTGTCGAATATTAAAAAATTGTGGTCCCTAAGTCGAGTGGGGATTCTAAATGCGAAAGAAGCGAATCCATTTATTAGGCGACCCTCTCCCTTCGAAAGGGAAGTGATCGATGGGGACTGGGAAGGTTCTTTTGGTTTTTATTCAGAGAAGAGCTTTCAATTGATTTATAAGAGAAGAGGAGAAGCAATGTTAACAATTAACACTTTGGCAGCGGTTGTTTCACTGCCGGGAGGCAAAAATATAAATCTGTCTCCGGACCGGAGCAAAATGGGGTGCAGAGATGTATAGAAAAAATTCCTCGAAAGGTATTAATATTTAAAAAAGCCGCGATGAAGCCATAAATACGCGTGCGTTTTCACTTTAATTAAAAAGTCTGGGCGTTCCATGAAAAATTGCCTTGATGGAGTGATTAACGTGAAGCTTCTCATAATTCTCGAAACTCTTTAAAAGATTAAAAGTAATGCAAAAATAATATTTCTTCTCCGCAGTGACTAATTTCGTGAATCACTTTACGCGTTGTGCACGTAAACACGTATGAACCGAAAAAGAAACCTTTCCGAAATCTTTTTTCTTCCTCTCAATCTTCTATCCAACCCCAACTCGTTCCCTCAATTTATAAATGTCCGTTGGGAGGGAAAGGCTTTTTGTTTTTAAAGCTTACCTGTCGCGTTTTAGTCAAGTTGGCTCCCATTCCATGAAAGACGAGCTTTCATCGTTTCGGATCATCCAATTGATTAAAATGGAAAATTCGCTACATTTTTACTATCGTAATCATCTGTGAATTTCGTTACAAATGCTTTTCTCATAAGGTATAAAAACATTACGATGCCTTTGGCTTTTTTACAATCATAAAATGAAGGCATAAAAAATAATAATACTTTTCATAAGTTTACGGAGGAAAATTGTTTTAAAGCGCTTTTCTCACATTAGTTCTCGGGAAGACTAAAAATTTCAATTTATTGTAGTCAATACATTGCAGTCGAAGTCTGAACAGATAAAGTTTTGATTTTGCTGAAAATTAAAATTACATTAACTCATACATCCGCCGGGCGAAGTGTAAAAAATTAGAAAAGAACGGAGGATATCCCAACTTTCTCATTCTTATTTATAATAACAGTTTTTATAATCCTAAACAAATAACCTAAACTTATGATAATTTTAGGTAAATAAATAAAAAAACCTTTGTTGAAATAAGTCAAATTCTCGCTTAACATTTAGAGCAGTCTTCATTTTCAATGAAAATATAAAAATTCTCTCTCAGTTCTCTACTTTTATACAATTATGCCGAGTTAAATGCTGACATTTTTTTATCTTTCATGACGTTTTCCAATTTTTTCTGCTAGCTACGAGATATCTCGTTGTGGACTTTTTGATACAGTAACGTCTTACAGAAATTTCAGTACAGTAATTTTCTACAGAAATTTCGGTACAGTAATTTTATACAGAAATTTCGGTACACTGGTTTTATAAAGAAATTTCAGTACAGTAATTTTATACAGAAATTTCAGCACAGGAATTTTGTACAGAAATTTCAGCACAGGAATTTTATACAGAAATTTCAGCACAGGAATTTTATACAGAAATTTCGGTACAGTAATTTTTTTACAGAAATTTCAGAACACTAATCTTAAACAGAAATTTCAGCAGTTTTTGTACAATGACGCCAGCTACGAGTTATCTCATAGTGTTTTTCTAAAAAAAAAAATTGCAGTAAATGCAATTACAGCATTGTATATAATTATATTTTGTAACTTTCATGAATTCTTCAAAATAAAACCTCGGCATCCAGGAAAAGACTCTCTAAATCTGTCTGTCACTCAATGAGTTAAAATACAAGCAAGGGCAGAGGCCTCGAGTGCACCACAAATATTTAAGGCATTCCTCCGAACTTTTTTACACTCCAATAAGCTGAAACTCAGTCGCGGGCATTCGGCTCTACAAAAGAAAACGATCGGAAAACGAAAAAGTCATAAAAGGGAATTCACTGAGACCGCATAAAAGGCAAAAAATCACGCACATGAGGAACAAATCGTTAGCGGGAACAACATAAACCGAGGAAAAGCGAACTGGTTCCACGTTTCAAAGGAAAAGCAAAACTGTCGAAACAATGGAATGCGACGAAGAGCAAAGCGTCCCCCCGAAAGCACATGCGTTCTCCTGCCCTCTTCAGCCGAACGCCGGGATAAATATTGGACGGCGACAGCATTCGTGCATGTGGCTTTATCAAATGCTCAACAGCCGAGTTTAGGTGTGTGGAATTCCAGTCACTACCAGAAATATATTCACCGAGGAGCTTTTAAATATAAAATCCCGTCGACGGGAGGGCGAGTGTGCTTTTTTAGCTCCGAGGGCCATTCCGGTGTTTCATAATTCCTATTGGCTTTTTGAAAGATCTCTTAGAAATAAGGGAAATTTCTCGGGGGTTGGTAACTCATTTGCAGAGTGGAAAATACTCCTCGTGATTTTCTCAAGTTTTACAACAAAATTAAGAATTCCTTAGAAAATAAATTGAAGGGCGTAAAAAAACAAAACAAAAAAAGTTCTCTGGGGTGTTTTTCAGCGGAAAATTAAAAAAATAAAAACGTAAGCATCCGTTAAGGAAATGACTTGATAATAATTTCTTTCCAAAACAAAATTGTTTCTTCAGCCTTTGTTTTAACAAAAACCTCTCATAAATCCATATCATTCAGTGCAAATGCTCCTCCGACCTTCTGTCAACAGCCTTCATTTTCCGGAATAGAATGAAATTTCTTTCTTGTGGAAACTCATTTTTCTTCGGATTCTCCGTGTCATTCCTTTAGGGGTGTTCTTTCTCTTTGTAATTACAACATTCGGCGCGTTGCCTTGGGGGGCGAAATCGAGGAATGGAAATTTTTTTTTTTTTAAGTTTAAACGCCGAAAGGATCAATGATCAGTGGAGTGCAAAATGAAAGACGAGAGAGAGAACAATTTCGTGAAACCCCCTTTTTTAATTTCCCGCTTAAAAATTTAAAAAAAATATTTAACCGGAATAGGGACTCGGTAATTAGGGGCTTTAAAACGATAAAAAGGGTTTAATACAATAACACTTGAGAAATGTTTTCTTTCCTTTGAGATTATTTACTTAATACGCGTCCATATGTTCACTTTCAATCCCGCAGTATCCTTTCTTTAACCATATGCAGGCATTTTTTTTTATATATAAAAACCCCAAACAGAATGGGTGAGATCTCTTGGCTTTGTAATGTATTTCCTTCCCGGGTAGAATTCGAGAAATCTCCCCATAAAATATGAAACTCGAATTTTGAGAATAAATTTTTAAAAAGTCACATCGCCTCCAGTGGAAAGCAGTCAGTAATTACGGTTAATGGAACGCCCCGAGATTCCCCTCATATGATCATTAAGAGAAACAAATCGACCGGCAGCCAATCACGTCTTCCCGTTATCATATCTCCCCATTCGATCATCCGGGGGCACCCACAGGTCACTATCGGTTTTCCATTTCGTCAGCGAAGAAAACTCTCCCGATTACTCCTTTAGAGAAATAAAAAAAACTTTCCGAGTATGAAATATTCCCCTTTTGCGATGTCTTCGCCATTCATATGGCTGAAGTATAAAAAATGAAGTTGGAGAAAGAATGGTCGATTTTATTAGGTCCTTTGAGAATTCGCCTCAGACGCACGGCTCTTATTCAATTAGACTAACGAGCCGCTTTCGAAGAGATATTGTTACTCAAATTGTATATTCTAAAAAGATTTAGTTTTGCAAAAGGGGTGAAGTAAACCCGCAGGGGATATTTTTGTATTTCGTCTGGTCGTTGCAAAGTTTCCCTCTCGGATGCGTCGGAGTTACCCTTCGCTGGATAAAAATGATAAATAGCTAACCCCAGCCAACTTTCTCAAAACTCAAATTCCACCGAAAGACAGCTCATTAAGGTCTTCCCTAATCATTTACTGGATTTTAACCCTTAGCGGTGGTATGTCTACTCTCAGCTACCAAAGCCTTTTTACCGTTGCGGTTTAATAAAAGAACTATACGAATCTTATACTGTATTCATTCCTATATCAGTTTAACCCTTTGCGGTCGTATGTATACTCTCAGCCACCACAGCAAGGAACTATACGAATATATACGAATCTTATACTGTATGCATTCCTATATCAGTTTATCACTTTTCCTGAGGGAACCTCCATGCCCTAAGTACTAATACGGTGCTCCATCGATTGGAGATAACGAAATAATGGAGATAACTAAACAAAAGTTGTCTACATGTTATGGAGTTCTTTGAAAATACCACATAATGGAGAGTTACAAAACATAATTTTTATACAAAAACATATCATTAGATGCCTGCTATTGAATAAAGATATACCTAGATATCTAAAAGATATCTAAGATATATCTAAAAATTCTCATAAGAATTACTAAATGTTGTTTATCCATCGTAAAATAGTTTTGTGTACCCCTGCTCATTTCGACGGAAATTAATTCCGACCAATAGATACCCATCCCCAAATTTTATACCACCGCAAAGGGTTAATAAGTAGCTCCTTTCGTTTGGGGCTGAAACGGAACATTCATCGCTTCTCTTTTATACCTTCGAACTTATTCCCACATTGCTATTTACGCGATTAGCACCGGTATGTTATCTGAACATGGCGTTGTATTTTTAGTTGAGGAGGCAGATGGAAGGAAGACAGAACATGAAAAGTAATGGAGGCAAGAGAAAGTCGAGTGGGCACGTAAGGTTCTGGCAAGAAATCAAAAGACTTGGGATGTATCCAACTCGGTGAGCAATCCCGTGATTCCTCCTGGTGCAATTTTCCTTTCATCCTTTTCGACGACTGTACCTCAGATTCATTATTGGGTGACAAATACTGCAGTTGTTTGTTCAATATAATACAGGTCTAATGCAGGAGCGCCATTGCTGCCAGACAATTTGAGATATTCTCCTTTGAGATTTTCATTTGCCTTCCCTCCCATAAGAGCACCTTCTGCTGTCGGAAGGGCGGAAGGACTCGTTATCGTTTCAGTATTTTATACATCGGCTGACTTTGATGTGACAAGATGAGAGATAACGGAGGGAATCTTTTTATCGAAAAATATTTTACGAAGCTAACTCAATTTTCGCGGCCTGGCTTTGTTATCGCAGGAACCTTTCGTGACAAATCTAATTAATTAATTATTTTGATGAATTACGCTGTAGTTTTTACTTGAAGATTGTTTTTCTTAAATGAGAGTGAATGGGTTAATATAATTTTTCCGGAAGGCGGGGGATATTCGATTAAAATGCTTTGCTGAAGTGAATGAAGGCGAACCCGTCAGGTTGAGGGCGGAAGGGATGTTTATGACACAGGGGGGTGAAATGCTGGCTGCTCCGGCAATGAACGGTTTATCAATACTCGTCGAGGGGAGGGTATACCATGCGACGGGACGCAAAAGGGGAAGAACTCGAGAGTAATTTTGTAGAATATGGCATCAAGTTAAGAAAAAAAGCGTTCTTACAATATATCTCCGGAGGGGGAGAAGAGAAAAAGGGGAGAATGGCTGCTAACGGGGACGGATTTTACGACTTGAGTGTCATGAGAAGATACCAAAGCAATTTTTGTTGCTTTTCACCCGAAAGCGAATTCCACGCCATTCCCTTATTAGAAGAATACATAAAAAGAATTTTTAATAACAATTTAATAATAAAAACGTGGAAGAGCAAATAATGAAAAAGCTCTTTTGGGTGTGATAAAATGGGGTTCCTATTGATTTTATTTTATGGAAACGTTCTTGGCCATTGTTAACGTATGCTTTTACTTACAGAGGATGTTTTCCATTCTTAAAAGTCTCCCACTGGTTGGAGACAAAGGTATTTAGACAAATACAAGGTCCATAAACTTTGCATTGACTTCATTCCAATGGAATACTAATTGAGGAAAGATAATTTTTAAAAGAGGCCTTATTTTGCTTTTCCTGTTTAAGAGAGGAAAAAGCGAGTTTGTTATTTAAACAATCCGTCTTTGGCCCGGTCGTCTGGCGCCTCAACCCTTCGCTTCTGATAGGTTTTCGTCTGCTTAGTCGTTTTCATCCTTTGGATTTCCCGGAATTTCCTCCGCATTGCATTCACCCTCGACTTCTCCCTCGCTAAGTTACTCTCCTAACTATTTTTTTTTGGCGCTTTTTGATGGCGTTATTCTAAAATAATTTATATTCTTCCTGTCTTCGTTGTGGGGCCGTGAGATGATAAATTTTCGACAGTTGTTTTTTATTGAAAGTAAAAATTCCGGGAAGTTCCTCCTCGGAAACATCAGACGATTTTTCCACTGATGTCATACTCTGCTTTGAAACTTTTCTCAGCTTTCTGTCTCTTCCCAAACCCCTCCGGCCTTTACAACCGGGAAGGGTTTGCAATGTAAACTTATAATTTTATTAATAGATTCTTTGTGCATATTCAATGAGACGTCTTCTCTGGGGGTTGAATCGTAAGAAAAAAAAATAAAAGTTCTCATAATTATTTTTTTGGCAAGGAGGGGGAGAACTAAAAGAGAAAGAAAAGACCCTTACAAGAGGGTGACCTAATCCCTCAGAACAGTATCCGTTTTATGATTTTTATAAATCCTAAATCTCATTTCAGTCGAGGTATTTATCTGATTTTTTTTATTCACCTTTTTTCCATTTCTTTTAAAGAGTTAACGTGGAAGGGAAAACATTCACATTTGCTCTTCCAAATTTATTCCTTAACCCGTTAAGTAATTCGGTCCATTGCGAGTAGTGGTTACTGTAGTTGCCACGTATTTTTGTATATATACGTCATATCCACTGAATAATTTTTTATATATTATGTTTATATTATTTTAGGTTATGTTTATTACAGCTTATAAATATACAAAGGTAATGTATACACATTGAAGAGTAGAGAAAAAATGAACGACACTTTATGTATCTTTATGTAAACATGCACATAATGCTCCTACTGTCCCTCTATTACCAGAAACAATCGAACGTATATTATTAAATAAACCAAGAAAAATCATTTGACGTATATATACGTCATAGCTGCTACAGTATATAAGAGATCAACCGTATATATACGGCATATCCGCTTAACGGGTTAAGGAACTGTTGGATGAGCTTAAATTTATATTTGAGCTAATGCTTTCTACTGTGGTCACTCTCCGGTGGGAATTGAAATTCTGTAAAAAGGGCTTTAGGGGATAAAAGAAAGGGCAAATAACAGGCACGAGGGGAACAGTCTCCCGAAAAGGCTACAAGGATAAGCGTTGGAAAACATTCACAGGTGCCAATAATTATGGGCGAGATGAACGCCTTAGGTTTTTTATCTTTCCCTTATTCCTTCAAATTCTCAATGCTAAGTAAAAGGAAAAGTTTCAAGGAACAGAGCAAACGCCGAAAAAAAATTTCGGTTTTGTTTGCTAAATAGAATCATCAAAGGGATTGCGGCAATTATTTTAATGTGAGATGAAAAAATAATAAAAGTTCACACGTTTCAGGTGTGAATTTTACAGTAAAAATTCTCATGAAAACAGTGTTGACAAATTAGTTTGCAAACAAAAGAATCGGAGAGGAAAAATAAGGGAAAGAGGAGATAAAAATATTCAAAATGATTTTGGAAGCCACAGGAAAAAGGTCTGATTTTGCAACGACAAAGTCGGCGCATTGGAAACTTAAAAACGATTCAGAAAAAAATGGCGTCTGGGGAGAAAGGAGTCTGCTTTCTGTTTCCATAAATCACAAATTCCCTTCCGAACTTGGGGAGGGTCTTTGGGGTTCCTTCTGAGTCAAAACAATTTAACAAATTTTTATATGACAAAATAATCCTTTTGGGAACGTCACCAAAGTTTTTTCGGCTCATTCCATTGTCTTCGTACCTTTGTCGTTGTTTAGTTGTAACAAAGGAAGACAGTACTTCAAATTAATTATGAAAAAGTTTTGCGATGAATTTAATTAACCCTTTAACTCTACAAAATTAGGGGTGTGTATTGGTCGGAATTAATTTCTTTAGAAAGAGCAGGGATACATATACATAATATTCAGTAATACTTTGTAATATTTTAACAAGAGAGAATCTCTAATTACTCCTAAATACAATTTATAAATTATTCTTTGGAATTCTACAATGTATTTATTTCCAATCGATGGAGCATCTTATTAGTTCATGAAAAGGTTTATTAGACATTCAGGAAAAGTTTAAACTGGTATAGGAATGCATACAGTATGAGATTCGTATATATTCGTACAGTTCCTTTCTGTGGTGGCTGAGAGTAGACATACGACCTCAAAGGGTTAACATCCCGTTTATCTGGCAATGAATAAATTCCTCCTTTTCCTCAGAGATAAGACAAAGTATACCGAATCAATTCCAAGTTGAAAAGTAAAATGGTCGACGGGTGTTTGCAATAATTTTTTGGCCGCTGCAACAACATTCCAGCTTTGGCGCCAGTCCTCTGTCTTATCATCTCACCCCTTCCCCAGTTTTCAGTTTTCCTCCGTCCATCCATCATCGCTTAAATTTCCGTCCTTGTTCACCAGTCGGTTTTCCTTTTTTTGCAATTCCATTATATAAAAACCAATAACCGTATTTTGGAAAAACTATGCTGAGATAAGACTCACGAGTCATCAAACCTTTTCTGTCTTTATTAAGCTTGAATGTCATATAAGAGGGGTTATCTAACCCCCTAACGATGTATTATTTTCTTTTTTGTTCGTCTGTATTTTTTATTAGAATTTTACAACCGGATTCTGCATTGGATTTCTGTGGTAAGGTTCAATTGGCTAGCGAAAGGTTGTGGGGGTGAAAATCCAGGCATTTCCTCCTTTTCTAAACAACTTAAGGACAGTCCCCGAAGCAGTGGCAGACTGGAACTCTTCCAGGTCGAAAGAGGAAGGGAATTGCACTGCCCCGGGAGACGCAATAAACAATGGAAAATCGCTTACCCTCGCCAGTTGCCTTTGCAGTCGAGTGACAGCCAGCCTTTCCTTTTGGACGGTCTCCCGCTCACATTCCAGCAGTCTTTGCAGTTCTTTAACGGTCGCTTCGAGGAAATCCTGCGGGGAAAATATCCACATTTAAAAACCCACATTCGATTCCAATTAAACTTTTGTTATTTTTCATTTCAACATTACCCGGAAAGCAACCAAAAAAAAACCTGGATTTCATTTAAATGGAAATTTTTTTAGCTTTCGTCTTACCCCCCACCCCCTCCCTCCCTCTCCCCATCAATCATGTTATTGCTAAAGTTTGGGAAAATCCGCATAACGCGAGATGCAGTGGATTGAATATGAAATTCTTAAGAGTTCTTTTTATTAAAAAAAAAAAAAAAAAATTGATAAAGTTCAACGGAAAGCGGTGACTCTTTTTCTTCTCTGTTTCTCTCCCTCGAAAGAGACAAATCAAGAATAAAGCCTCCAACGATCCCAAAAGACAAAAGTTTCAAATTTAAGTAAGATTAAATGTCTCCCCGATTTTGTGAAACTTCTTTAAGAAAAAAATAAAAGGGTTTCGTAAAGTAAAATGGAGTGTCTCATCAGTGATTAATTTTTTACAAATACAATAATTTGAATTTACAATAATAAACTTATTAATTTGCCCAATAGAGAGTGTCATTTAAGAAAAAAAAAACAAGTTTGAGACTAATTTCCTTTTATGTTATTATTTTTTAATTTGATTTGGCCTCATGGCCTTGACAGCAAGCCAATAACTTTTCATGCAGAATGGGAAGCGGAATTTCAGTCATAACATCAGAGTTTTCAATTTGCCCCGGAAACTTTTTATCTCCTCCCCCACCCCAACCCCACGACCGCTCACTTCATTGTAGGACATTTCCTTTCACGCAGCGTGGCCAGCCTTTAGAATGGAACCCTTTTTTACTTTCATGAATTTCACGGCCAAGTTTTTCCTTTGTGTGTCGCCATTGAGAGAGGGAGTGTAAGGGGTTACGTAAAAGCCTTCGGGATTTTCGCGGGTTTTTACAATCCCTACAGGACTTTCAGACGGTTTCAAAAAGTTGAAAAAACTCAGAGAGAAAAGAAAAAAATAATAAATCGAACTGACTCGGCAAGGTTTCGATATAATTGAAAACCATAAAAAAAAAAGAATTGATTGCAAATTAATAAAGAGGAAATTAAAACTATGAAAAAGCAGTAAAAGGTTCTGTGTGTCGATCCTATTACCTTTGGCCACCTTGAAAGATAATTTTCATTGTAAGCTCATTCGAGAAATACATGACTGGCAGATATCTGAATGTCGATTTCAGATAAGTGTAACATCCGCGTGGAGAATAAGACATGGCGAAATGAAAAAGAAGGCAGAAATGAGGAAAATGAGAGGAAGTTGGGAAAGAATTGGCAGAAATGGTAAGAGAGTAAGAGGGAATTCCTTTCAAACAGTGATGGCCAACCTTTGATAATGTGCGGGCCGAAGTTGAGTTTGGTGTAATTTCGAGGGCCACAATGGATAAGAAAATTAAATATGGATTTTTAATATTAGTTTTTACTCTCTTCTCATTTTCCCTTTTTCTCTTTTTCTCTTTCTTTTCTTTCTACTCATTTTCTTTTCTTTCCTTTTCTCATTTTCCACTTTTCTCTTTTTCTCTTTCTTCTCATTTTCTCCTCTTTTGTTTTCCTCATTTTCTCGTTTTCTCTTTCTACTCATTTTCTTTTCTTTCCTTTTCTCATTTTCTCATTTCCTCCTTTTCTCTTTTTCTCATTTTCTTCTTTTCTATTTTTCAATTTTTCTCCTTCTTCTCATTTTCTTCTTTTCTCTACGTTCCCGCTCTCACGGCTATTGCCTTTGCCTCTTTTTTTACAGCTTTACCCTTTTTCCATTTTTATGCAAGCAGTCCGTTTCACTTACATGACAGAATCAGAAAAGAAGGGAAACCAAAAGTGTTTAATAGACTTCGAATGGATTCGAAAGCGTCCGCGTAAATTTAAAATTTTTCCCCAACGTAAGAATAGAATTTACAAATTGAAAGTTGTTCTAATATTGGAATAACCCTTTATTTAAAAATGAAAATGGACTGAAATCACCAAACACGTATGTGAATATAGGAATAAAAGACCGGGCCACATGCAACACCTTCACGGGCCGGATATGGCCCAAGGGCCGTAGGTTGGCCATCACTGGTTTAAAAGGTTTTCTGTCTCAAAATAAAATAAAAGACAAAAAGACATTAAATACTTTAAACACTGAGGTGGCCAATTAATAACAAAATTAATTTTTATTTTTAATTCTTAACAAACAAAGCGCATTCTGAAAGCGCGTTCCGAATTAATTACTTAAATAATTAACAGTTTCACGTGTGAATCGCATAAGCGGGCCATAGAGGCGAACAAACTTACATAACGGAGGTTTTTCAATAACGAACCTGAAATAAGTTTCCACGTATTTTATTTTGTTTGTGAAATTTATGAAAATTCGGGGGAACTCTTTCATGAAAGTTAATCATCTTCGCCTTCTTTCCTCCCCATTCCTCTGAAAACCTGTCGCAATCGCACCGTTCGGCAATAAATGATTTGATTAATTCTTTAATTAATTCTTTTAAATAACGATTTAATCAGTGGTCGACTCTATTGGAAAAGTTAGGGAGGACGTCGATGTCCCGTTCCTAAATCGAGTTGCCAATCTAAAAAACAATCAGTTCGCATTGCGATAAACACGAAATTGTTTCCTCAAAGGATCTGACAATCGGCAAAATATTGCAGAAAAGGAACGGCGAAAGGAACGGGGTTCACAGATCACGACAAATCGTGACTCTTTGCACCCATGAATATTTTGAATTTGCTTCGGAAGGAGCCATGATTTGGGGTAACGGGGTCAAATCGTTTGTTTCGGCCCGGAGTTCGCAAGGACAATTCGGAGAACAAATTAGAGAGGTGAGAGAGTTGGAAGCGACCACTCTCTCTCTCAAGAGGGATTCAAAGACAGGGGTAGCACTTACAGCCAAAACATCCCTGAAAAAAATTCGAGGGTGTCGAAGCCATTTTGACATTGATATCGGACATGTGAACTCGTTTATATTCCTTAATTAAAACTTTCCACTTGGGGAGTTAATTAAGAAATAAGCAAAGCCATGAAACAGTTGATGGCGACCATTGCTCGTAAATTTGAGTGAGTGAAAAAGTTTTATCAGATTCTGAGGAAGGGGTGGCCAATTGGTGCGATTTTGAGTTGCATTTTCAGGGAGGTTTTCCAGGGCATTTTCCGGAAAAGAAAATAAGCAGTAAAATTTAATTAATCTCTCCCTCTCCTTTTTTAATATTCTTATAAGTTTTTAGTTTGGGAAGTAATTAAAAATTTTAAAGTGAGCGCACCTTATGAATTTTAAGCAACGCGCGGGGAAAGCGTGGGAGGAAAGGGGATGAAGAAATGCAGTTAATTTAATTAGAGCTTGGGAACTTAAAAAGTTTTCTGATTGCCGACTAAATGATTTATACAGATGGCGGAAAAGTCTCTGTCGTTTTTCGGTTTAATTTTTGAAGAAAAAGGAAAACTTTTTCTTAATCCGTTCGGTTTAAACATGTCAACGTTATTTATTCTCCTTATGCAATATCTAAAGTCCACCCCACAAAGGAGAAAGCCCGCCTCCCTTAGAATCCCAACCCTTAAATTCCCCCTCAAAATGATTCGCCATCTGCTTTCCTCCATCTGCTGCACCTACAAAACTCCGCGACAATTAATTTATTCTTCTCTAAATTAATCGACTTTTCATAGTTCCTCCCGAGGAAATTCTCACCCCTTATTTATTATATTTTTCCCGCTTTCTGGTGGCTGTTGGGCCACCCTCTCTCTCTCTCTCTCAAAGAACCTTTACAGTCACAATCCCAGAATTTAAATGTTTTCTCTGCTTTTGCACATCGAAAATTGACTGTTTTTAATGACTACGTTTTTTTTTCATTCTTATAAACTCCGCTATAATATTTTATTGTCATTCAAAATAATATGACGTCCATAACCGTTTAAATGCTTTTAAGTTAATTAAATTTTTTAGGGGAAGAAAATAGTTCATTGGAATCGATGGTTGAGTTATAATGTGTATAATTTTGATTGAATTTTTATAAAAAAAAACTTAAAAACGTTTAACTGTAATTATTTGAGTGGGTTAATTGCTTCGAGCAATTTTAGAATTGGTTCAGAGACTTTCCCTGTTTAATTTTATTTTTGCACAACCCTTCACCTGTAGAGCGCCCTTTTGCTATCGAACTAATCGGGGCAAAATTTGCTACAATTTACAGCCGTTATCAAATGCAATAGGAGTGTCACACACTTTCTTGTTTTGTGCCAATTTATAAGGAAAAAATTAATTTAAACGTCTGTAAATAAGTTTGATAATAATTAAGAAAACATTATTTAAGTGTTCCATTTTCGAGTAAATGACAATTTCAACATTTGAACGTAAAATATCTCTCGAAACTCGATGGCGAACTTTCATTGCATAAAATGCGACTATTGGGGGGTGCGAAAGAAAAATGAAAAGCAACGCCACACATGAGATGTCTTTCATTGGGGCACATTAACGACTGAGGGCAGCAACCCTTGCTCTCCTTGGCGCGTCTGCACTCATAAATTGTTAACGTATTTCCCGAATATTCAAAGGAAAGAGGTGTTTGTCAGCTTGGGTTTGTTTGCTGCGGTTCATCGCTGCAGAGACTGCTTTGAGTAGGAAAAAGCAAACTTTTAGAAAATTCGATTTTCTTTCGTCACTTAATGTCGCCGTTACAGCCAGATAGCAATAAAGAAGAAGTATAATGTGGGACTAAAAATAATTAACATGTTGCGGGAGATGGAGCTCTTTCGTCCCGATGTTTCTCCTCCATACTTTCCCTGATTTATGACATTGCAACAAACTTCAAAGCGGTCGAAGATGAAAAGTTATTTCCGAAACATTACGTCATTTCGATGTAGTATTTTCCATAAACACAAGTTGTGCGTTTCGCAGGAGAGGAAGAGAAAAGGTGATGCAGCTTTTAAATTTGGCCAGCGAACACTCAGATTATACTCATCGGATACGAATCGTCATTGGCCTTTTGCACTGACCGTTACAGATCGGCAATTTCTCCATTTCCAAGTTCCCCTGACCACCGACCTTAAAAAGGAGGTGACGGGACGGCAACAAATCGCCTAATGTGCGCTATCCCGTAAAATACCTGCACGATTCCAGGTCCGACCCAATCGTGACCTCTGCTCGTGAGCCAATTAATCTCAGTTGTCTCACAGAACAGGAATCCCTGAGTGAGATGTCGAGGAAGACAAACCGGACAAATCCAAAGGGTGTAAATGACCACTGTGGTGAAGTGGTCACGGATTAGGGAAAAGAGAGAAAAAAACTTTTCAAGTTCGGCAGTTTCTATATCAATCCCACGACAAATGCCGAAGTGGACTTTTGAATGAGAGATTGATTGAAAAGGTTAATTAAATTATTAACAGGCGGAAGCATAAAAAAAGAAAATTTGGCAACCGCAGGTGAATCCAGTCGGAATTTCAGGTCAGACATTTTATTTGTTGAGTCACATTGTTCGGCCATAAATAGACAATCGTTCCATTGGATTCTTTGAAAATGCTTTCTTTTATTCTCAAAGTCCGATTGCTAAATTCCCGCATTTGCAAAATTTAAACTAAATCCATTAATCATCTCCCACGATATTCAACTCCTGCGGGATTCTTCCCATATTTTTTAACTCTTTAAACTGAAGGAATTCAGAAAGCATCGACCTAATTTCTCTTCCTTTCGAGTTTTTATACAGCAGACGATATAATCCTAAATAAAATGGGAAAAACCAAAAATGTAAATTGGGAAATGCGGGAAAACACTTAAACAATAATTCGGCCAATTAAATGGATTATTCAAATAACGATTAATGTGAGCAGACGAATTTAATTGCAAATAAATCAAGTTTTGTCATAAAAAGAATGACTCCGTCACTGTGAATGGACGTGGAAGAAGACAATCAAATCCGAATGAGGAGTTCGCCGGCCAAATAAAGAACGGACATTAAAAACATCAATAAACCGTTAACGGTATGTAACTGTTCTATTACATAACGACTCCCTCTCTCTACCCTTGAACATTCGCGTAAATGGTGCTCTCTCGCTCACACTCGCACACACCCTTTGCGCCCCCACTTCCTCCAAATTCAATTGAGAAATCATTACAATTTATAAATATCAGGTACCGGAAAACGAGCGCCAATTGAGAGAACCTTCCGAGTTGGTTGTGCCGATTTCTGTGCAGTGTTCAGTGTTCGCAAGAATTAGTTAACAATGATTGCCATGGTAATTATTTTGCACTCGTTATAAACTTTCCCGGAGTTGTTTTCGGTCTTTTGGTATTCGGGGCTAATGTTTAACCCTTTGCGGTCGTATGTCTGTTCTCAGCCACCACAGCAAGTAGGAACTATACAAATCTTATACTGTATGCATTCCTATATCAGTTTAAACTTTTCCTCAATTTATATTAAACCTTCTGCAGGTGATAACGAAGAGGTGTCGTTTTTTGCAACAAAATCGACAAACGATATTTTGTAAATTGTATTTATGAGTAATTAGAGATTCTCTCTTGTTAAAATATGACTAAATATTACTGAATATTATGTATATGTATCCCTGCTCTTTCCAAACAAATTAATCCCGACCAATAGATACCCATACACAAATTTTATACCGCCGCAAAGGGTTAAAAATTGTTTTGTTTTGTTAAGACTATAGGATGAAGGTAAAACTTTCCGTTTTGTAGACAATGAATCGTTGGGGTTCAAAAGCAGACGAAGACGGAAATTTACTGATAAAATAATGCACTATAAATTTAATTAACTTTTCATTAACAGCCCATTGCTGTCGATTACAGTGTGTGGTAAAAGAGAAAACCCTTTGGGATTAATTTATTACGTCAATAATCGATCAATAATATCATTTAATGTCCTCATATCAATGTTTTTCTTATTTACAGTAGCGCTCAAAAGTATTTTGACAATACAAAAGAGTTAAATACAAAGTGAAATTTCATTAAAATGCTTTACAATATTTTTAAATATACTATTACTTAAATAACAGAAGAAACAAAGAGTTTATCTATAGAATAGTAATAATAATAGAAGACTAAGAATGTTATGTTATTGATAAATATATAATACATAATATAATCTTATAGTAAAATAAGAAACTATTAAATTTTGTATTGTCAAAATACTTTTGAGCGCTACTGTAATTATCCCATTCCATGAACATTCATTCACAGTGATCGTTAACCATTGCTGACTCTTCTTTCCTTTTTCGTAACCTCCCCCAATTTTTAAACGTCAACCAGAGCCTCCATTAAACCACCCCTCCATTTTTCACGAGCTTCACTTTCACCTCCTTCAAATAATTTTTACCCTCAATTTATTTTTTCAACTTTAATCAAAAATCCAAAGTCTCCTGATTTATTTTCCGTCATAACCACAAACTTAATTCCAGTCGACCATACCGAAATAAAGGAAATGGTTTGCACCTATTACCGGCGTTTGCATCCCCGCAGTAAAAGCCTAATTTACGACTTGCAAACACTCACCCCCGCCCTGCAACCCCCACTCGACGAATCCTGTCGCTTGAGTGAGAATCTTTCCTCCCTTGAATTTTGATTTACGAACTCTTTGCCATCATATTATGTTTTGCTGTTTCAGATATTCTGTCTTTTACTGTCCTTCGTGGCGAGTGCCTTAGGAGGGCTGCCCACCTACAGCAAAGTGTCTGCCGTTGATTACCAAGGCTACAACAATATCGAAGACTACGGCCATTATTCCCACTATTCTCCGTCTCTTCCGGCGTATTCTACGGTAAATCATTACAGAATTATACATAAACGGATTACTTAACATAATTTATTCACCGGTTTGGCGATATAAAATTTGAGTGTACATAAAAAATGGTTTTGTGTTTTTTTCTTCGTTTGGATTTCCAAAGGGTATTTTATAAACAAAAGTTATTCCATGTGCATTTTTGACATTTTTTCCAGGTGAGTTACGTAATGTCCACTGGACACCACCCCGTAAGCTACTCGGGATTCACCAACCACGGAAGAGGCCATCACGACCCCGGATATGCCGTCCAATACCGATCTGAAGGATACGTTTCCGGTCACAAAAGTCATTACTATTAGAAAAATAAAACGAGATCGATTTGAGTTTTCCAACGGGATTTTCTAACTGTTTTCCAGTACAAATCTGAGGCGGTCAGAGAACTGTAGTCTTCATTTGATCACCTCTTCTCACCTTTATAATCTCGTTTTTGAAATTTAAACGACTGTGATAATGCATTTTGTAAAAATTGAATATACATTTTGTGTATAAAAATGAGATGTTTAGATCCAAACCCGAAATCAACCAAAACTGGGTGACCTCCAAACTCCGGATCATAAAAAATGAATGAATCAAACAATCATGTGGCTCTTATTCCCCTCAATTCAAATCATAACGACATTTTCTGCGGTTGTAACCGTTTCCGGTGAAATTTTTCCAAGTTAAAAATTGTTCAGCCATCATAAATGTTTTTTCCGGATCCCAGATCAATTCCTCAGGTGCGATTAAAGAGATAAATGAAGTATTCGGTTAACCGAATACTTCATTTAACGTTCGTAACCGTCAAATCGGCAACGCCTTAAATTAAACGTATAGGCAAAAAACATACTCGAGAGAATTGAAATAGTCTAAGCCGTTTTTTGGTTGGTTGGATTTTGACCGTTAAAATTACAAAAATATGGCAATTAAAAGCCGGGAAAAGCCGGAGGAAAACAAAAATAAAGCAGAGGGAGAGTAATAGAATCAGAGAAAGCGAATTTACATTTGAAAATTTATCAGGGGATTCGTCCGCAGTTCGTGCTTTAGAATTTATTCAAAGGATTACCCTAAAATTCTGTTTGTTTTTTTTTTTTCGAACGATAATTTGCATTTGTTTGCTTTTTGGTTTTAATGGTGAATATTTTCTGATTAAAAGTTTTCCAAAAGTTCATTTTGCTTGGGGTCAGCTCAGCCCGAAATCATAAGAAATGGGTTTTATTCTTTAAAACGGTCGTTTTAATTTTTTTAATTCCATAGAGTAAATAAAGAGTAAATGTGTGGGTTTGTTAATGGCGGAGTCTTTCGAAAATGTTCCCAAAAGGAATTTTCGCAGAGACGAAAGAGCAAAAGATGTCAACAAAGACATTTAAATCAAAGTTCGGTGTTTTAATTATTCCACTCATTTTATGTCCCCATTTGAAGAGAGGAAAATCGTTACATAAATCAAAAAGTTGAATGCATTTGGGCTTTATTACGACTAATTAAGAAGAAGGTAGAAACAGAAAAGGGTGGACGAGGGAGAGAGTCAGCAAAGAACCTCCATCAACACAAATATCACATTAGAAATTTTAGGGGTAGGAAAACTCCGGGGGTGAAAATGGAGATTTATTTCCATCAACCGAAGTATTAATTTGCTATAAAGCACAGATTTCACCCTAATGCAATAAATATATTTTTTTTTATCGGAAATTGTCTCCTATTATTATTTATTTTTATACTTTTATTTGTGTTTGATTATGAGGAAATTAAATTTCTGCAATTTTTATTGACATACGAATTAGAAAATTGAGATTTTGTTCTGAACTTTGCGTAATTAATTATCACAGAAAAAACATTTTTTGAGTGTATTATATTTGTTTCCTTTTTTTTTTAATGATAAAACAGGTGCGCGGACAGGTGTATTTGGGGCTCTCTTTGTCTTACCCTTACACTTGTTTGTAGCCGGACCGAAATAAGGGTTGAAGAATCCCTCCGCTAAAGCACACGCCACGCAAGAAAAGAATCCTCAGGATTTATCTCGATAAGTATCCGAATTGTTCGGTTTCTATGAAGCAAAGCGAAGATGACGGGAGACAAATTCCTTCCGGTCGAACGACAAACAACTTCTGGAAATGCGCTGACAAAATCTATTTTGTTATCCTTCTGCAAGGTTTAACGAGAACAAATGGCCGAAAAAGAATTAGGTGTATGCGTTCGGGATGAAAATAACTTCCTGATAAACGACACAAGTCAAACGGACATTGTAAGTGGCTTTTTGCCAAAAATTTTCATTCCACCGCCTTCTCGCATTTTGACAATTTTCAACCGGGGATTAAGGAGGCCGCGTCCGAAACCCATTTTTCCGTTATAATCTCTGAACTGAATGGGCTCAACGTTTGATGACATTTTAAGGAAAATGGAAAACCTGAGGAGGAAATCTTCACAACCCCGACATGAAATTACATCCACAGCTGGTTTAAAACTGCAAATTAAAACTTGTCAAAAACATCCCCATTTTTCTAGTTTTTCCCTTCGAAGCGGTAAATCAAATAATGAAAAAAAGGGGCGTTTGCGAAGGATTACTTCAAAGAGAAAAAAGCTGCAAAATAACGGCGGAAAGTCTTTTTCTGTGAAGACGAAAACGTCAAACGGGGGAGGAAAAACCCTCTGACGGCACTTACGGGGGTTTATCATCCACCAAATAATAAACATTCACCCTCTGCGTTGTCAAATTTCCTTTCCTCTTTGTCCTCTCATTACTACTGTGATTCCACTGGAACTCAATTTCGATAAGACTCCGTCGAAAGCGCCAAATGTACTCAAACCAAATAAACTTTCCGAGAATTAATGAAAAGCAGTTAAAATAAATAAAAAATCACTAAGTGGAAATATCCGTTAAAAAATAAATAAATATCGTTTGGTGCGACTGGAGCGGAGTCTTTGTGTTTCCCTTGATCCGGTCGGTTTGTAATGATGCAGTTTACTCGATGAAAAGCTGACAACTCGAAATAATCCATCGCTATTTACAGAAGAGGGGAGACTTCGTCTTCTTCATTAGTGGGCAAAGAGTGTCGGGCGGAAGCTCTTAAAAAACGAATTCCCGACAGGAGGGTCCCGAACCAGGAAAAGGTGGAGACCACAAATGATGGATCGTTCGCTTCAATTCCCGGTTATGTACGTACAGAAATTCTTCGGATCTGATGAATTGTGGGGAATTAACGGAGACCAGACATTGGAGTCGTCCTTCAATGGGAGGGAAAAGAGTAAAAACAAGCTGTGACTCTCCTGAATTATCTCGCAAAGGGAAACCAATGCGGATCCCTTTAACGAAGTATGCTAAAACAAATAAAGGGAAAAGGGGAAAACTTAACTAACAGGTAATATTAAACGCGTTCCCTCTCCGATTCAAAATATTTTAAAAAAGTGAATTTGGATTTTAAAAATGGGGAAAAGGGTTTCCCTCGAGACTTTCTCGGCTTTATATTTATCCCGATATTGCGTTTTTATCTCAAAAGCATCGCCTCAAGAAGAAAGACTTCTGCTAAAATATTGACGTTTTCATGAAAACCTTAATAACCTTAAAATAACCAAAGGGAACATAGTCTTTAATTCGGGATGGCAGGAAAACAACTCCTTTCAAACTATAAGGTAAAATGCCTATTTAATTTAACCCTTTACGGTCGTATAAAATTTGGGATGGGTATCTATTGGTCCGAATTAATTTCTGATAAATATGTATAATATTCAGTTATTTAGTAATATTTTAACAAGAGAGAATCTCTAATTATTGATAAATACAATTTATAAAATATTCTTTTGTTTATATTAAATTTTATTATATCCAATTGTATTAGTTGATGAAAAGGTTTAATAGAAATTGAGGAATGCATACAGTATAAGATTCGTATATATTCGTATAATTCCTTGCTGTGGTAGACAGTAGACATCGAATTATACAGACATAGACATTGCTGACAGTAGAATACGACCGTAAAGGGTTAATTATGTTTTTATTACTGAGATTCAAAGTACCTAAAGATGGCAGCAAAGCTGAGGATTAAAAAACCTTCAAAAAAACTTCAGCGAGTGTATCAAATTAAAATACATAAATTAATAAGAACAGCATTTTCTGTGCTAAAGGCAGTTTTGAGTATTTTGAAAAGAGATTTCCGTTAAATGTATTTTCTTTTCACTCTTAGTTTTTATGATGAATCAAGATTAACTTTGTAGGTTTAAAAAAACCTCAAATTTATTTTTTGCATATTCATTGCAGAGAAAGAATTCACAGAATCAAGTTTTTACTGTTAAATAATCGCCTCCGTAATGTTTAACTCTCAACATTTTGCATCAGACAATATTTTAAAAATACGCAATACGTAAATAAAAGTGAACATTTGCATATTTATTATTCTTATTTGAGTGGAAGTGGTCGGTTAGGAGCGTTGTTCGCCTCAGCATCGTCCCTGAGGCGAACACTTCTTTTCAGGGCCCCACGAGCCATTCCTGGGCCCATGATAAGAGAGACTGTGAATGTGGGTCAGTGTGAGCAGTTACGCTCAGTTTCAACCCCAATGAACATTTTTCTCCGATCACCACCCCAACTTTAATTTCACCCCCATTATGTATTTCCATGAATCAGACTATAATGAGCGATCGGGGTGGAAAAGTTTTTGTTCTTTCGCCGACTTTTTTTCCTTCTTTACGGTCGGCCATTTTTCTTTTAATGCTTTTTTCTCCTCAAAGCGCTTTAATTAAAGGAGCTACACTTTTTCTCAAGTGATCCAGAAAGTCTGCTATGTATTGTCTTAATTAATGTTCTCCCCTTTTGTTGGTTGAAAACCCTCTGGAGAACGAAAGCACTAATTTCTAATTTTTGCAAACCGAATTTTCGCCAATCCTGAGTGAGCCATTAAAAGCCATTACAGAGGAGATGCGAACAACAAACCGAGTTTCTCATTATTTATCCAATGCTGAGAGGCAAGCATCGAGTGCCATCTTACCTTGGCCAAGTCGCACTTCTCCTCGGCAACCCCTAAATCCAGTAAATCGACTTGAGTCTCCTGCGCGCGCGTCACCCCGGCGACGCACTTCGTTCGGGGGTTGAGCCCACACTGCGATAAACTCGCCGCCCTCGCTTTGTTATCAGAACATCCCCTCGCGAGGTTGGCGCCCTCGCTCGGGGATTTGATGAACTCGATCCTCCCCCCCTGGACGCAGATGTTGGGGGCGGGGTGCGCGGGGGTGCGCAGGCGGGGGGAGGTGAGGAGGGGGTCCGCGGGGGAGGGGTCGTCGGGGGGCCTCTTGGAGTGGGGGGTGGGCGTGGGCAGCTTGGGGAGGGGGAGGGCGTCGTCGTAGGTGAGGAGCTGGGCCTTGTCGTCGAAGAGGGGGTGGATTTGCCTGAAACGATAAATACGTGCATTAGTGGGGTGAGCGGGGTCAGGAGCGATGAGAGAAGACATCCCCGTTCCCGAAATAAAGATCCCCGACATCCGCTCAAGGATGGGAGTAATTGAACTCGCTCGTTTAATTAGGGGGAAGGAGAACCGGTCTGTGAGAAAGTCAAAGAAAACTTCCTCGTTGGCGCGTCAAACATGAAAGCATTTCCTCCAATTAATCCGTTATACTAACCGTGACGGTAAGTTGTTATAAATTGTATTTGCCAACGAATTAAAGGGTTTTCCATTGAGTTACGTAAGAGAAATTGATTTACCTTTGAGAAGGAGCGATTCTCGCCACATCGACAGGCACGATCGCTTCCACCTTGTGAGAACTTCTTCTGCTGGGGTGACTTTCTTTTTCTTCTCTAGCCCTGGAAAGAAACAAATTCGGTTAAGCCCAATAATTACCTGTCGGCGTTTAGTCAATGTCAAAAGATAACGGCTTTCGCATTGGCTTATCTTTTATAGATTATCAAAAATTTAGCAGTAAATAATCGCAACTTGAGAAGTCCTAACAAAATATCAACACAAGTGAGAATAAATTCCGATGATGTCTTCTTCTACAGAGTGTTGAAATAATTTGTAAAATTTCGCTCCGGCTTTTCGTTTATTGTGGAAGTCATATGTCGGGGGTTGGGGCTGCTGATGAGGGTTTACGGGGGTGGCGGGGGGTGGGGGAGAGATGGACTGGGAAAACTTGGCTTTCCCTCCATTATTTTATTATCATTGTTGTGTTTTATTTATTTTTATTTATTTTAAATTTATTCAGTATTTTTTTAGTATAAACGTATCAGTATCTTTAAAAGTATTTTAAAAATATAATTCAGTTTTAGTAGTTTAAAATCTAACACAGTTTAGTATTTTAAAACCTCAAAGTTTTATTTTATTTTATTCTATGTATTTATTTGTAAATTTACTTTATCTATGTATTTAGTTACTTTTTTGTATTCATATATTTTATCCCCATATTTTTGTTTTAGAATATGTAAAAAAATAAAGAAAAGAAAAGAAAGAAAGAAATATTATGTATTTATTTACTATATACTCGTGTTTATTTATTTATTATATCCTTCTTGTTAACTTATTCCCTATATATATTTGTTATTTATTTATTTACTATATGCTTATTGTTTAGTTATTTTTTTATATAATCACTGCATATTAATTTATTTTATTTTTATATACAGTATGTAGGCTTCTTTACCCCCTAAACCGGACTGATAATTTTATTTTATTTATTTATTGTACTTTGTAAATTTGTACCTGAAATTAATTTTGTAAAGTTTTATCCGAATTTTCTGAAATTATTACAGTGCTGAGTTCAAATTTGTAAAAAAAAACCTAATACCTACGGGTGAAGTAGAAATACATAGAAATAAATAATATAATATAATTTATTGTGGATGTTGGCAAAAATACTCAAATTTTCTAAAATGAACAAATAACAGTGCGGCAAAAAGATGAAAAGGAGAAAAAGTACATAAAAAAAAATTTCTCACGTAAGAACAACAAAACAAATTTTTTGTTTTTCGGCCGAAATGTAAAAGTGTTTCAAATCTCCTAAACACTTTTCTCTTTGGCGAAGAGAGGAACAACAAATGTTGTTATTTCTTCGACCTTTCGGTGTCCGCAGTGGCTTAGTCCAATAATTTCAATGGAGGAGTGAAAACATCGGGGCGGAGTGAACGTGAGACGCCATTGGTCATTTGATATAAAAAAAGATTTGGAAAAGTTTCGCGGGAGCACTCTAAATAAATTCCAATCGATTCCGATCAGATTTTTACGAGCTATTTCTCCGAATATATTTTTTACTTTACGATCAAACTAAAAAGTTATTGTTATTAAAAAGCGGGACTGTCTCTCAGGAGGGTTCCTTTTGTTTTAAACCGAGTCACCACTCGTTTTTAATCTAATAATTTTTGAATTCTTCTCCATTCCCAGCGGCCATCGAACCAGTTTTTTGTCATTACTCTTTTTTTTTTGATGGCTAATTCCGTTTCGGAAATGAAATATCGACAGTCCTCCATTTTTATTAAGCCCGGAGGAATGTCTGTACTTACACATGTGAGTGCAGTGGTTATTCGGGAAGGGGTTGACGAGGGAGGGAGAAAACCTTCAATCAGCCCTCGTTTCGTTCTCAATGGCGTGAGAATGAAATATAAGGAGTGAGTGGGTGTAAAAGAGGAGAGAGAGAAAATGTTGAAAAAGTTGATGGCAGCTCTTGTAAATTTGGCAGATCATAGTTAACTTCAAAGACCGTTGCTCTCTCTCTCTCTCTCTCTCTTCCCTCGGGAATAACACTAACAAACATTCGCTTTCATCTCTCGTAACCATTTCTGGAAATGTTTTCTTTTCCTGATAAAGTCCGGGACGAATCGCCGGAAAGGAAATTTCTACAAAAATGACTTTCCGAATTTTGGTTTTCCACCCCCTCTCCCCTCTCCCCTCTCCTCTAACCTGAAGAAACTCCCGAAACTCCCAGGATTCGGGGGGATGATTTACGAGCCGGAAGGAAATTCATTGACTTTTCCCCCGAAAACAACTCCTCTTCGAAAGCAAACAAAAAACCGCCCATCGGAGTCGGATTACCACTCAAACTTCATTTGAAAGCTCCATTTTGTCTTCGGATGGAACAGATGTTTGTTATCGACGGATATCCCAAATCTCAACTTTTTCCAAAGCTTTCGAGAAAACGGATAATCGGCCTAGTTTCTTTTTCCCCCCCTTTAAAACTCGAGGAATTCCCATCAAAAGCCGCCATTTTAAGCGGTCATTAGCATTAATTACCCATTTCGCGTAATCTTTTGCGGGCGGAAACTGACTGATTGTAATTTGTCCGAAAGCGTTGTTTAGGTTAAGTGTTGTATTGATTACGAATAACGACATTAGTGTGAAAAGTGGGACAGAGATTCCCCCATTATTTCGGAATTTCTCTGTTTGAAAGCTGCAACTGATTAATTTTTAGTAATTAGTCTTTCTCATGAATGTTAACACTGTTTATTCATTACGTTTTACGGCAGTTATCGTCGATTTAAATATTAATAAACATAAATCACTTCATTGTAAAATTCATTTAAATTTAAGAAAAGAAATAAACGCGTTCTTTAAAACCGGTGATGGCCAACCTTTGATAATGTGCGGGCCAAAGTTGAGTTTGGTGTAATTTCGCGGGCACAACATAAGACAAATTAAATATGGATTTTTAAATTAGTTTTTACTCTCTTCTCATTTTCCCTTTTTCTCTTTTTCCCTTTTTTTCTTTCTTCTCATTTTCTTCTCTTTTTCTCTTTTTCACTTTCTTCTCATTTTCTTATCTTTCTCTTTTTCTCATTTTCTATTTTCCCTCCTTTTCTCTTTCTTTTCTTTTTCTCATTTTCCCTTTTTCTCATTTTCTCTTTTCCCTTTTCTCCTTTTTACAATTTTTCTTTTCTCTCATTTTCCCCTTTCCTCTTTTTCCCTTTTTCTCCTTTTTCTCTTTCTTCTCTTTTTCTCATTTTCCCTTTCTTACTCATTTTCACCTTTTCTCTTTTTCATTCTTTTCTCCTTCTTCTCATTTTCTTCTTTTCTCTACGTTCCTGCTCTCACGGCTATTGCCTTTGCCTCCTTTTCCGGCTTTACCCTTTTTACATTTTTATGCAAACAGTCCTTTTGACTTTTATGACCGAATGGATTCGAAAGCGTAATATTTAAAATTTTGCCGAAAGGTAAGAAAGAATTTAAAATCTACCAAATCACAGTATGTGAATATAAGGAATAAAAGACCGGGCCACATGCAACACCTTCACGGGCCGGATATGTCCCGCGGGCCGCAGATTGGCCATCACTGGCGACGAAACCCGAAAGGGTTTTAGACTCTTTCAATGGCGGAAAAAGGAAGCGAAGGGAACCTCACAAGACCTTGATCTTTAAAAATTATTTTTGGATACTTGGCTTGACACTCCTTAGCATTTTATCCTAACAAAAGAAACAAAGCTTGGACAAAAAAAAAAAGTAAAATAACAAAATAACCTTTTGTCTTTTTTTTTATTTACGGTTCCCGATTCTCGACTTTTTGAATGGCGCGAATGTTAACTGCGTTGCTCTGATTTTTTGCCGTTAAATTAAGTGCTCTTAATGAAAAACAGACAAGTGTGACTTTTAAGACAGACGAAGTGGAACAGAGAAGGCGCGAATACACTTTTTCAAACGTCGACAAACCATGGGAAAATGTCGCGGGAGAGGAAAAGAGGGGAGAAAAGTTAGGCCTCAATGAATATCCTGAGAAAAACCTGAAATAAAACAACCACGTTTGAATCAGCAGGTGAACACAAAAATTAAATTCATTTACAACTGTCGTCGAAAAAGTCTACCAACTGTGCACTTTTGAAATCGACTAATGGGAAAAGTTATAAAAAGTATGGAAATCATAAATATCAGCGACAAAGTTCGAAGTTTCCCAAAACTCTATTCGGCGATAAAAACGGAAAGGTATAACAAAGAGATACAGCCTCGAACGCCCATATTTTCGATCCTAATTCACAATTACAAAGTTTCGGATATTTGTTCCCCCTTTGGCCTTTAAATT
This sequence comes from Brueelia nebulosa, assembly GCA_028293925.1. Taxonomy (NCBI): domain Eukaryota; kingdom Metazoa; phylum Arthropoda; class Insecta; order Psocodea; family Philopteridae; genus Brueelia; species Brueelia nebulosa. Next base: position 1,847,453 of record JAQIBA010000001.1, read on the forward strand.
TTGCAACAAACTCAAACATTAGACGTCGCCATTTTGTTTTTTCTTCTGCAGCGCCATTTCAGTGGAAACGAACAAATGTGACCTTGAGTTGAACCCGCATTAAAAACAAAATGACAAATTGATTTATAAATTATTTACAAACAATGCATACGTAATCAGGAGCGGGTTTTAATTATAAATCTTTTTCCTTTGCGACGGAGCTTCCGAAAGGGTTACAATTCTTATCTGCCTCAGTCTGTAATTAATGCGAGGAGTTATAGGCTGAAATAAGGTTTTAATTGTTAAATAAATTGTCGAAAACGTTTAATGAAGCGATCGTTAATTACGAGCTTCGAATACGGTTCTTCGCCACAAACTGCTGACTCCGAAAGCAAATGTCGACAGGTTCGTGTGCTGTATTTCACCTTTTGCTTTTATTTATATTTGCTGTTGAGATAATCCCTGAAAAACAGCAAAAGGAGTTCCCTTTGTGCATTCCTCGACGCGGTGAAACAGAACAAAGCTTTTTTAATGGCTTCGGAATATTTTAACGAAGCAGTAACGGCAATTACATATAAAGTGGCATGTAGTTTGCATTAGGTGTGAAAAGAGCCGGATAAAAATAACTCCGACATGTTTATATCGGTCAACGGCCGCCAAGAAAAGACAATGGAGTCTTATCGTTTCATTTACATTCATACACTCACGGAATTGGGTCTTTGATTCACCTTTCAACCACAACAATTCATTATTTTACTCTGTGGTTTTAGTTTATGTTTATTCAGGAATGCACAATACTCCAAATTAGCTCAAAAATGAGGGGTGAACTTAACAATAATATAATATAATATATTACTCTATTTTGGCCTTAGAGTTGATGGCTACAGTTCAATTTTCCATCAGTAGTCTTCAACTATACTTTTTCTTTTTTTTTTAAATTGTTAGACTATATACATATAAAGTTTTCAAATGAGACATTAAATCTAATAAATTATAAAATAATTAAATATAGAGTTATAATTAAATTATATATTTATATATCATTATAAATAAATTTAAAAAACATAAATTATAAATAAATTAAATTTAAATATATTATTATATGGTTATAAATAATTTAAATTATAAGTTGTAAATAAATTAAAATTTAATAAGTACAATATATAACATATATACCACGATGTTAAAATTGTAAAACATTAAAGTTAGTGTATTTTTTATACAGGTAAAATATTAAATAATTATATTGGTCGAATGTTAAAATTAATATTATAATAAAATATAAGAAAATTAGTATAGTAAAAATACCGCTGATGTGGAGGAGTGAAGTTACATAAATTCCTAAGAAGTTCAACCTTGATGATATTGTTTAGAATATAATTATACATATAATGTCAAAAGTCCTAAAAAATCTGATGTCGGGGAAAAAAATGGAGGAGGGGTTAAAGGTCTAAAGATTAGTTTTTCGCTATTTCCAGCAAAACGGTAAGTTTTATCGTAAAAACAGTTCAGACAAAAATTGTAGAGAATAAAATTATCTACAAAAATGGATTAATACTTTTTTTTTCTAAAAGCCATCATTTGTGAGATATAACGATTCAAAAAGTTGAATGACACAGTGACCATTTAAAAAATGGCAACTTTAACGGGCCAATTTTACCCACTGGGAATGGTTTCTCTAATTAAATTAAACCGGATGATTTCGAATGCTTCTGATGTGCTCTTTCAGCGAGCAAAATTAAAAAGAAATCCGTGGGGACACTATTTTGAAATTTGGCCTCAAAAAGAGGCAAAAATGACTAAAATTGCGTTTTCTCTACAACTTTGAGCTCCCATAACTTCCGAAGTTTTGATGCTACAAATGCCCAACATGGCTCATTTTAAAGCCCTAATGTTGCTCTTTAACCCTACATAGTTTGAACAAAATTGGTTGCTTTGAAAAAAAGTTCTGTTATTGGAAAAAAATCGAAATATCTATACTTTTTTATGGGGGATTTCTACAACTCATTCAACTTTTTGGATGGTTATATCTCAGAAACGGTGACTCTTAGAAAAAAAGTATAAATACATTTTTGTAGATAATTTTATTCTCTACAATTTTTATTTGAGCTATTTTTACGATAAAACTTACCGTTTTGCTGAAAATGGGTAAAAACTAATTTTTTTTGATCTTTGACCCCTCCGCCCGACATTTTTTGTATAATTATACTCTGAACAATTTGACCAAATTTCATCTTCTTAGGAATTTACGTAACCTTCAATGTCTAATTTGACTGGAATATTATGTTTATTGAGAAATACACAAAAACGATAAAAATTTTTAAGAACTCGATAATGAATTTAATTAGTTCCGATCCCTCAGAAAATAAATAAAGTTTTGGGTCGTTGAAGGTAAGCAGAACTTCTAAAAGAATCTCTCTCTTATTCGGATCGAGAACACACACACACACAGACGGAAGGACATTAAATGTTCTCTTTCCAAAAGCTGACTACAGACTCTCATTCGGAACTCTTGGCACCAATCATGGTGATTTAAATGATGCATTGCTTCTGGCAAGACCGTACAAGAATGATTCCCGCACACCTGCCCCACAGGAAGGAACTTTTGGCATCTCACTCGAGGGGGAGAGGGGTCACAGATTTGTCAAATAACAGTTCTGGTCGGTGTGTTTGGTCAGCCCTCGGCTGCCACCGAAAGCAACCTGTCCTCGAAACCCATCATAACGAAATATAAATTACTCTGACAGAGCCATTATTACCGAGAAAACAATTCATCAAATAAGACAGCGCCAGACATTATACACAAAAAGATAAACGTAAAATTTGTTCTCATTAAGAGCCGAAAGACAGAGGTCGAGAAAGACGGGAAATGAGAGGAAATGGGAAGTTGGGTGTGCGGTGCCCCATCAACCGACTTCTTCTTCGACATTCTTCTTCGTCTTCAAATGAAGAAGAGTTGCAAAAAATAATTATTTCGAAACGGTCGTAAAATTTCGAACCGTGAAATGCCGGTCAATTGAACGAACGCTCAAGGGTTCGTTAAACTTTTTATTTTTATAATTTTTTCGGAGCTTGTTTATGTGTTTACTCCTGCTGACCGATCGCGATTTAAATCCCCTCCCGAGAATTTCATTTCCCGGCTGGCTGAGCTCTTCCTTCCCGTTCCGCAATGCAACTCATGTGCGATTCTGCTCGCCAAGAGACCACTCGGGAATGACGGGAATGAGCACAGGGCCGACAGACGCGGAATGGCCGTAGACAAACGGTTCCGTTCATCGAAAGAGACGTAAAAGAGAGATGAGCGCAGTAAGCGAAGTTGAAAAGATAAATTATGAATGACTTACTCCACGTGCACCCCGTTATTAATAATTCACTTTTAATCCCATTAATTAAACTTTCATTCGCTTTGCGAACATTCGCGGAGCCAACACTGATAATAAGAACAGACTTAGTGGTGACATTGCGCACTTATGGGCGACTGTCGGACATTGTTTAAAACAGTGATGGCCAACCTTTGATAATGTGCGGGCCAAAGTTGAGTTTGGTGCAATTTCGCGGGCCACGATTACATCTTAACATTTTCTCTTTTTCTCTTTTAATCATTTTCTTCTTTTCTCTTTTTCCCCTTTTCCCCTTTTCTCATTTTCTGATTTTCCCCTTTTTTCTGTCTTTTCATTTTTTCCTTTTCTCTTTCCCTCATTTCCCCCTTTCCCCTTTTATCTTTTTCTGCTTTTCTCTTTTTCTGATTTTCTAATTTTCTCCTTTTCTATTTCTTCGCGTTTTCTCCTCTTTTCTTTTTCTCATTTTCTCACTTTCCACTTTTCTCTTTTTATCATTTCCTCCTTTTCTCTTTCTCCTCATTTTTCCCTTTCTCTTTCTTCTCTTTTTCTCTTTCTTCTCTTTTTCTCTTTCTTCTCTTTTTCTCCTTTTCTCTTTCTTCTCATTTTCTTCTTTTCTCTACGTTCCTGCTGTCACGGCTATTGCATTTGCCTCTTTTTTCGTCTTTACCCTTTTTACATTTTTATGCAAACAGTCCTTTTGACTTAATGGCCGAATGGATTCGAAAGCGTAAATTTAAAATTTTTGCCGAAAGGTAAGAAAGAATTAGAAAAACCTCTAATTTAAAAATGAAAATGGACTAAAATCATCAAATACGTATGAGAATACAGGAATAAACGAGCGGGCCACATACAATACCTTCACGGGCCGTAGGTTGGCCATTACTGGTTTAAAAGAAAGCGCAAATTCAAAGATGGCGGACACATTGTTCAAAGTGTTTTGCTTCCAATCAAGAAAACCTCCGATTAGGCGCAAATCATACACCCGTAAAATTTGCTCTACATTTTAATACTTTTTTGTTTTCTCTTCTTCCCTGAATTTGAGTGAGTCCCCCAACGCCCTCAGGCATTCTCAGAAAATAAAAACAGGATTGACTGGAAATCGATTTCACAAAATTTCCGACATTACGACAACTCGGCGGAAAATTAGAAAATATTTGTGTTTATTACCACATAAAATGACGGTGGAACTGCTGTCGAGGATTATTCCTCAAATCGGACATGGAAAATTACTTTACATTCAATTATTTTAATTAAAAAAAAATACTCCCACCGAAATTCATCCTTCATTTGCATTTAATGAAGTTTTAAACGTCGGTAAGCTTTTCGCGAATAAAAAAAAAAAAAGAAAGTGAAGTTTTCTCATGCATATTTATTGGATTTCCACGGGCGGTGCTGTCGGATGGTCTCTTTCGCTTTTGAGTGTTGCTTTTCTTTATTGCCGCTATATATTATCCTCGAGTGAATGTTAATGAATAATCAGGGGAATGTTTTCGAATGAAGTTGTTAAGCAGAAATTTGCGGTCTGAGACGAACAGTGTCCGCTCGAAGGCAGCCGAGTTTTTACGCTCATCCGTCTTCGCGAAGCTTTTGTCCCGAGACAGATTTATAACGCATAAATTTCGCCTTTGTCTTGGTACCACCTCCAAGAAGGAGCTCATGTGCTAAAGAAACTGAACCAGTTCTCCTTCAGGTGAATAACCTGAGCAGGAGTTTCTTTTTTCAACAAATCTTTCGCCTCTCAAAAACCTTTCTCACTCTTTCTGTAACGGCCACCGCCATTGCAAGAAGCTTCCAGAGTGCCTAAACAACGAGCGAACCACTGCCATTCACTGTTTTACACATTTCGATTTCCTTTTAATGTTATAACGCCGCCATTCGCTAATGGGCTTCACGCCGTTGTTAATGAACGAACACAGGAGCGAATTCAACTCGTTCATTCATATTCTGAAGGAAGTGTTGCACCCACTGCCCGAGAAATAAATAGAGCTGTTCGGTGATATAATTGCATCCGAGATGCCCCGAGGTGGAAAGCAGACGATGTTTGGCATTAGAAAGCGGTTAAGGATTCCCTCCTACGCCATCGCCTTCTCTCGAAGGCAGTGGTCCGAAGCTTCCACTACTATATTAAGAAATTATCCACGTCTTGCACCGACCTTTGTAATTATTCATTTCTGGCAAACGCTAAAGGCTGAACGAAACGGAGTAAACTTCATCTCATGTTTGATTAAAAAGAGGGGAAAAGATTCTTCCAAGTGAACACTGCGATTCGATAGTGAAGACTCCAAAGGCGCCGTCGACCGTTGGAATTACTGTCAGTGACCTAATTAAAGATTTTTAACTTAGCACTAATTAAAGGTGTTAATTACACTTCTTTCCTTGCAAATAAAAATACAGTTCGCCCGATCAATTTTTCATAAAAGCAATTGCTACGCCTTTTGTAAAGTGGAGTCTTTTTTAATAATAATATAAATATGTATTTACTAATCAGTCAATTAACCCTTTGCGTTCGTATGTCTGCTCTCAGCCACCACAGTAAGGAACTTATACTGTATAACAACGAATCTTATACTGTATGCATTCCTATATCAGTTTAAACTTTTCCTTTACGTTCGGATATACATTGTATAATTCCAAAGAATATTTTCTAAATTGTATTTATGAGTAATTAGAGATTCTCTCTTGTTAAAATATGACTAAATATTACTGAATATTATGTATATGTATCGCTGCTCTTTCCAAACAAATTAATTCCGACCAATTCGATACCCATTCCCAAATTTTATGCAACAGAAAAGGGTTAATTTCGACCAATAGATACCCATACCCAAATTTTATACTCCCGCAAAGGGTTAAATTAAAAATTTTCACAAAAAAAAGATCATAAATAAATAACCTAAATTGCCCAATGAATTGGATTAAAAACTGTGAAAGCGGCCATTACAACGTTTTGCATTATTTAGGAACACTTTCGGTGGATTCAAAGTCTATCGAAATAAATAATAACATCGAAACAAGCAATAACAAACAATTATTTCCTGCAATTGTTTCGGAGACATCGGCTATTTTAATTAATGTTTATGCCGATTATGATTAGTTGCCTTTAATTGCCCTCAAATTACAAAATGGCCGCGCGGCCGTTTCGTCGGAAATTGGGGGATTTCGCGGGAACGGGCCTCAGAGACAAAACCCACTTCGTTTGTTTATGGATTAACGTTAATGAAGGCGTCGAGCGAGCAATTAGTAAAAATGAGTACAACAACAACAACAACAACACCGAGTATGAAAGTGATATGACGCCGCAAATGAGGTGCAAAAGTAAATGCGGGTCGTGAAAGTGTAAGGGAACGAAATCCGATGGAACTATTTATTAGATAATCGGAAGCGGTCGTGACAGAGCCACAATAAAATGACATAATCATCACCATCATCGAGATCGATTGTTCAGATTCCTCCGGGTTTTTAAATCTTTGTCCGAACCCGTCGAGAATGGGCCACCCAAACCGTAACCGCTACAAATTACTAATTTACCCTCACATAAGATAAACATGAGCACCCGAATAATGCATCATTTTGGGAAGCAGACTATGAAATCAGCAAAAGGGAACCACGGTTCTCACATGATCGACCAACTGTTGAGGTGAAAAGAAGAACCTGGGTAGGATCTCTCGGAGGCGAGAGGGGCCCACCGACGTGGCACATATGGCTTCCGGGTCTCGTGGGGCCCCGAGGGGAAGCGGCTGAATTGTAAAAGGGTGACCTGATAGATGAATGCTCTTTCGTGAAGAACCCATTAACTCGCGTTTTCAAGGGCCCCGAATAATTTGGGCCTCTCTTAAATAAACGTTATTACTATAAATCGATAACACTCTGAATTTCGGAATCGTACCTGGCGCAGTCAGAAGTGATCTTTTGATGGAGGGAAGCACCCAGCGATTTGATCACCTACCTGAAAACAGAAAACGAAATAATTAATTACATTAATAATCTCTAGTTATTTATAAAACAACATGGCAATGACCTAAACCTCGAGTGCGAGTAGACGGGGATTAGGATGAGTTCGTGATTTACTTTTATCTTTTTTCATTTCGACAGCTCCGCGGCTTTTCAAAATTATGCAATCCGAAGTTCTTTAAAATTTTTCTATATTTTCGTGTGGAGTCACGCACTCGAGTTGCTTAGTTCACCGCCTTCAGGGATTTCGTGGCCCGAGGCTGACACGGGGCCCCGAAGACCCGCTCAGGAGCTTTCGGGAGATCCAACTCATTTTTTCGGCAAAATGAGACAGAGAGATGTCGAACAACTGCGATTAATCAATGTTTTTGACAACAGGATTCTTTCTCTATCGATTGATCATTGTAATCTCACCGAAGTTCCTATTTTAAGGTTCTGTTTCGAAATAAACCTGGTCACTGACCACCTGACTTAGTCGGAAAGCAAATTTGGCTTTTCGTCAAGAATTCCCGCGAATGCGGACCAGGGAGGAGCACGATTGCATAATCGGCATGCTCGAAAATCTCCACTCTTTCTCTTCTGAATGATCGCTTTATTGTCGAATTGGGAGTCAGCGTCCGCTGGCAATGGCGGCCTTACGCGGAAGACGCTAATTATTCTCATGGTAATAAATCCTTATTTGTTTCTGCGCGAAACGAGGGAATAATCTTCGGCCAGGAAGTAATATCCACGTGTGTCTCCGTCCGAAATGAGTCAGCGATGAGGTATTCTTTGGCAAAATTCGTGGGCTATTGACCTGCCCGAAGGTCTCACCACCTTTTTCTTTCATGTGAGCCAGACTTTAAAGTTTAAAATCGGTCATCAGCAAACACGTGTTGAGCTGTTTCTTGGAAAGCGGTGAAAGGGTCAGGAAGAACCCCAAGCGACCTTGTGTGGTTAACGAAGGCCAGATGGTGTAGTTTGTTTCAAAAGAGTGATCCCCGAGTGTGGAGTGTGGGCTGAAATCCACCTGAAACGCCGTGGTCGTTAATTGTGGTGGGTGGAGCTCCCACCTGAGTTTAATGATTAATTATTTCCATCCAATAAAAGCACTTATTTAGAAATGTAATTGAAAAGTCGTGATGGTCAGCCGTGACCGATGGAACGGTCGGGAGTTCACCTCTGGGAATGATACCTTTCCTTCGCCATTAATCTCTCCCGAAATTCCTCCAATGTGAAAACTATTATGACACACCTCAGAAATTAAATCTTTCTCCAGTAAAAGGGGTTAGGGGACGTCATCCCTTTCTGTTTGCTCTACGGATTCGAGCACAAAAGCTCGATGCCTTTCGAGGGGAAAACATAAAGCGAATTCAATTAGGAAAGAAGAACGAAAGCAACCCTAACGTTAAAAATGCATATCCAATCAATGTTGAAGGATTTTAAAAGTTAAACCGTCGTCCCAAGTACATGATTATGCGTTTCTCACCATATTGACGGGGTGGAGGAGAGAGATACGGGGGTGAGGGGATTAGGGGAACAATACTTGTGCATTGTGGAAAAGAAAACAGAAACGTTTTTGCATTGTTGTTGTATTCTTTTCCATTCTTCCGAGGAAGTCAGTAAAGTTTAAACATTCTCGGATGAGTTTCCGGATCGGGAAATAATGTCCCGTTGTCCTCGGGACGGGAAACCTTGCCAAAAAAGCCGGAGGGAGAGGGCGGGACACTCCGAAGGAAATCGGGTTCGGTTGGCAACCGCTCGCGACATCTTTGCTTTATGATAACATTTCTCTTTAATTTCGTACCTGAAAAGACAATCGCGTTTTATTTGCACTGCTCTCACGGTGTAATTATCTGGCGCAGAGTTGCCTCACTTCCCAAAGAAGGAAAGCTCTTAAAAGCCTTTCCCGACCTCGTGTGTGGGATGCTTTTTATACATCTTTTGCCAAAGCAAATGTTTGATTTCACCTACTTTGGAACCTAAATTTCGGTTTTCGGCACCTGGACAAATGTTTAATTTACTCCGCAGAAATTATTCCTCAACAAACGCAATCAGAAATAAGAGGAATAATCCGGCAACTCATCTTTTGGTAAAAAAACAAACGTTTGGAAAATACACTTTTTGGTTTTGCAATGTATTTTCAATTCGTCTGCGACCAAATAAAATTCATTTGGAAACGACCCGCCCACCTCAGATAGAGTTTCAATGCCGACAAAACTGCCTTCCCGTCCCGATAGTCATCTCGAGGCTTTTGTAGCTCTAATGCTCTCCTTTTTGGAGCCCTCCATAACCGTTTGGCAATCGTTTAATTGTCCCGTCTCAAAACCTGACACTGAACTTGGTTTCGATTGAGAGAAATGCCCGGAATAATAAGTGCGAGTTATTGTTGTGGGATTATTACGTAATCAACTGCACCAGGTTAACACTCTTAATTTTAGCACTTATGGGATTATCTAACTTTGAGAGATCCTTGAAAAGGTCACAGGTTACGCGTTTCATATTTCATTTTAATACCGCCACTTTTCAGAAACTCTCCCGTAAGTCTAAACCCGATTAGGAAGCGCTTTTGCTTAATAGCTCATCATTCACGGTATTTACGCTCTTACAACGAAATTGTTATATTTTAGAACTTAATCTCCGGAAATCGTTCTAAATCGGACGAGGATAAGAATCGTACGGAATCATTCTGCTCGTGACTTGCATGCATGAGCTGCTCGGGGTTATCTTCTGGTGGGGCCCCATCGCTCCATGTGGGCCTTTGTCTCCCTGCACAAGGCTTCCGCCCTGAATTTCTACATACAGGGAAACCATACAACTTCGGAAGAGAGAGAGACGTTAAATCCGAGTCAAGGGCGTGCCTTCTTCGTGATTTTTCTTAGGAGATTTTCAATTAGTTTCGGTACTCCGCTATGTCTAAATGCTCTCCTCGCACTATTCGACATGCCTCATTTTGATCAAGTCCAGTGTCAAAGCGTGGCTCGGAATAACAACTATGTCCACCTCGACAGGTCTTTCCCTCGGGTCACCAAGAGATGCATCAGCCAACAGTGAATTATCACCGGTAGCCTCTTCTTTGTATTGCAATGTGACAACACCGAAACTTTGAATACTGTCAAAGGATTGACTTTTAATGAAAGTAGTTTCGTAGCGGAAAGTGTAATTTATTTTTCTAAGGGCTGAATAAATTCGCAGGCGAAGGGCAGTCACTTCATAATTCTTCCTACAAATTTCAAAGTTTAATTTTTATGCATAATTTTGAACTCGGGTTTTCCTTGCCCTTCAATTAACGAGTTTTTCTTCCGAGATCCAGACTTGTGTAAAAAATTTCCGACTCACCCAGGGTCATGGCTCAATTCAAGGCGTTTTCTTCTTCGTTTACTAATTATTTCCACATTTACGAGGCATTCTTGCCTTTGAACTCACATCTTAAAGGCGAGACCCAGAGAAAATTCCCACTGCGTTCGAACGAAGCCATCGCTTCATTTCCTTCCTTGTTCCATAACTAGGGGGCTTCGCCCTCTTTCGGACTTTGGAATCTATGCTTTAATATCAGGTACAATAATACATTTCCTGAAAAACTGAATGCACTTTGATAATCCCATTGCATTAAACCATTAAAATTATGTACAATTTTTGAACAAACAGTGCATTTATTGTATTTATGGGATAAATAACAACTACATAATCACGTGTCAGTAGAATATTAGTTTTATTTAGTTTTATTTCTATTATTGTAGTTTGTGTTTTTTATTTAGCCACCTTTACAGGTCTCTGTTTTTGTGTTACTTATTTAGTTTTAGTTCTATATATAGCATATGTATAAATTTTGATAGAATTTGTAAATAATTATGTCAAATGTAATTATATTTATGTTTTTATGTGTCAGTAGAATATAATGAGTTTCAACAAAAGTAAAATGGCAGTGGAAGAAAGTTTATCGAGGCCATGTCATTTTTTTACTGTCTGTATCGTACTTTTTGTAGTTAAGTGTTAAGTTGTTGTAGTTTACTTGTAGTTTAATTACTTTGTTGTAAGTTAAGTTACTTTTGTGTAAAGTACTATCGTAATTTTGTACTGCCCAAATCGTACTGAGTTCTAAAAATCAAGATTTCAACAAAAGTCTCTGAAAATCTGGAAAACACTCTGAAAAACCACTACCACTAAATCCACACTAAGTAATTACTATCAAATCTAAAAGCAATTCGCTGAAAATTATACGAAAATTAATATACAAAGAATATAACCATGAGTAACTTGGATGCATTCAGTATTTCAGGAAATACAATATCCACTTGGCAATCGAATGTGAAACCCCCGAATACTTTGCCCACTGTACTCAAAGTGGCCCCGAACGCAAAAAAAGAACATCAACCCTTTAACATGAGAAAGGAATTCGTAGTTATCTGGTTTTTCCCCGAAGCCTAAACAGGTTTTTTTGGAAATTTCTCGGATTTTGCTGATTTTCGAAAAATGAGACATAGCGCAGATGCTTCTCTGGAGAAAGGCTTATTTTCCTTCCTTATTCCATAATCTACTCTTCTTGTTAATTACATTATTGGGATCCCATTATAACAGATTCTTACATTATAACTGTTAAATACATTATAACAGATTCCAAGTTTTACTGCCCAATCTCATCGAGCACAGTCTCAATCGATCGTCGATTCATGAATAAATTCACAGCCTCCGAATGAATCGTCGCCATTTTAAATAAAAATAAAAGGGAAAGAAGACTTCCGTATTTCTATGCAAATATCACTGCTTTCAAAAATTATGAGACACTCCATTTTAGTAAAGTTAGAAATGCCACTGGGTCAGTTTAATAACTGACGCTGCATCAGTGATTTCAAGCAGTTTTCTGCTTGCTCAGTCTCTGAGACAATCGACGTCTCACCATCTCACTGAGACACCACGGAAATCACTGTCAATTAAGACCCACGTATCCCCATTCATTCCACCTTCTTTCACCCCTCTGCGCCCCTCTGCGCCCCTCTCTTTCCCCCATTAACTTCTTCATCGGTGGCGATGAATCATTTTAATGTCATTCGATGCATCCCCGAAAATATTAACGGCAGTTCCAAAACCTGTTCTCTCGTCTCAGTTTTATTTTTTATATCCCTTTCTTCATTTGAACGTTATAACCGTAAATGAGACATTAGTTAACGAAGAGAAATTTTCAATGCGTTCAGCTCCGATTCTAAAAAGAGTATGTGGTCACTCGTTCGACTGCATTGTGATGTTTCCTGACGTGTCCTTACTTTCACTGTTTTTTTCGTCAAAAACGAGCTCTCATAGTCAATCGACCGCTTTCTCACCTCATTGATTTCAATCCTTTCGAAAGTCATTAAAAGCTCTGCTTTGTTCCATCCAAAATCTCCTGTTTTCACTCCCCCCAAAAAAAGATGAAGTAATGGCCGGAGCACGTGGTTTCTCCTCCGAAAGGAGCCGAACATTCCCGAACACTTCCGAAACCGATAACGATCAATCCCGAAGATTTCTAAACATTCCCGAACTGTTCCGAACTCGCCTAAATGATAATACTTATTTGCCGAGCAATTAAAATTTTGGTTGACTTTTATAAAACTTTAATGGGTTTTTAATGGGCCGATTGTTATTTATTGCCAAAATGGTATAATTAAAGAGTGAAAACAGTCTTTCTTGCACAATTGAAACTTCTCTTAAAAGCGAATTATCAAAAATAAAACGTGACGATTTATAAACTATCTTTTCGGAACGCAGTTTGTGTTGTGTCAGCACCGGAAGTGGTTCCCCTTCTGTTGGCGGAAGAATCCACAATCAAAGCTTTTAAAAAACAATATTGGCCAAATCGAAACCGCACGGGAACGCATTAAAAATGAGTTTTTATGAAGAAAAACCAGTGTCAGGGGTTGACAATGCGTTCAAAAAGTGTTTAACTGGGTGTTATGCATTAAACATGAAAAGTAAATACTCTGAATAAATTGATTGTCCGGTTTCTTTGGTTGTTCGCAGTACCGACTTAAGTTTGACGAATAACTATAATATTTAATGGTATTTCTTAAATGTTAAGAAGTTGATAAATTATCTTCTTTTTACTTTCCCTTCGGTTTATTCGTGTTCGGATCGGTTTTTACTCAAAGGAGACTCATTGTCTTTGATCAAAAATGAACGATCTGAGGGGGTCCGACTGTTCGAAAGAGTAGTTTAGCCAAAACCCCCGTTGAAACAATCGAGAAAAACGATGCTCTTTGAAATATTTGCAAAAAAATGCTTACTTTTAGAAACTAATTGCTTTTTTTACGCTTGAATTTGCAATTTTCCGAGCGAAATTCCGACTCGAAATGTTTCTGCTTCGTTTTTAAGTTCTTTTGAGTGTTGGCCTCGTCGATATTAAATTTCCTGCAATTTCATTTCTATCGGCCTCTTGACAAGGACGGTTTTTGTAAACTGGTCCTGAGTTTCCTGAAATTTTTGGCTTAAAATCCGAATGTTGCAGCCATTTTTGAACAACCATTTCTCTTCAATTTTTTAATCTTTAAAACCTCAGTCTTAACTTAATATGAGGAACCTCCCGAAGAAAATGAGAGTATAAAAGTGTTGATAAACTATTAATAATTGGTATTAATGATACGCGGTATGGGAATTATGTCAAATTATAGCCCTAATGAGAACGCGTCAGAATGTGTTTATTATTAATTAAATTTTTCACGTTTTTTATCTAAAAGCCGTCTTCGGTGTCCTCCAGTTGAACATCTTTCCTCTTGATAAACAAAATGTCGTTTCGAAACAATGTTCTTTGGAAGAGAATGCGATTAGAGACGAAGCTCGGAATTTGGGAGTTGTAAATGCGTTGAGTCAACAGTGTCTGCATGTGTCGTTATGATAAAATGAGGAGTTACATAAAAGTATGAGGAGAATTCTCGTTGCAATCCGGTTAGTTGACCTCGACAATTATTTTTTTTTTTATTTACTGTCACAGAACCTGTTATGGAGAGGATTTATCAAATCAAGCACGCTTAAGGCTCAAACGAAGAAAAACACCTGAATATCTGATTATCTGCTCAGATGTTTCGATCGATTACCTCTTTTCAGGGTTTTCGGACAGCTTTTGTTCCTTGATTTTGTCAGTTGGGAAAAAGACAACCAAACTGTGTGCAAACTCACCTTTTAGGCTTGAGACGTCTCTTGAATACTCCCAGCATTTGTCCTATCGCCAAGAAGAAGAAGAACTTTGACACATCGATGAATACTTTGAGTAAGTCCTCCAGGCACCCAACCCCGCCCCTGACACTCAGGTTCACCGCCAAATCACTTACACATCATTCTTTTGTGTTCTCTTTCAACAAAAAAAAAAACAAACAATAAATACTTTAACGACACATTTCCACATGAAAGTGATCACTCAAAGTAAAAACAAAGAGTTGGGAGGAAAAGTGGGACGCGAGTGTTAACTCCCGGCAAAAGATGGCGATTCAGCAACTGAAATTCGGTTAATATTTAGTCGTGCGTTTCCTTTCCTCCACCACGGACTCTTCACGGTGGTAATTACCAATGACTGGTGGTGTGTTGTCTGCACCGCAAAGGAGACCGGAGGTCGGTGACTCACAACTGATATCTCCGGACTGTTAATTAACAGTTCGGAGGGCAGAGCGACGTCGCCTTAGGGAGAAAGCCAAAATGACGGGGAACAGACGCACAGAGCGGTTGTCGGTGTGCAAACTGTGCGGTCGTGGGAGCCCTAATTTACTTGTAGCCCCCAGGGCGGAAAGATGTTATGCAAGTGCACCCGTAAGAGGAGTTTATACGGCGAATGGGTCGAAAATAAGCTGCATTTATAATTGCGTATCGTGAGCTTAATGCTCCGTCCGGAATTTCTCGAGGAGACATTCAACAAAAAAGGGGTAATTTACCAAAGGAAGAAAGCGTGTTAAAGGTATTTTAACTTTGGTCACGTAATCCAAACTCCTCGAGTAAGTTTACAAAAAACAAATTCTACTCCCGAGGTGCAACTCTCTGTGGTCATGATGATATTTTTAAAACATTTCAATTCATTTTACTTTCAAAACAGTTTTATAATAATTCATTCTCTCGAGTTCGTCTGAACCCCCATAAGAACATGGTCGATTTCCTTTGGGGTTCAAAGGAATACTTACAAAATGATCGCATTACAAGAATTTAAGCGATCCAATGTTAAACAATGCGTAAATATTTACAGCCTTATCATTACTCTTTCCTATCTCAGAATGGTTTCACGGTTAACATAAACGAAATGCAAAATAATTATAAAGACAATTTCGAAGTGGAGTCTGAGTTCACAATTAGCGAAACAAACAGAACAAACAAAACAAACAAAACAATAAGGCGCGCGACGTGGTCCGACGAAAGACGCGCGAAGAAGACTTCCTCTCCCTCATCGCTGCGGCGCAACTGAGATGTTGCAACGGGTCGATGCCAAGTGGCGGTGATCGTGGCGCTCCCAACCGCCGACGATTCCCGTCGTGTCCGCGACGGTCTCCGCACATTCTCGCGCCACCTGCGCCGACGCTTTTCGTCTATGGCATCTCCGAATGCAGATTCACTTTCGCGGTGCTTTCAGAAACTGCAAAAACTTCTAGCGCCACGAAAATTCCGCCAAAACGGTTTCATAAAACTGCGACACGATAATCTCTATTATTTTAAATTTTTCTTTGAAAAAAAAAACAACCTACAGTTCATCCTTGAGCTTTTTCTCGGTTTTTTAAAACATTTTCAATAAACAGAATGTCATTCGCATTTCTTCTTTCATTAGTGAGTGAAACTCTCCGCAAAATTCAACTCAGAAATGATTTATTTATGTTAATCAAAAATGTTTATATTTTAGAGCCGAAATTTGCTAAGCCACAGAAAATTAAACTGTTTTATTTATGGCGATTAAATTGGTTTACTTTTAGAAACATTGGTTTGTTTACTTATTAAAAAATCAATTGTTTTATTTATAGAAATTAAATGGGTTTATTTTTAGAAACTTTTAACGGTTTTTTAATAAATCCTAAAGGGATAGATATGGGCTTAACCGTTTAAACACACATATTAATTTTATAATTTATGCTAACCTTAATATTTTAAACTCAAAATTGAACGTAAACAAATTCATTATGAATGCGTTTAGGATTTGATAAATAAATAAATGACAAACACTGCTCACTTTTTTCGTAAATTTTGTTGTGTATTTCGCAGAGTTGCGGACATTTTTAAAGAAAAATATCTTCCTACGAGTGAAATAATTAATGACGGACAATTGGAAAGACTCTGTTCTTGAATAAAATAAGTAGAATACGGTATGATAAAGGAATGAGATTGAGGGCGTCGTTTTGACATATTGGGCGTTAAATTATGTGGATTCGGTTCATTGAGTTTGAACAACTTGATGAGTGAGCCTCAACCGAATTTAGGTCATTTCCTTTGAATGGCTTTGGACATCCGATGGATTAAAAAATCATTGAAAATATTATTACGTGACTTAGACATTTATGTCGGCTTCCTAAGGAAATTGTCAAGCAGATGTTTTAATTTATGGAAAATAAAAATGTATAATCCTTCTCTCCCAACTTCTGCTTTCTGCTTCCACTTTCTTTCCGTTTTCAGTTCACTTCTACTTCGATTTTTTCTGTCCCTTTTTTTATTTTCAGATTTCTTAGCACAAGTGTAGCATTTTACTCTTATTTAAGTAAAAATTAACAACCCCAATCTTTCTGTAATGTATTTCCGAAACGTTTATGACATTTCCAGGAACTGTTATCTTTGAAATGTACGATTTAAAATCCGATTGTTATGTCCAGGTGTCTGAAGAATTAATTTTTTATTTTCATTTAATCTCCAGTTCAGTAAAACCCGCATTATTTTTTTTATATTTCCTGATTTTTTCATGATCTTTAAATTTTTAACAGCCATAAAGAAGTAATGATTATTTACAACAAATTATGAAAACGGCAATAAAGATTTGATTCACGAAAAATACGTTGAAATAAAACGCTCGTTTCGAACTTATTATTTTGCCGTAATTTAAAATAAAATTGGTATAAATTTAAGATTCTCATTGCATTTTGACTTATTTTGCCCGAAGTAATGAATTTAACGAATTGTCTGAATAGTTACGAATTACATAACATAAATATATTTATATTTGACTTAATTTTTTACAAATTCTATATTTAAACATTTTCATTATACATTTAAACATTAATTATTTCTAAAATTTATACATGTGTTATATACAGAACTAAACTAAATAAAACTAAATAAAAACACAGTAAAAGGGGCTATAAATTAAAATAATAAATTAATAAAACAAAAAATAAATTAATTAATACAAAAATAAAAGCAAAATTTAAATAAAAAAGACAAAAAATTTCAATTATAACTGTAAAACCAATATATAAATATAAAAATATAATTCTAAACAAAATATTTCAGAAAAAAAATTACACGTGATTTTTAACCGTAAACGAATCAACAAAAAAAGTGACATTGAACCGTAAACCTACGCAATGAAAAGTCCCAAAAAAGAGAGTATAAATGAAAAAGTTTTGTTTTTGTTAAAGCGATTTTAATGTGGTTTCAGGTACTTAAGTTCACTAAAGAGGGCTTAACAAGTTCCCCTCAAAACATAAACATTTTCAATAGACTTTTATGGCTTTTATCTATTGAATAATTCGATAGTGTTAAGACAGTTTTAACGAGTTTTTATCTAAACATAGTTTTTCCTGCGAATACTTTTTAAATGCAGAAGGCACTTTCGATTTAACTTAAGCCGATCATCTCGGATTTGCGTAGGACTTCTTCCCAAATGATACTTTTTTTATGAGAAGGAATTTAACCACCACCGGTCCAAAAATTGAAAACCTGATACTCAAATGAAACCCGAGAGGAAAGGATGTTGACGTAACTAATGAAGTCGGGGTTGAAGGGTGGCCTGGAAATGAAAACCGTTGTCAGAGTGTCATTTATCTCTTGGAAGCCAGAAGCCACAGGGCCAAACTGAATTTTTCATGGCACCCAGAAGGTATAAAAGAACAATGGACTGGGAATATCGCCATTCATATCGGAGTGTAATCACAAATTCAACACGTCTAAATAATGACGGGTTTCTAAAAAAAAAAAATATTCTTTACTTACATAATCATAAGTTTATACCGTCTTTCATTCCCTTTCGTGTCCGATAATGGTGGTCTTCTCAGCCTTCTGTTTTTTTTTTTATTATAAATGTTCCTTTGTAATCTGAAAGTAAATTTTTTATATTATTACATAAACTCAGATGACTTCTCGGAGGTTAGGAAAAGCAGTGAGAGACAGAAATTGTTTAAAAGGAGGCTTTGTACAATGACGTCCGTTATTTCAATAAACTGTGACATTAATTTTAAAAAGAGAATCAATGGAGGGAAATTATTACGGGCACCTGTTGCCATATTAAACCGTTGCCCAGCGACGGAGAGCTTAAAAACAATAAAATGTCGGGAGAAACATGGCGGAAGAGTGTGTCCATTCTCTCGGAAACGGTCTTCCCAGGGATTGGATGGCACGAAGATGAAAAACTCAAAAGCAGAATTGTTTCCAGTCTCCCTCTTCAGATGTCCTTATACTTCAACGCCTTTTTTTTTCCAGTTTGGCTCACAACGACTTTGTTAATGATGACGACAAAGGTAAGCATTAAAAATAATACAAAAATTCCCACCGAGAAATTATACAAAATTTGTTTTTAACATTACAGTTCGAGTGTTTGTCGAGCCTTTATAGATTTATAGCAACTACAGTGCATATAGCAATGGCGGGAATCGAAATCCTGCGAATATACTTAGGTTATATGGGAAACTTATCGGAAAAAATACCGGAAGTGGCTGGATTTTGGATGATATCGATTCTTCTACAGTTGCCATTACAAATATTTATGATATCGAGTAAACAGCTTTTCTTGAAACCCATTGAGTACACTGTGCAAGGCATCATGATGGTTCTTCTTTTGTCACAACTCTTCATCGGGTATTTCGCTCTCAGAGCAGCGGCAAAGCATCAAGCACTCAAATTTCATTTGCTGAGACAAAGAAAAGCAAAGCAGAGGGAAACCACAGAACGCCATGACACACAATTATAACTTCTACAGAAAAATTATGTAAATAAATCTTAAAATTTAATAAAATTTAATTTTATTTCATGTTATTATATTCCAAAATATAAAAAGGCAAACAATTTATAAAGGCATGGCACAATAAAAATCATTAAAAGATAACAATCAAACAAATTGTACAATAAAATTTTAAATGCAAAAGCATTATTGTTAAAAACTTAAAATTTACATTTTGATAAAAAATAAATTTTAAAGCAATGTAACAAAGGTGATGTAATAATCACATTTTATCACACTTTATATTCTGTATCTAAATTGTGTTCCTTATAAAAAGAAATGATGTGGTGGACATTTTCTGAAAGACCCTGAATGTAAATTTTTAAGAATTTAATCAAGTTTTCCTTTTCCTCCTCTTTCCCATTGGATGTTATTGTTGTGAGCAAATCACTTCTATTAGGCACCATGTTTTTGAAGAACTGAAACCACACAAAGCAATCTATGAGTTTGAGTTGAGTTGAAACAATGGATTTTCAGGTATGAGTACCTTGAAGAGTTTTCTTGTGATCCATCCATGGTAGGGTTCAAGAGTTTGTGAATAAGCAGATGTCATGTGCTCTTGCAAGCATTCGCTTTTCTTCACATCGTTTATTATGTTTTGAAAAAAAAGCAGGAAAAAATGTAAGGCCCTGAAAAAGTACAAATCATTTCAAGCAAATAACAGCTCTAACAATTATTCTCAAAAACAAAAGTGTTATTGTAAAAGGAAAGAATAAATCAACATGTTTAAATTATTTTAACAAACCTTCTTAACCACAAAAGAGCATCTACTGATAAATCATTATTTTCTAATTTTTCACAGAGAATCATATCTTCAATGAAACCATATTTTCCTGGATTTTTCTCATAACATTTTCTGATTTTTTCAATATTACCCGAAATATCTCTTGAAAGTGGTGAAAACGCTTTTCCCAACTTTTCTGAAACAAAAACATTATCATAACTCAATAGATTAAATTATTATTATCAGCCATACTGTTTTGATATTTCCCAAGATGTAACACAAATGTCCAGTTGGTAACACAAAGTATCAGAATGATATAGTCAGATACGAGAAAAAGTTTGAAAAGCACGACAAAAATTCAACATTCATCCCATTTTACAACTTTTATCAAATACTCACCTACGAGTTTGACAACACCTGTGGAAGCTTCTAAAAATTCAAGCGTATTAATTTTTCCATTGACTTGACGGGGAAACAATTTCTTCCCGAAGTCGTAAGGAGTTAATGCGCATTCATCAGCTGAGACTTCCATTGCTCACTTTAGTATAATTAAATTTACCGACAAAATTCATAAATAAAACTGAGATCTTTATTGACAAAAATGACACCACTGCATAGACAACATATTAAACCATAGACGTATGAAAATCTTCGTTACAATGGCGGCCTTTGTCTTTTAATTTAGATGGTTTCATGTGCCCGGTCTTAATAATTTCCGCTAAATAACAACTTCGTAGAAATCGGACTCTACGATAGCTTAAAACATGAATTTATCTATGGATTTCCTTCGTTCTATTAAAAGGCCTTTAATTCGTAAGTACAGTTACACTATTTTTATCCTCATAGTTATGAAGAAAAATAGTTTTCCTCATAAATATTTATTCCCTTTATTTGTTTTTCAGGTTGTACTAATGTTCTAAGGACTCAGATTGCTGAAATACGGTTTTATTATCCGAAAGAACCTCTTGATACATCTGAATGGCCAGAGTACAGAAAATTAAGAATGCTTGAAAAACAACCTGATTATGGGTCTAAAAAGGCCCCCAGAATGAAGAAAATGTTAAGACTTATGAGAGGGCCTGAACCTGTTCACACTGACTTAATTTACAAAGGATATGGCGTTAAAGTAAGCTAATCTTTGCTCCTTCAGCTTCATAAATAAAACATTCCCTTTCTAATTGAAACACTTATTTCAGGCCCTGATAGGCGGTAGAATGAAGTGGGAACATTTTGAAACAGTTAGACATATAATTAATAAAAAAGTAGTTACAAGTAGAATGTTTGCTCTATGGAGAGTTGATGCACCCTGGCAACCACTTTCAAAAAGGGGTGCAGGGAAAAGAATGGGTGGTGGTAAGGGTAAAATACATCATTATGCCACTCCTGTGAGAGCAGATAGAATAATTGTGGAATTAGGTGGTGATGTACATGAATTAGAGGTATGTTATACTAATATTTTTATACTGTGGCTTTTTTGGTTAAGAATAAAAGCGAAAGTGCAATTCAATTTCCATTTGACAATCTGTAACAATTTTTTTTTTTTAAATTACAGGCGAAAAAAATTTTAGCTGCAGTTTGTGAGGTGCTTCCTTTTCCATCAAGAGTTGTGAGTCAAAAGGAGATTGATTTTGAAAGGAATAATGAGAGATGGGTTGAAATGAACAATCTAAATCCTTTCTCAATGGAATATATGATCAGGAATAATATGGGAGGATGTAAAAACTTTTTGAGTATATACGATTATCGGTGGTTTGGAAAATATAAATAGAATGTTTTTATTTTGTATTATTTTCTATTGAATAAAGCTAAACATTAATGACAATTGAAGTTTTCATGTCTTGTGTAGTTTTTTTTTACCAAAACAATGTCCAAAAAAATATTAATTTTTTGTGCATTTAGTTTTTTAGAGAGCTGTAAGAAATTTTAAAATAATTACTATCACATTAACAAAATATTACTGGAAATCAAGCTCTGAATCTGTAACAGTTGTAAAAAAAGACTAAATATGAGCTTGAGTTGTAACTTTTATTTTTATAACACATAAGCCAGGTTTTGTAAATATAAATCAGGTATATTATGATTAGAGCAATTTCAGAACAGTCCAATTGTCACTTTTTGAGTAATTCCAGTGAGTATTTTCATTCATTATTTCTTTCCACTGGATTTAGCCTTTGAGGAGTCAGGAATAAGAAGAGTAACGACTATTATGAAAGCAAAAGGAAACATTAATGACCAAGTGATTTAGAGAAACATTTCCTTAAATCTTCAGTTGGGTAATGAATCAAAGTTCAAAAGATCCTGAGAGCCGAGGTGAGGGAACCTACGTCAAACTAATGATTTTGTATCAAAAGCTAGATTAAAATTTAATATATATACTGAAAAGAGTATACTCAGGACCCTTCATGGGAATGGTCGGACGCTTTTCTTTTTCAGAGATATCAATCAAAGTAAAATAACTACGCAACTAAAATCAATAATTTATAAACTGTGGGCGCCAAAAAGTGCTTTGAAATACAAATATCATATGGAGGACTTGAATAAATTTAACAATATTTTATTGCAATACTTAAAGAGAAACTTTACTCGTCGGTTTCTTTTAATGTACCAAAATAAGCAGCATTTATTTTATATATAAAAAAAAATGGCGCTCATATTGTGTTCGAATTCTTCGGAGATTAGGTAGAGTCAAAGGAAACAAAGTTTTCAATGGAAATAGTCTTAAAAGAAAAATATTCTGCACTGCCTTTCTAATTACTGTATCCGAGGTAAAAACTTTTTAGTTTTCTAAAATTGAGATGCGATGCTTTTTAAACACTTATATGAATACAATAAGCCGGTAATTTTAAAGCATTCTTAAATTCACTGTCCCAAATATACGCGGGAATCACTTTATCTTAGGAAACTTAAGCATGTGAGGTGGTTTTGCCAAAATACAATTCAACACTCGCGTTATAAGCTCTGTATCTAATCGACGACTGTACTCAATTTTGCGACTATAATTCGGGGGGGGATTTTAAGATTCAGTAAATTTTAATAAACCTCGCTCTAATTAAAAGTTCTCCGAATTGGGACGAAAATACATCAAGACGTGGCTTCAGAACCACAGAATTAATATCCTCTGTGACAATAAAAAATACCAGCGGCCTTCTCTGAAAGGCAGACGGGACTTTTGAGCCATCCTAATTAAAAGCAGTTATCGCATACAAAAATGAAGCTTTTGTGCGAAAATAATTTTAAAATTTACTTTGCGCTCTCAATATCTGCACCAAAGCCTGCTTTACATCAACTCACAGTTTCTGTCTTTCCTCAGGAAATCTTTCCCGATGATACTTCCAGTATCAAAAACATGAGATCACAATGACTAAATAACGAATCTATGAACTCCAGAGCGGACTGTCGTGACGAGTGCAACCAAATTTTTTATCTTTGAAATGACTTTTCTCTGAGGTGAAAACCAGTCCGCTCTTTTGGCGATACCTTTTGCTTATACTGCCTACTCGAAAACACGAAAGCTTTTTCTAAGTATAGCATGAAAAGCTCACATTTTATACTATTTACATTGAATTTATACAAAATGTACAAAATAAGTAATAACAGACTTGTTAAAAATAAATCAAAAAAATAAATAAAATTCTGCTCAACAGAAATTGATCAACAGATGTGGCAGATTTAAACATCAAAGTAACTCAATATCAGTTCACAAAGGGTAAAGACTTAAACTAAAAAGGAAAATATCAGAAAACTAAAACCGTTCGCCATTTTCCCAATCATTGGAAACAAAAACCGTTACTGATAACGTCGCCATTTTTGATTTTTTACTGAACCTTCGGACCCTAATTAATTATCTTTACCAAAACCGACGGGCCTTAGTCTATTTTTTCATGACTTTATAAATTCTCTAGGTTTTTTTGGTTCCCGCTGCAGCTTCAAGTTCAGTCTTCGTCTGTATCTGCCTGAGACAGGGGTAGTTTTGCAGAGGGAAGTTTACATTTAGAGAAAGAGCTTTTTTCGCTTTCGGAATTATGAAAATACATAATGACATAACAATAAATAATTTTTGATAAATAATGTACTATACACAGGGAACTGAAGCTCCTGAAAACTAATCGATATTATTGAGTAATAAAACCATTTTTGGCAGTAATCCATTTTACAGTAATTACTGTTCTCCTGTTTTTTTTTTTTATATGATGACGACCAAAAGAAATAACTCAATCATCAAAATATGTTTTCATTACTAATACATTCAGTCTATCACTGTTTCTGCTTATTTTTTAAAATCTATAAAAGCATAATGACTAGAGTAAAATTTAATATTAATAGTGATCATTTTTAAGCATTAGATTCCTTAAGGTTATCAAAGTAGTGCATAATCTCATCGTAGTCCATTCCTAAGTTGAGATCCTCCAATCCGACGACGTCTTCCTGAGGTTTTGAGTAGTTTCCGCCCAAAGAGAACATCGGATTCCCGACTATCGCCGCTTTTTTAACTTCCGAGTTCGATTTTCTGCTCACCGGGATTTTCTCCCCCGAGGGAAACTCTACAAAAGCAGGATCAGGCAAATGCTCGCCGCTCCTGCGAACCAGAAATTGACTGATGAAGTAAAACATTGAAGACGAATATACAAAAGAAGCAGTCTTACCTTATGAACTTTGTATCGCTTTCTACATTCTCCAAACAGCTTTTCTCGAGCTTTTTCGAAATCACGTTCTCGACATCGATTTTTCCTTCGGAGGTTAAATTATCTTCATTTTGATCTGTAAGGAAAAGGCTGTGATGAGGTGTAAATTAAAAAAATGCGATAATATTAGGAATTCGTACGTACCTCTATCTGCAGTCTCGCATTTGGACAAACGATTCTTGACCCCGTTTTTATTCCTGTGGTGATGGTGATGGTGATGTCTTCTAGGGGGCTGCGGTTCTACTCGAGGCGCTACTACTGAAGTCCGATGGGGAGGAACTGGAGGCTTGTACTCTTCCGTTGAAACACCGCCGCCATGAGGGGGCAAAGGAGGCGGCGTCGGGGAAGACATCTCTCTCTCTCTGAAACATCACAGGCAATCATTTATCAACACTGCCTCAGCTGTCAGTTTCCATTAATGCTTACATCTGACATAGATCCTCGAAATCATCTCTTCTCTCGTGGGAAGGACGTCGTCCGGAGTTTTTGCAGTATGTTGAAGTATCGACCACATTTGAGCAGTAATTCGAATTGTCAAACCGATTATCGAGCTCATTCGAGTTAAAAGGGTTTTCTGTGATTCTGATATCGTTGTTGTTGTTGTTGCTAGTGAAGAGGTTGACAGGAGGGGAACGGCCACTGGTATGCGTGACAGCTTTGTCCAAACTTGCCCGACCCAGCCAGACCCAGTCATGAACGTTAGTGGTCGACTGCGGGATGACCTTCGCTCCTATGCTGTTGTTGTTTGCGACCCTGGAGAGAAATTCCCTCAGTCTTCCACGGATTAAGATCGATAACTGAGGACAATTCATACCTGATCGCCGCATTGTTAATGCCAACAGTGTCATTGGCGCTGAGCATTTCAGGAGTTTCTCCAGTTTGAGCTTTGAATTTGGATGCGTAAACCACGCAGGAGACGACGAAAACCACAATGGCGAAGCAGAAAGCAGCCAAAAGAACGTACATTCCTATTTCGAGGGGAGACATCCTTCCTTGGAATCTGTGGTGCAAGCTGGAATGAGGAGTCATGACTGAATGATGCTGACGGGCCTGCACTGTAGGCTCGTGATTATTTTCATCCTTTAAAGGTGGCATCCCTGCTCCTGAAAATAAACAATGATTCTAATCTTCCAGTCTCTAATATTCCAAAATGTTCGGTGGCCGCGCTCACCTTGAATATGCAGGATATCACCCAGATCAGCTTTAATTCTCCTGTCCCGACTTAGAGTTCCAATGTTTCCGTCATTCTGAACAAATTCAGAACGCTGAGATCCTTCTCCCGCGCCGAAATCAACCTCCACGGCGGCCGTTGTATGCGCCAAACTCCCACTCATCGACTTCCCCGACTTGGATAGTTTCCTGCACTCTTCATTGGGGAGAAGGGCCACCCGCAAAAGGTCACCCCTTCCTTCGCCCACTGCTATGACCCGGGGATGGTGGGACGCAACCATGGGGGCGAACGCGACCACGTCGGAATCCAAACTGTCAACGACCAGATAATAGTCGGAGACCGCGACTTCCCTAAGAGGTATTCGCGAACCGTCAGAAAATTCCAGTTCGATATCCAGCAATCCCTCCTGAAAATTTTATTTCCGTTAGAGAAATGAAAATAGGTTGCTGACTGCATCTGCGCTTACCTGATACTGAGCAGTCAGCTTTCGCGTAACCGATGTCTCAGCAGTGTATCCGTTTTCTACAGTACTGTCCGGACTGATGGACAACTGAAGACCGGACACCACATTAACGAGCATTCTTAACAACGTGACTTTGTCATTTCCCACCCTGACTTCTTTTGCTCCGATCACTCGACCTGTTATGGGCGACAGCACCTGAGGAATGGAAAACAAACTCTCAGTTAATTCGCCCACATAGCTGAAAATTCCAAAAGAAAGGGTTCTCATAATTGTGAAAGAAATCGGGGGAAAAAAGTAAATTTTAAATAAAAAAGCGCGTAGGAAGAACAAACAGATCGATAGATACAACCTAACTTTTTCGTGTAAGTGGCCATTATTTTTTTATTTCTATTGTCTCTTTCAACTCATTCATTTTTCACATTTTATATCCAACGAGTATTTGTTGTTAAAACGTCGGACTGTACCTGAATCTCGGTTCGACCCACGCTTCTTCCTTGAATTATCCTCCCCCGAAGACTTGCAATGCGCGGATCGGACACCCTCAGCAACCCCTGCACCAGATCGGTCACTTGCAGCCATGTTCTGCGATTCACGAAGTAATTCACTCTTCCCGAGTCGTGGTCTTCGGCGAGAAACCTGGCAAACACCTGAAATCCCCAACCGATTTTTTAGCCGTATGATAACACTTTTCTGCTTTTTGCCACGGGAGATCCCACTCTCGGCCAAAAGGCGGTTATTTTTAAACATCTCCGCCACGGTCAGTTGCACTTCCCTTAAAGATTTCGTTTCCGCCGCTATGTCACACATGGACAATTCTTGGCACATCCATCAGAGAAGCCCCGTCCCCTCAAGACACCTACAGATTCTTCCTCTGCCTCCGTCAAAGCCCTCCTTTAATTACCTGACCATCTTTTCTTAATTTTTTATGCCTCTTGGCTCCCATTTATTCATCGCCTAAGCCCCATTTCGCTTTGATCATCCCGAAGGAATGCCCCTGTCCCTATCTCTTCCTTTCCTCAATGCTTTCTGTGCCTTTGCTAAGCGCCTGTGTCCGCTCGGCCGAGCCGAGTCAGTGACTAAATTATTCAAAGTGGCCATAAGGCTTTGAACCCGAGGGTTGAAGTTAATTTAGAATCTTACTTCGATTGGACTTTGTTGAAATCTCTGACGACATGCGGGGTGTTTCTCGGAGTCCACCCCATTTGCGAAGTCCTCCGCAATCATCCCTCCGGAGTTAGCCCAGTTCCGATATTGATTTTTTCCCTCGACGTATCTCTTTCTCCTCGGGCTCGCTTTCCTCTTCTTCCGAGACTTGGTGGACATGCTGGTTTCGTCTGGAATCTTCCACCCCTTGATCTGACTCAACCGGAAATCGGGAACGCTCACTTCCAGCGGGAATTCCGGCATCCAGACGGTGAACTTGGCCAGGCCGGTGTACGTCCCGTATTTGACGAGAACGGACGCGTTGGAGGAGCCCCGGATTTCGGAGCCGTCGACGTAGACGGAGCTGCAGGAGGAGGACACCTTGAGGGCACTTTCGTCCTCGGAGTGGCAGGAGGACTGCAGGGTGACGTCGGCCACTTTCCCCGCCTGGCTCACAATGAGGACCTTCATCGCCTGAGAGACCTGTCTTCCGGTGAGCACTGCAGTATTGATCACCTCCCAATTCTGGAAAGAAGAGCTCGCTCAGGTGAGAGAACCACCAACCAGACAAAAGCATGAAAAAGAGCAGGAGGAAAGAAAACGTCGATTTGTGATTCTTTCCAGATAAATCTTTAAGTGTGTTAACGTCATCTGCAACTGGATTTCGTTGAAAGTCTCTCACGGCTGACAGTTTTTCTTACCTTGGATATCGGAAGGACCGACTGGATGTCATCCTTTTGGATTTCTAAACGAGCTGTCAATTTCTTTCTTCCATCTTCGACGACTTCGTCTCCGGTCATTTTGCGGGAGGTTCTGTGGTGGTGAAGTCTGCCCCGGGAGAGCTTCGCCCCCTCGAAGACGTACCTGGCGCTCCAGACTATTCGCCCCCCGTCCCATAGATCCTCTCCGTTTTCTACAACTTCCAGGTACCAGGAAAATACTTCCTCCACGCTGAAACCACACATTCCAATTATATTTTTCTGAGTGACTCACTGAAACAACGCAACAGCAAAATACCTCGCCACCGATGACTTCTCCTCGCCGTCAGCAAACTCTTTCCTGAAGCAAGTGATGGTGGCCACTGTCTGTTTCCCATTGATCTCCGAAGTGATGTTCCACAATGGGGAGCTCCCTTCCACGCCGAGAATTCTCAGCCCGCTTTTAACTCGAGCCCTAAAACCCCCAAATCCATTTTAATGTCAATGGTTGGACGGTCGTCATCGAAAGTCTTAAAAAAGCTCTTCGGTTGGCAGCGCCGAAGCTCCCAAAGCTCCAAAGGCGACGCCATAAAAACCAACGGTTCTTCAAATTCCGCAGCTTTCGAATTCATTGCTCTCGGGAGCATTAATAAAGACCTTTTTTTACGGTTTATGCCCCGACACGACGCATTATTTGATAAGGCATTCAGAATCGAAATTGGCTGCACATTGTGAAGGTGTGCACATCGAAAGGCACAGCAATAAAATAGTGTTGAAAGCCATGTCGAGTGGCCTCGCCCTCGACTTTCTGATGGGAGCGCACGAAGGAACTTGAATTCTTAAGATTTTCATATTTTATGTTTATTATATTTACAGTATTCGTAAATCTCAATGGTAACCGAAGAATCAAATAAAAATAACAGAGAATACGACCGGTGAGGAATTTAACAGTTGAACAAAATGAAAAAAACTATCTCTCCATATTATCGGATAATTTACTGACGATTATTGAAATTCATAGCTGCGTATTTTATTTCATTTTGAAGAATTTTCAAAACACTTAATTTTGCTTTTTGTCGACGTTTTTAGCAAATTGAAAGATTAAAAGAACCGTTTTGACTGCGACACCGAAACCAGATAATGTATACCACTTTAATCGACTTCTTAAACTATTTCTCAATAGTAACGGATTATCTGCAAAACCATACAAACGGGTCTTTCGATTTGTTCCGCAACTTACACAAATTCAGAGAAATGGAAGCCAACTTCCCTTCATCCCTTCAAAGTTCCCACAAACGTAGAGCACTTACTTCAAATCGAAAGCCATGACGGGCGCTGATGACTTCGACTGAACAAACACAGGAACGTGGACTCTGGAGAGGGGATACAACGGGGAGTGGGGAAGGAGCATGATTAAGGTGTCGTCCGCCTTGACTTCCCTGAAAGTCTCCCTGGCAGGTACCAAAGGCACAGCACCTAAAGGAGTCACGGGTTGGATCTGAACCCTGGGAATGCATTTATCCTCACTTCTGGAGCTCAAGCTCGGCTCCAGCACAGAATAAGCTACCTGGACATATCTCTGAGGGGTCTTCACAAATTTCTGAGCTTTCCCCGAGCTGTCGGGAGGCGTCAGGGGCGGCCACCAGGACTGGGGGATGGTGATCTGCGCGAGGCAAACCCCGTCCTCCCCGTCGGGGGTGCACGCCGCCGTCAGAGGGCTCCGCTCCCCCATCGAAGCATGAAGAATAATGCAGACTTTCTGGAAATGATTGAGCTGTCGCCGGACGACAGGGTCGGACCCCGTGTGGAACAGTACCCGAAGGACGGGGGAATCTCTGGGTATTTCATTCCGAACCAAATGTGCACTCATGTCCAGGTTGTGGGAGGCGGTCGCTGCTAAATCCATGTCCAGGATGGAAGACGACACATTCCTGGAGGTGTCGGGAAGAGGTGGGGATTCTAAAAGATCAGGTACGATGTATCTGGCAGGAACTGTTTGCTTTGTGGAAAAGGGACCGTAGGTGGCTCGAATGGAGACGGGTTGTGAGGTCTGAAAGACGGTAAAGCGGTCGACGCTGAGGACAGTGGAACTGGAGCCGAGGGTGGTTTTGGGGGTTTGTTCAGTACTGAGCTGTCCAGCGGAGAGGTCGGCGACTGCTGAGTAGTACTGCCGCGGACTGTGTTTGAGGAAAAATCCGGCATCTTTGTTCTCAAAATGGACTTCAACTGTACCAGCAACTCCTGAAAACAAAAATCAACTTTAGTATTTTATTTTCCGTGGTCGTTTTTCATCAACGCTTAGTCCTCGAGAGTGACTCTAATGAAAAGCTTTTGCTGCCGGAAGACATCAGAAAGACAATAAAGGGTTTGCTGATATAAATTTCACCGTTAAAAACTATAAAGTGAAATATCCCCGGGATTTGTTTAATGAAACGCCGGTGAAAAAAAAAGACAATATTTTTTCTATTAAAAGACAATGCGTCGCATCGGAAGGAGAAAAAGCAAAAGCTCGGTCATCCGTCTTTAATTACAAGAAAGTTGACATGTGAGATAGAAAGCTGAAATCGGGGATTTGGAAACGGAGTCTGTCGTCAAGACAACGACACGAAAGACGGTTGCTTTCTGTTTCTCAGAACCCAAAATAGGAGAAGCGATTTCCAGTTCTCGTAAAAATATTCTTCCTTTCTCTCAACTCTTAATGGCTGTGCGAGATGTGAAGACAATAAAGAAAGAAACTCTTCATTCCTGGAACCCTACCAAAATGTGTTCCCTAATCTTTTAATGACTGAATTAGCGCTTTGAAAGGCTGCAACGGCAGCCATTGCCTTTAATCGGGCAAAAAATCGGTTCCTTTCAGAGGAGAAAACGAAAAGAGCTGACTTTGGGCCAAATGAAAAGAGAGAAAGAGGAAGAGCCCTGCAAAGAGCCAAACTCAGAAAGTTATTACAAATAAATCATTATTGTGGTTATACAGTAGCGCTCAAAAGAATACAAAATTCAACGGTTTCTCAGTTAATTATTTACTATACGGTTTTATTATGTATTTAGTTATCAATACTACTGGTAATATATTTGTATTAATTTATATTTATTGTACTCATTTGGAACACTAAGAATAAATCAAATTTAAAATCATTATTCACACATCGAGCATATTAGTTTCTGTTAAAGCGCTCGGCCATCTTCTACCAGTGTTGCCAACATTTGTTTCAATAAAAAAACAAAATATACAAAACAACATTATTTTTTGTCTTCTGCTTTTTCTTTAATACTCTTAATTAGTTCGATTTATTAAAATAAACTCTTTGTTTCTTCTGCTTTTTAATTAGTATTGTATTTTAAAATGTTTTAAAACATTTTATAGAAAGCCAATGATATTTCACTTTGTAAGTAACTCTTACGGGTGGAAAACGATAAATTTTGTATTGTCAAAATACTTTTAAAACAAAGGTTGTAATTTAAAAAAATGTCGAACTTTTAAATTTTAGCTGACAGGTGATGATTATTATTATAATTATTATTGCATTTTCATTATGCAGTAATAACATTTGATTCGTATAATACAATGTCTGATTATGCAATTCCTTGCAAAATCATTGCAACGGCTTTCTTTTGTTGTTAGGAATCGCCTTCAGCAATCCTCCATTCTCGAATGGATTTATTTCTTCCAATGCCAATAAATATTGTTCATGATCCGTCCATCTTCGTTTGTTTTCGAATTTCACATCTATCTTCCCAAACGACATAAACGTCGGCTGCTAAGAATAGAAAGACGGCCGAAACGCCGCATAAGAGATTCGGTTTTTGCGGGGCTTTAAGGGAACCCTCTGCCAATGGTGATTTTTCAGAGCGAAATAAAAACTTTTTCAAAGTTGTTCGTTAAACAAACCCATCTTGGAAAAATACGAGGGACTCTTTAGTTTTATGTAAATAAATTTAAACGAAAGTAAAAAGATTTACTTGTTTATTCAGAATGCACTTTCACATACCACACCCCATTCAACCATAACGTTTCTTGTTTATACTAAACCGCGGGCTTAAATGTGTGCTTTCGAGGGATATTTTTCACATTCTCACACACGACATTAATACTTTTCGAGGTATGAATCGCTTCTTCGAATGGTTTTCTCCTCCAGATGTGTGTTTTCATTTTTCCTCTGAGATCCCGACTCGAAATTAAAATGTGGCAAACGTTCCCCTTTATAACCACTTTCTAACTCCTTCTACCTGCAGGTCTTCCAAGAGGATTCATCCAAATGAAACGTCAATTCTGAGTCAACTTTCCCGATTGCCTGTCTTCATCTCCTCCCCGTCCTTTTTGCATTAATTCCAATTTAAACTTGGAGACCTTTAAGGAGATGAAATTAAAGGAGTGACTTCTCTCCTCTGGATTCGATAAGACACTTTCCTCAGGCTTTGAATTTCTTTTCTCGACTTTTCAAAGCTCCGTAATTAAAAAGTTCTATTTGAAACCGATTTGATTTGAAATAATTTGTTTTGGCATTTCAATTAGTTTTCCCGGAATTGGAACGACTCTTTTCCAGACGTGACATACGGTCGTAACGTTCTTAATGGAGTCCTCAGTTAATTGAGAATAATGAGTCTCCGCATTATATCATTAAACCGCTTCTGTCATTTGCGCCTAATTTGCCGAATTTAGTGCTAATTAATGGAAACGCGCGGAGGAGTACTTTATTACAAATTCTGGAGGATAAATTCGCGGAAAAAAGAAATTTGAATAATTTTTAATGCGGAGGAGTTGGCAATTAAGTTGGTGCTTTCTATTGAGCATGAAATGCTTAAAGCTCCCTTGGGAGGTGAACGGGTTAATCCTACAATCTGGATCCCCATTGGGTAATCCGGATGTAAGTATTAATACAAATGCGCACTGCACACACTCATATCGAAACAATTATGTAATCGAAGAGCCATTGAATAAATATTAACACCGATTTTTGTTTAATTTTTGCATTCATACAGAGCTCAAACAGACACGTTAAGGACAGGAAATAACGCCATAATCCGGGAGAATTAAGTGAAAGTCAACGCATTAACTGTACCAACAGAATTTGGAAATGTCTGCCGATATGATAATTTAAAAAATCAACAGAGAAGAGTAAAAAGTGAGGATTATTTATTTAATACAATTTTAGTTGAAATTTTAATTCGGCTCTTTCCATTTTTAAATTATAAACTTCATATCCAAAATATGAAATACCATGAGAATAACGAGAAACATCGGAGTTAAGGGGAATGATTCTCACAACCCTTATAATTTACACAAAAAAATATTATTTAAGCTGAACAAAAGCGAGTATTAGCCTACCTACTTCATCCTCTCCCCTATTTTTCAAACCCTTATTCAAGATTTCATTAAATATTTTGACCTTCTGCCTTTTCCTTTTGGTTTTTCGTTTTAGTTTCAAGTGTTTTTAATACTGAATTTGTTATCGCCTTTTGGTGATTTTCTTCACGGGAATGCTGTAAGTCTGCTATGTGAAAAAGGCATTCTTTAACCCTTTGAGGTCGTATGTCTACTGTCAGCCAACACAGCAACTAGGAACTATACGAATATATACGAATCTTATACTGTATGCATTTCTATATCAGTTTAAACTGTTCCTGAGGGAACCTCAATGTGTAAAGAATTAACCCTTTGGGGTCGTATGTCTCCTCTCAGCCACCACAGCAAGGAATTATACGAATATATACGAATCTCATACTGTATGAATTCCTATATCAGTTTAAACTTTTCCTCAATTCCTATTAAACCTTTTCATCAACTAATACAATTGGAGATAACAAATTTAAGAGTCATAATTTCTCAAAAAAACTGAATGTCCTTCAAATCCATATAAATTTCATGAAATAATTCAAGATCCATAAATATATACATTGGAGAAATTCTGTTGCTCAAATAAAAAAAAACAAGCTGGGAATGTGAAAAGGTTTTTTTAATTTCAACTAACCACACTTCTCGTGGATTATCCCGAGATTTAATTAATTTTAAAAGCTCAAATGCGGTGTAATTTATTAATATGTTGTTGCTCCGATCCTTAATTAAATACTTGACGTTTGAAAACAACACTCGCCTTTTCCGATCCCCCAGAAAAAATACCTCCCGTGGGGGGTCTCTCAGCAAAATTCTCCTTTTCGGGAATGATCGAATTCAAAGAGTGATGAGGATTCCACATCCCAAATGAGAAGTCGGTCTCCCTCTTCACGGCTCATTAAACGCCCATTGCACTCCACACTTAAATGTGTTTGTCTTCTGTTAGTCTCGACCGCAGTTAGAATCTGTGCTCTGCTGAACTGAAACTCCCATCTGCTCCGCTGTCGGAGTCGAATATGAGTCCCTGAGGGTTCGGGATCGCTCAACTGTGATGCTGAAATTAAGCAGCCATAATATGGAAGAGGGATGGAGGGTTTTTCCATATTTGTAAAATTTTAATCAAACTTTCATCTCGGTGCAATCGATTCTAAAAATCTCATTTCCCATTAAAAGGAAAGAAATCTTTCCACAAGGAAAACCTATTATTTTAACCTCTCCCTCTTTTCCATTCAGCCTCTTTCATTTATTTTAATTAACTAATCTCTTTTTTGTCATCGATGTTCGCTCCCGCCCTTAGTTTTCTTATCTTCGAAATCAAAAATTATACATTTTCTCTTATTTTATTAACCGAATCAATATTTGCCGTATTTTTATCAAACGCATTCGTTGCCGTTCGGCGAATTAACGCCATTAAAAGCTTTCCCATCGCGAAAAGACTTAAGTGAATTATTTATGTGAGGTTTTATATTACTTTAAACGGATCCCTTTTACTTCATAAGATCAAAGGGGTATTGAACCGGAGGCTGAACTTGCAACTGCACAATCACTTGTAAAAAATATTTTAATAGTAATCAGAAGAATAAATTATAAACGAGACTCGGCAATAAAAACTAATTGATTTTAAATCTGCGTCCGAATAGGTTCACTGTTGATTCGCTCATTTGGAAAGACCACACCGACGAAAGGTCAAAGGGCAGCTGCACTACAATGCAAATAGAATTCTCAAGGCAAAAGCTTTCGACAGTTTTCACTCTCATTCGACCAATGGCGGAATGGCATTTCATTTAATGAGAATTTCCCATCCGAAAGGGGTAAATGCGACTGCCATTAATAAAACCTAAAAAGACGAAAATCGTTATCTGAAGCTGTAAATCAGAAGTTCGTAAACTGAACAGAATTTTAAGCATTAATTTCGGCTGACACGAAACATGTCGAATCCGTATAAAATAAAACATTTTTCTGTTCAGAATAAATGTCTGCAGCGACGACATTCTTTTATTTAAATGGAGCTCTGTCACTGCTGTCGCAGTTCTGACTTTTTTTTCAGACTTATTGCGTTGCAATATGAGGAAATCGCTTTTATTTCCTCAGTGCATTGCCGGTTTATTACTCGAGTAGGAAAATTTTCTTTTTTTTTTCATCATAATATCACTCCAAACTCTTTCGAAAAAATCATTAAAAGCTCCGTTTACTTATATTTTCCTCTTTATTGATTCTTCTCCTTCATTTAATTCCATTCTTTTTTTTAATTTAACTTTTCATTCCATTTTTTGAAAATTATCTTTTGCGATGGCTCGTGCAGCACGACAATAAAACAATGTTTCCGATACGTGACAGCTTTGGGTTGTATTCCACCCATTCGGAAGACACCCATTTCAGTGGTTATTTCAGTCAATATAAAATCCGTCGCTGTGAGGAAATCCCGAAACGATCATTTCCCCGGAACATTGGGAAAACATTTCCAAGATGAATCCGCAAATGAAAGATTTAGGGTGAGAAGTTATCTCTTCAGAAGGAAACCTCCAAACTAATTTCATAAATGGGCTGATGCTTCCCCCCGCTATCTTCTTTCAGCCATGTGACACTCCAAGTTTCGAGGGGTTGGAAAATTACTCGTCATTTCCGCCGACCATTTTCATCCTTATCTCTTGCAGGCATACATTGGAGTCCCTCTGCAGGTCCCGAGGTGGACCCTGCGAGAAGGGTAACTCACCCTTTCCCCGCTCCCCCCCTTCTCAGCAAGACTTGAAAGTCTCATCGGGCGGTCCTGGGATGAAAGAAACTGTTTCAAAGATGGCGGGAATAAGAAGAGGCCTCGGGGCATGGCTGGTTAGCCGTGAATTTGAATGCGGGCGCTCCTTGGGCGACAGAAGTTGTGAGTCACGGCCTGCGAAATCGATCAAAAGATTATTTAAGGTTTTACTCTTCACCTTAAGACTATTATTAGGCCCTTCCTGGTCCCCCTTTCCCCTCTGGCAGGGCCCCCGGTAATAATTCCGACTTAACTCCTCTTAAACTCGAGGGGTGATTTCTTTATTTTTTTAATTAATGTGTCCGGGTTTTATGAATTTCCGATATTTTATGGCAAACGAGCCTGGAGTTGAGATTCGTTTCATAGCCGAGACCCGATTAGTGTTAAATAAATTGCTAAAAAGCCCATGACACGAGGAGAGATTTAAGTGTGAGCGTTTCTGCACAAGTCTGGAGAGAATTAATGGGTCTGGTTGATTAGAGGAGGGAACGGGGGGAAGAGTGGGATGGAGACGATGCACACGACCACCAACTTGAGCTATTTTTTCCCGTTTCTTTTACTTTCTGAACGATTTTGTTCTGCTGACCACAACTAATTTCCAAATAAATTGAAGGTTTGATTTATGGCGTGAGGATTACAGCTAGCGGAAATGCAAAATATGGCGCAGGTGCTTATATAAATGGGGTCTTCGGGAAGATTTAAGAATTATATTCTGCAAAGGTCAGACCTGATTTTAAACCCTTTGGAAATTCTTCAACTTTAAATTTTTCGAATGCCCGTAAGAATCGGAATGTTTTTTCTAAAATCGCCTAAAGTGTTTCATTCTCCAGGCGAAATTCCAAAGTCATTTAAGAAAATTTTAAAATTGTAGAAAAGAAAAATTATTCGCTTTTTCCCGTCAAAAGTGCGCACCGGAATTTTCCCTTAAATCAGTGGTTTCCAAACTGTGGGACACGGGGGGCATGCAGCTGTTTCCAAAATATCATTTTCGAATACAAACCAAAAATATATATTCTTTTTTTGTTCTGTTATTATATTTCTACATAGTATTGTATATTATTTTGTGGCCCATTAAATAAATTATAGTATCAGTTGAGTATTTATGAAATTTGATTTTTAGATAAATTAGCGGGACGCACCAATTTTTTTTTTAAATGGGGCGCCGGTACAAAAAGGTTGGAAACCACTGCCTTAAATTGTGGAGACTAATTTCGAAGCAGTTCACATAAGCATGACTCAAAAACCAATAAGTTAGGAGAATTAGAAAATTGCAAAGATTTCGAGAAAAAAATTGTTTTGGAGATGATCTGTTTCTTCATTTCGAAGATAAAAAAAATAAATTCAAGATTTAAAAAAGATTAACTTGAGTTAATAAATTTAAGAACTTTTAAAAAAAAGATATAAAAATTATATTAATAAGAACGGCTGAATCTTATTAGAATTCTGCGAAATTGTAATTTAGTTTTGACTTCCCTTTCCTTTCAGGTGCTGAAGAGGCCAACGGGTTGTCTTTCAAAAATATACATAAACAGAAGAATTCCAAAAGAACTTCCCATTATATTTTTTTTTCATGAAGTGTTCAAAATTTTGTTCTTCATTTCAACGTCATTTGTGTAACCGAGAAAACGGAAAAAGCTAAATTTCAAAAATATACCATTAACATTTTAAAACAATAATTAAGTTTAACAATTTCTCTCCAACTTTTAATTACAGACCACCGAAATGCGTAACTGAAAAGTCGACGAAGTTTTTATTGAGAGTCAAAAAAAGTTTTGTCAGTCCCACGAAAATTATGTGACTCTTTCTTTAAGAAAAAGCGGAGCTTTGTGACGTCACAAAGACACGCCATCCGCCCGAAATCTCGACATAAACGAACTTTCCAACTATTTTCTCTAAATACACCGACGGGAGTTCCTTTTCCGCAGGAACGGAAAAGCTGCTCGTGATTCCCCATTTGTTAATAAACCCTTTGGTTTTAATCTGAGCTTGATTTATTTATGTGGAAACTCCGCCCCGAAACGTCGGCAAGAAAAAAAAAATTTTCTAACCAGCGACTTGCTGAAATGAATGAATAATGAGTTAAAATATGGCGCACTTTTATCTTATTTTTGAGGCATTTATTAAAATATTTCCCTTTCAGGAGCCCGATAAGGGGAAATATTTTCAGTCATCGTTAAAATTCTTAATGCGTTTCTCCCATTTTATTGAGAGTAGCGAAAGCGATTAAATTAGAAGATTAATTAATTATTAATTAATATTAAGGAATCTTTTCCAATGAAATATAATTAAACAATGTAAAAACTCCTGTTCATTGGTACTGATTGGAAACATTACTGGCCACTCAAAGAATAAGCTCTTTTGGGAGAAGAATCAGGTGTTTGACCAATGAATGAATGTTCAGAAAGTCACAGAAAAAAGTCCAAAATATTTCATAAACAAAAACGAATAAAAATTCAAAGTAAATCATTTCGAGAAAATTATTTGATTGCACTATTTTGTTACCTTATTAAGATCTAATACATCAATCAACTATCTAAAATTAGAATTGGGATTTCCTGGTCCCCTCCGACACCCCACTGGTACCAACTAAAGCATAATATCTCTGTCGCTGAAGTCAGCGATCCTCACCTCCGGCGCACCAAATAAAAGCACCCAATGTCGGTACCCCAGGAAAAGAGTAACTGAAACCCTGAAACTTTTTTATGAGCAACAAGACGAACCTTCCAGAGAAAAAAAATACAGATATTTCCTCACATTCATAAATAAGATGATACATGCCAGTGATGCCCAACCTACGGCCCGCGGGACATATCCGGCCCGTGAAGGTGTTGCATGTGGCCGCTCTTTTATTCCTATATTCACATACGTATTTGGTGATTTTAGTCCATTTTCATTTTTAAATAAAGGGTTATTCTAATATTAGAATAACTTCAATTTTAAATTCTTTATTACCTTTCGGCAAAATTTTAAATTTACGCGAACGCTTTCGAATCCATTCGGTCATAAAAGTCAAAAGGACTGTTTGCACAAAAATTTAAAAAGGGTAAAGCCGGAAAAAAGAGGCAAAGGCAATAGCCCTGAGAGCAGGAACATAGAGAGAAGAAGAAAATGAGAAGAAAGAGAAAAGGAGGAAATGAGAAGAAAGAGAAAAGGAGAAAAAGAGAAAAGGGGAAAATGAGAAGAGAGTAAAAACTAATTTTAAAAATCCATATTTAATTTTCTTATACGTTGTACCCCAATTACACCAAAGTCAACTTTTGCCCGCACATTATCAAAGGTTGGCCATCACTGATACATGCAATTGCTGACGCTAACTTGAAAATGCATTTCAAAGTTGACTGGTCGGTGTATCAGCTGATCACTTAAATCATTTCCGACAATTTCATTCCGGCGGCAATAAATGTAACCCGAACACAATAAAAAACATTAGCACAATTTCACACATTCCACGTCATTACCCTTACTTTTCTCTTTCTTATTCTCTCGTCCCAGCTCTTTATTGATTAAAGAAAAATCATTTGGAAGCAATAAATCTTTCGCGCGAAGATTAATGAAACTGCCACGACCCCATGCAAAACTTGTCTGCTAGTTACATCCACTGCAGATACGCACTTTCAGGCCATGTTTATGCCCGAATCCACTTTGCGTGAGTGAACAACCGCTCCATGAAAAATTATCTCCCTTTGTGCAAACACTAACACGAAAAAACATTAAAATTGCCTGTGGAATGTTAAAAGATATTCTGAATATTCACAGATAAAAATGGTTGTGAAGGAGGAGAAAAGCTGATTTTTAAAGGGGGCAGCAACCCTTTGAGTCCGGAGACAATTTTCACAAATTTCCAGAAAGACTTGATGTGATGACGTGTGGGTCGGTTCGGTTTCTTTATCGCCTTTCCGAATGGCATTCAAATGGACTTTTCGAATGATTTCGCTGTGCGAAACTTTTTTTTTTGGGGGGGAAAAGTTATTTGCCCTAAAAATTATTCAAGTGGAAGCGAATGTCACGCGATTGCCAACGGTCGATGAAAGAAACCCCCGGGAAATGATTTTTAAATTTCCCAGAAGGAAATTTCAAAAATTACGAAAAAGAATTTCCTTCTGTTGTTATTCTCGTAATTTAAGATTAAAAATAATTTTATTAGCATACGGAAAACCACAAAATGGTTATATTTTGAAAATATGAATCGCAGCAAAAAAAGAGAAAAAGGCGAGAAGTAGATTTTCTAAAAGGACGCAATAAAAATTTACAGCTTAATGCAAATTATAATGAATATTTTTTGAAAAAATTCGAAATTTCATTATTCATTCGTTGGAATTTTGTTTATGATTTGTAAGACGCTCAAACTTCCACATAAACTAAAATATATAATTAATTTACTTCGTTTATTCCCAAAAAGACGAGTGGGACACAAAAATTAAAAGTTTCTCTCTTATTTTTGTGTTAAAATGTATTTCAAAGTTGAAACGAAATTCGAAAACTCAGACGTCGTTTAAGTCTAATGAATTCATGTAAAACAGAAGCAGATGCTGACTATAGAATTCCTAAAAACCGAATACGACGAATACCGGATTAAAGTTCACGTCACGTTTCATTCCCTAATAACAGCAGACAATGTCTTTCTTGACCAAACGCACTATTTGTTCTGTCCTTAATTGCCGACAAACAGTTTCGACAAAAACTGCGCCATTAATGAGCGACCGCGAGTGGGTAAAAGTTCTTTACATTTTTTGAGAGTCTACAAACTGAGTCTGAGATATGGAAAAGAGTCTGTTGAGATTTGAAGGGCCCTGGCATTGCCATTCGGGTGCACAGTCTGGGCCCGAGGCGGCGAATGCGGGCCCTGAAAGGTGAAGAACTGATTGCGTTGCGGTCGCAGCCAGTGGCGAAATGAAAATGAATGAAGGTGTATCTTTGAATGAGAGAGAGATGAACTCAGGAGTAAACTGAGATATTTAAATTACTTCGCATTGCTGCAGCTAAAAATAAAGCGGTAACATCGCCTTTAATTATTCAAATTTGAACTTTGATTTTTTTTATGATTAGCCCGCGAGCGTTATTGTGACACGCGAGAGAAAGTTACGCGTTAGAAAAAGGACGCCGCAGCAGTTTTTCAACTGCATCGCACTTTTGCTGAAGTTTTATATTGGTTATGTCAACATTACTCTCATAATATTAACACACTCAGGGGAGGGAAAAATTTTAGAACCGTTGTGGACGGCGCGGGTGTGCATTTGGGCGTTTTTATCGCTGTCAGAGGACGTGATTTTCTCGAATAACATCAGAATTTTAGTATTATAAAAGGCCAAAAAGATATATGATAAAATGAGAAATAAGAAAGGATAAACTACTGTAATAACAAAGAAACCATTCAAAACTCCCTTTGTTTAGATTCATCAGCTATTGGGAAGTCATCCTCAGGTTCGTTCCCTTTTCCCTCATCAGACGATTCTAATTCATTCAGTGTTAATCTCGGAGACATTATTTCGCAGCTTATTATACACAATTTCGTTAGCAGTACTATAGAATCGCCAAAGCAAACAACAACTGACAAAACTCAAAAACAAAAGCTCATTTTCACTTTGATATTGTTTCCGGTGGGCCAATATTGGCATTTATAAGAAACTTATCTCATCAAAATGGTTAGAAAATTATTTCTTCTCCCAAAAAAAGCTTCTCTCGACAAAAAATAAAAACATAGAGAAATATGAGAATTGAAAGTTGGGTCCGTCCACAGAGGTAAAAAATTTAATTTCTCGTAAACCGATGGGCCTAAAATTGTGAAAAAAATTCCGAGCAGTCTTCTCGAGTATTTAGGAAAAGTCAAGAAATTTCATAATTCTGTCTTTACCCTAAAAAAAAGTTATGATAAAAAATATATCGTTCTCCGGTCCTCTGAGTGTTAATTTCTAAACAAAAGGGATTCCCTATGTTAACCTATGAGAAATTGCGAAACTGAATTTCGAAAAGCTTTTGACAGAAAAAAAAAACGTTGCAAAACCATTTCTGGCGTCGTTTCAGACATTTAAATAAAATTTTTTATGGCCAATAATATTTTAAATAAAACGAACCGATATTTACAAAACTGAGTTCTTTCGGAAAGACAGACTCATTTCTAACGATCTGAAAATTCCCGATCGGAGGATAACTAACTAAAATAACACTATCCCGATTACAAATCTGTTCCCATTTTTTTTAAAGTACTATTTTGATGTCATTCATAAATTACAAAACTAAAGCCCCGAAGGAAAATGAGTCAAATATAAAGCCAAGAATAGCGAGAGTTGTTTGCTGCAGAAAGAAAGCTTATCTGAAAGGAAGGGAAAATATCACACTAAAATTCACATTCGGTATTTTCATAGATTTACCAGAATTTTGCTGAATTTTCAAATCCTACGACATTTATTTCTCTCTCCTGAACTCTCTTCAGTTTCTCTGAATTTGAAAATTTTGCTTAAAACCTTCAAAATTTTCAACCTCTGCTACTTTTATCAGTAAAGGGGGAGAGCGAAAGTTAAGTAGATTTTTTATGTGTTCTTCACCAACTAAGAAACAATTTGGCCAATTAATTGAACTATCAGATTCTTTAGATTATAAAATCACCAACCGGTAAAGAAAGACAAGTCAATGTCTTTATTACTTTATTATTATGATGGCTGTGTGGGCCGTTGCCACATTAATTTGTCACTGCCATAATAACACTGTCCTCTGTTGATTCTCCCGAGTTCAACTGCTTTTGATTTATGCGGCAAAGTCTTCAAGAATTCACATTATTCCAGTGGTTTCCAAACTGTGGGACACGGGGGGCGTGTAGCTGTTTCCAAAATATCATTTTCGAATACAAACCAAAAATATATATTCTTTTTTTGTTCTGTTATTATATTTTTACATAGTATTATATATTATTTTGCAGCCCATTAAATAAATTATAATATCAGTTGAGTATTTATGAAATTTGATTTTCAGATAAATTAACGGGACGCAACAATTTGTTATTTAAAGGGGGGCGCCGGTACAAAAAGATTGGAAACCACTGCATTACTCAGTTCTCGCATTCAAAACCTATTAGGGGTCCTTTTACCAAAAAGGAAGAAAAGGGGGATATTTTTACGGCTTTGACTGTACTGACGTTGAAATAGTCGAGTCAGTTGCTGGAAGAACACCAAAGTGCACGAAGGAACATTCAAAAAAAAATTCTTTTACGAAATCTGACTCAAAAGGCTGGAAAATTTTCAATGTTTTTCTCCTTTTCACTCGAGTTTTTCAAAAAAATTTCCCATTTTTCAGAAGCTTTTCTCCGAGAACGTATTGCAATTTTCCCTAATTTATTAGCATTAAAAGGAGTTAAATGAAAATTTATTCGCAGTGAAGTGAACTGGGGACGAGCAGAGGATTTTTGGGCAGTGTTTTGCCAGATTAAAGGTTTTTCCAGCCGGGGGACTAATTTGATAACTAATTCCGTTTATAAGAAGAATGAGTTTTAAACCTTCGCACGAGTTCGCAGACAGAAATCTCATTAATATTTTTTTACAACCGCACTTTTTATCGTTGGGCTCTCTCATTCACCTGTTAAGTACCTGTTTTCTCCCGAGCAATTAACAGGAGAAAGAATAACATAAAGAATGGACCACCCGTGGCATTTCTGCACGGTTCCTCCCGAGGTTGCAACGCAACTGAAGTTCCGTTGGTTCTGCCTTGGAAATTTGTTTTCAGAATAAACCGGATGAAGTGAGATTATTTCCCTTGCCCACTTTCAAAATTTATATTTTTAGCAGAATAAAAAGTTTTTTGGTTTTTCAAAAAGTTTTTGATGGAATTCCTGCCTTCACAGCAAACCTCACTCGTTAAATAATCTATCTTCGGATTAAACTGGATTAACTCAACTCCGGAATGAGATTTTCATTGGAAACGGTTTGTGAAAAA
Source organism: Brueelia nebulosa (assembly GCA_028293925.1). Taxonomy (NCBI): domain Eukaryota; kingdom Metazoa; phylum Arthropoda; class Insecta; order Psocodea; family Philopteridae; genus Brueelia; species Brueelia nebulosa. The sequence continues at coordinate 1,891,730 of JAQIBA010000001.1, forward strand.
ATTTTTTTTTTTAATTCGTTAAAAATTTAATTAAGTAAAAAAACAATAATTAAGGAAAGAGTTAAATTGAAATTCAATGAATGTTTAAGGGGAAATAAATTTAAGTGAGTTCCAGGGCAAAGCTGAACAGTCGAGATACTCAAATGAAGCGCATGTTTAATATTCATGAAAGTTCCTAAATGCGGGATAGGGGTGGAAAGCGAAAGTCGGAAAATCGTCTCAAAATCTTGTTGAGGAAGAAAAACAGTGAGGGAAGATAAAAACCCAGATTTTTCTTTACCGAAACTTCATTTTAAAATATTCCCCAGACTTTTTCCAACTTGTAAAAAATGACACATTTTCGAACAAAAATGTCGCACATAAAATTCTACTTCCCAAACTCTTTCTGCTGTGGATTTAATAAAAAATGTTCGGTTGGAACAGAAAGGGAGACATCCTTTCGCTGCAGCGAAAGAGAACGACTCCACAACCGCCCAAAAAAAAAACCAAACTGTGCCTTTTTGTACCTCTTTTGAACATTTGGCACAAATTATGCAAAAGTGACTGTCAAAACAACTTAGGCTGAGAATTGACTGACAGAAATATTTGCGCTGGGGAAACCTTATCAAGGAAATTTTTCAGCCTTGACATACCTAACATGAGCTTTCCTTTCTTTTTTTTTTGAAGGGAAAGAAAAAATCGGCATATTATCACTGCTAATGCGCTACATCTACCTCCTTTTTTCAAATTTACCTGAAAATTCAATAATTCCAACGGGAATATTCGAAATATCGGGTAAACAGGTCACATTCTTAGCTTACGTAAACTCCTCCATTATTTAAAGCAGTTAAACATTTAATTTTATTGTACATAATTAAATTCAAATAATTAAAGACTTAGTCGACGTCATTTTATGGCGATGCTTAATAAAATGAACTTTATTGTAAGCCTTGTAAAAATATTCTAAAAACGATAACTTGAAAACTGGTTCGAAAAACTAAGAATTTTTTTAGATATGCATTCGACAGATGACAAAATAAAATAGTATCATAATGAGGGATTATCTCTTTTATCAATAAAAACGTGAATAAAAAACTCATTTCAAGAATTAAATTGTGTTTTGGTTTTAATATTTGCAACAGTATTTGGCAATAAAACAATATCAAATACTGTCTGCATAATAAAATGTATAAAAACATTTATTTGATTACTGAGAGGAAAGAATTATCATAAAAGTACAGTAACGTTTCGGGGGGTAATAAATAACAAAAATAAATCGGTGCAATAGAATACAGAGTGAGGCGAAAGAAGTAACGACGGCACAAAATGATTAAATCAGATGAGAGTTTCTGTACAAAAATCCCCTAAGCCACCTCACATGAGGGTGAGAGAAGGAACCGACAAAATGGCATCGCCCAACAGACGAATGAGATGAAATTACACATTAAACTGAAGTTTGTTATTAAAATACAGAGTTCTCTGCTTCAGAGCAGGATTAATTTGGTCCCAAAATTTACAAGGTAAAAGGTATGCAAATTCATGAATAAATTGAACGTTGCTTTGTAATTATAAGTAGATCTTCGGTTTAATAACTTCATTAAGGTTCCTGGGTGTCCTATGCGGATGTGTTACAGAGCCCTGCCCCTGTTCGGCTACAGAAACCATAATTTGCATGTTGTTTGGCTATGCAAACGAGGAGATTACCACGACCTTGAACAGGTTTGTCTCTTCATTAAAAGCTCTATACTAACACTACTACCTACAGCAGAAATATGCAACACCCACCAAATATAATGAGCTTTTGCATTGCACGTCAACTTTATAAGTTTAACATTTAGTTAACGCCCGTCGACTTTGGTCTCCTTGAATTACTGAATGATATTAAGAGGATTTTTGATTTGAATAAATTCAAGCCACACACCCATCACATAAGGAATAACTTAAGAGAGACTTTGCTTCCCCAAACTGTACTCCATGAAAAGGACATAAGCCAAAGGTTGAAGGACTTTATTTTGATAAGCCAACAAGGGTAAACATAACTTCCGCTCTTTACCCCAAAACGTGTTTTATGTTCATACCTCAGCAGAAGCCTCCCCTTTTTCTTTTTTGCCTCTCGGGTGTTCTCCCTCTGAGAAGTGAGACTATTCTGTAAAAACCCTCACTTGTGTCGCTTCGTTAATGTAAGGGATTTCGAAGCAAACGTCATGAATTCAAGCAGGCTCCAATTAATTGTGAGTTTTGCTCGAAGCAGGTCTTTCAATCCTCGTGGCGAGAAGATCAGAAAGATAAAGCCGTGGCATCAAGTCATCGACTTCCTACTAAACACCGGTAATTACCTTCGACGGGCGCCAAGTAGGGCGACACTCGATGCATGCACGGCAACCTTATCAGAACTGGTTTTATCCTAAATGTCCGGAATGTTGTGAAGCGTTTCCTTCATTCCGAGAAACGTGTGCTCCCGTGACGGTGTGAGTGTTAAAACGTGTTTCGAATGCAAAGGCTCGCCCGAGAACGAGTGCGCGGCATTACAATTAAAATATTTGATTCAAGTATCAATGCATGAGCCTGCAGGATCAGGCAGGGTGAGCTGCCCACCTGCAGGGCCGCGTTGGAGTATAGAATAGAAAGCTTCTTGGAAAGTGCTTCGCATGAGCCTCTATTGGGAAAAAACAATTTGAAACTGATGGAATGCCGTAATGGCTCACTTACAACGCCTGATAGTGGGGCTCAGAACGATCGGCAAAGCCAGGGGAGGTAACAAATGAAGAAACATAAACACAAAAGGTCAACACCGGTTGTGCTCTCCTTGGAAAAACAAAACGATCTTCTAAACGAGATCGGGCTTAAAAGCCCTCATAAGACCCAAGGGCAAACTGTCACTCGTCAGCACTTTGCTATGGAAGAAAGCTCAAGTTATTAAATGAGAAAGCGACGGTGCCAAAAAGTATTTTTTTTTTTCTTTTACAACCGGAGTTTAAATTTCGGAAATTTTAAATCTTAGGCGCCATTAATTTAAAATTCAACCACATTCTGCCATTTGTGACTTCTTCGCTTTAATTTATAACTTTCCGACATTTTCCCACCCCCGGGTGATTTCCTGCATAGTTTCTGACTCTTATAGGAGACATGTGCGCTTGTTTTCATCGACCTGAACGCCATTCCTTTACTCAAATCTTTTTCAGATAGTGCCTTAATAGCTTTTTACATCATTTCTTCAGCGTAGGAACTGTCCTAAAGGATTTATATTCTATTTTAACCGCTTACTGCTCTCCTTTTACTTTCACATAATGTCCGAGGCGTTCCCTATAAATCGTCACAAATATCCAAAGGGACATTTTATTTTTTCTTTAGCTTTCGCAATTAGGACTACCTGAAGATTTTTAACACATCTGTCCCTAAGGCCGTGTTAAAACTGGAGAAGATTAGTTCTCAGAACAAATTGGTCTTTTCTTTAAAAATTAAGATCTAAATTAAATGAATCATGATTAGGCCTATCCTCATAGGGGCACCGCTTTTCAGAAGATGAAACGTTAATTAAAGCTACTGATGTTAACGTGGGCGAAGTAAATGACAAGGAATATCATTTCAAATGAAAAATTGTTTCTTTCAGAGACGTCTGACCAACATTTTTTGTTCAACATTCGAAGGGTGAAAGCGTTTTTCCCGAGAGAGTGTCCTTATTGGATGTCCTCGAATAAAAATAAGGCGTCCATTTTGTCTCGGGGATTATTTTGTCGAACCTGATTGGATTTCGGACCGACGGAAGAACAAAGCGAAATTTTCTCGGGAGATGTCACGAGTGAAATTTATGGGGCTGGAAAGAAAAAATCAAAAAGTTTACCGGAGTTTGGAAAAGCCATCCAAATTTCGGAGAGAGCAGTCCTTCCCTTTGATATTAAATTGTTTGTAAAGCTTGACAGAAAAGTGAGATGGCATAGAGTTTTGAAATTGGAGAGACAGGTGACTGACACTAACTGATGATTTTATTTTGGTCCAGAAGAGCTTAAAGCTTTAAAATACGGGACAGTGCTGCTGAGAATTCAGGAAAGGGATAAAATGAAAAATCCCAGGGAGAAGTTTAGTATTTTCTGGGCAATTTTTTTATTACTTCTTCGGTCTTCGGTGGTTTCATGTCAGTTGGAGACTGTCAAGAAAAATGTAAATGAGCACTTCGCCCAAATTGAAAATTTCGCTGTTCTGATTAAATAAATAAACCGAAGAAAAGGAAATGAATATTGGTTTTAAACAATTTATTTTCGATTTTCCCCCAAAAATTATTCCAAAAAATCTTTTCACTCACCTTCCCCGGGAAATTTTAAGAGAAAAACTTGGCCAGATGTAATTAAAATAAGGAAATTCAAGTTTGAAAATTCAGAACACGAAAGACTCGGTTTCGGAGTCGGGAAGAAACTTTTTATCATGTGAAATAAATTCAATTTCTGTATCTTCTCAAAATTTTCCTTGGAAGTAGAATTCCTTATTAAATTTTCTCCAATGGAAAGGGTTATATCTTGTTTGTCTCCTTTTTTCGATTTTCGAAAACAAAAATTAACACCGAAACGAATAAATGTAATTTATTCTTCGATCATTTTGTTTGGGGAGAACAATTTTCTGTGGTCTTCTGTTTGTATTCTCCCGTAAGTTAAGTAAGAAATGAACGGAGTGTCGAAGAACCGACATTTTAATACAAAATTATGAGCATTAATCGAATGAGTGCACATGAATGATGAGTTGTGTGTCTGTGTTCGGCTGATTCTCGAAGGACAAAATGTGCCGAAAATGCCTTTGAAACTGTATGTGACCGATTTCCAATTTTAAATCACATATCTTATAAAAATGCTGGAACGGCCCGGGGGACATGAACCCAATACTAAAGCTGTGTGACTGCCCAATGAGGAATCACGTGATGTCATTGATAAACAACTTCTCGATAAATAAAATGAATTTTAACTATCTGAATGAATGGTTCACCAGGCCAAAACGCTTTCCCGTGGAAACCAAATTAAACAGAGTGATTTCTCGGTTTAATAAAATCGCTCTCACATCGGCCAGGTGTGTGTGTTCCATTGAGTAAAAATCGGGAGGAGATAAAATAAGATGTTAATGAAAGCATACTTCTTACAAAACAACCAACTCACGGACATCAATGTTATTTAAATTGGTAGTTCCTCCGGTTCCTTGAATTTTTCTTAGAGTTCAACACGTGCCATTAATAAAGTGAGGAGATGTTGTATCAATATTGTAAGCTGGCAGACAGAAGTTGAGTTTTGAGGTGTGATGTGAGAATGAAATAAGAATGATTTGCTTTGTAAACAAAATGTTATAAGAACGAATCTGAAAAGGGAGAGGAACACAACAATCGAGTGAAAGAGAACAGAACCGAAATGTGCAATGGGCAAACAATGAGGTCAACAGGTTTATAATACGAATAGAAAGCGAGTGAAACTTTGCTGTTTCGTGGAAATATCTAAAATCCTGTATGTAATACATCTTTCAGTTTTAATGATGCTTACCGGAGCGCTTGGACTCATTCATTGTAAATTTTGAGATGAAAGAACTCACCTGGAAATAAAAAAAATAAATTTTACACAGCTGAAATTCAATACGTTCAAATGAGTGTCATTTGCCGAAGCACCAACCTCTCAAAAAATAAGATGGATTTCTGAAAGTACCGAAGTTCAAACCAGAATTCTATAAAATTCTTTTCGAAATTTATAAGCCATAGTTTTCGAAAACCTTCAAAACCATTAAAGTTTCATACCGATTTTAAGTAAAGGTCTTTTCAGTACTTTTCAAACACTCACAAATTTCGGTTTTTTTGGTTTCCACGCGATTGAAACCCTTTCCCTTGTAACAGATTTTCATCGACACCTTTTTTTTCGAGCAAGAGTATCGACATTTATTGAATACTTTTCAATTTTGGGTTCTTTCAGAATTCTGAGGTAACTATTCCCATTTTTCCCACTGTACATCGCGTTCAAACCGGTAATAAACGTAAAATTGCAAATTTATTATCTTCGTTCCCTGGTGATGCTCTGTAAATTTTAAGTCCGAAATTACGTTCTTTCAGTTCCTGATAATGAAGCTCAACTAGAAAAGGATCGATTTAATAAAAGGGAGAGTATTTTTTACATACAAAATTTGCTTTACTTTCTCCTATGGTCTCTCTTCGAAAGTTTCCACCCCCAAATTTATTTTAATTTATCATTAATAAGGTTTTATGACAATAAATTCTGCTTTAAATTTTTTTCCGAATCATTATATTTTCACTCTCTCCTTTGCATAAAATCCAAAGAGCTCTTAAGGAAAATGCCTTTTCCTATATTTTTTCTTAAACCGATTTTCGGATTTTTAAACCAAATGAATCATGTCGATGGAATGACTGACATAAATGGCTTTTGCCTGTTACTCTGTAGAAAAGACTTTCCTCGATGTTTGAGACAACACTTTTTCGAAAGTTTTTTTTTTTCCAATCCGCTTTTCTAGTTTTGTTTGACTTGTTAGTGAGTAAAAAATATTCGTGTTTTTTTTTTACACATCAAAGCGTTCTTTTACGCAATTCCGAGAACGACGGGCCGAAGGAAAATTTTAAGTTTTTACTGCCCATTCTGCTTTGTTTCCCCATTTTCAATGCAGGCAGTCCTCCTCATGTCGTCAAAACAAAGTCGAAAACATTTGACGTAGTTCGACCAAGTTTTTCGCTTCCTCTCATAAATACCGCCTACGCTCCATAAAAGATACAACTTCTGCGTTGCGTTTCAATTAGAACCAGAAGCAAGTTCATAAAAATTCATTTCGAAAACTTTTAATTAATTTCTCTTTGTAATACTTATTTTAATTTCATCCAACTCTTATAAAACTCTAATAAAAATTGAGATATTCGAAGGGGAAATTTCACTGATTTATTTACTCGTACGTAGTCCTCGCAGGACGCACAAGAAAAAATTAGTGTTAATAAACGAGAACATGAACCAATTTCCTCCTGTCCAGTCCGAGAACAAAAATCCTATTCACAAAACGCATTGTGAAATATCACATTTAATTTATAAGAGTGCCTCGGGTCAGTCTGATATAAACCAATGAAGTAGACACCGCTTCTTAGAAAAGCCCCTTGTCATTTATACAGTATTAATCAAAATAATTACAGTTGGAACCTTAATGAGAATTACCGGGGCCATCGTGAAGTTAAATAAGGTTTCATGTTAAGAAGTCATCATATCCACGTTGAAATGTTGTAACTCTGAGTGGGGATTTTCCATTGATTAGTGGACGAAAAAAGGCTTACAACAGGGCATTAAATCAATTATCGACGCACTTTTTGGTAGCTCGGAGGAATCGAGTGCTCTATCAGATTTTTTCTTCAACTTTCGAATGAAGTCAGTGCTCGACAATCTCACATAGTTTCCATCGAATATCAAAAGTGTACTTTAATGTTAATTAGTTTTTGAGAAGCAGTCAAATGAGGATAAGCCAAAGTTGTACAACTTTTCTGAAATATATTATATACTAGGGGGCTTCGCTCTCGCTGGGACTTGGGACTGTATATCTATATCTATACTTTAATATCAAAGACAGTACAATAATACATTTCCTGAAAAACTGAATGCACTTTGATAGTCCCATTGCACTCAACCATAAAAATTATGCACAGCTTTTGAACAAACATTGCATTTATTTATGAACAATAACAACTACATAATCATGTGTCAGTGGAATATAATGAGTTTGAACAAAAGTAAAGTGGCAGTGGAAGAGCTAAACTCACGCTGAACCCACGCTAACTAATTACTATCAATTCTAAAACAAACTCTCTGAAAATCTGAAAAACACTCTAAAAAACCACTACCACTAAATCCACACAAACTAATTACTATCAAATCTAAAAACAATTCGCTGAAAATTAGGTGAAAATTAATACACAAAGAATATAGCCATGAGTAACTTGGATGCATTCAGTATTTCAGGAAATTCAATATCCACCTCTTAATCGAATGTGGAACCCCAAATTCCATTATTGTAGTTCCTCATGCCACTGTACTCAAAGTGGCCCCGAAACCTTTAGATCATCAAAGAACATCAACCCTTTAACATGAGAAAGGAATTCGTAAAGTTATCTGGGTTTCCCCGAAATCTAAACAGGTTTTCTGAAAATTTCTCGGCTTTTGCTGATTTTTGAGAAATGAGACATATCGCAGATCCTTCTCTGGAAAAATTCGCGTCTTTTGGAAAAAGTCCGGATCGAAATCGGTTCTGTGGTTCTTTAGATCTTAGGTAACAAAGAACGGAGTGCACACATACACACACGCACAAATTCCTTTAACAGATTTATATATTAGTATATGATTTTCTTGTTTCGCCCCCTTTCGTTTTATGTAAAAGTACACTCCGGTAAACGAGAAGGAAATATAGATCGTCCAGAGGACAGTGATTTAGGGACACCAAATTGCCTGACAGATACGCGTATAAGGACCGAAACTCAAAATTCTCAATTTCCGATGTGGCGGTGGATTATTCGCCATTTCTTGAATTTTTGTTAATTTTCTTATAAAATAATCCTTTTGATCGACAGCGCATTTGGTCGTTATTGAACGTATTATGAGCTCATTAACTCGTCCGCAAGAATGTAATTTTTCCAATCCTTTCATTTCTCACAAAATCTTAAATTTCCTTTTCTTTCATTTAGGTCGATGTTTCCGAGAAAGTTTTTCTTAAGTCCCAAAACTTTTAATCTCGCTTTTCAGGATAGATTTTTTAGAATTATGAAAACTTTATTTTATTTACGGTGGGATTAATATTCGCGGGTTTTGGGATTTTCTTAATGCTTCCTCCCATTTTGAAATTCTTATAATTTACCAAAAATTTCAATGTGCTGATTTTTTTGCTCCTTAAATCGGTTCACGAAAACTCTTTTTTCCAGATTTAGAATTGCTGATACTGGGATATTTTGAATACCTTCTTTCATATCCTTTAGTACCTTCTGATTGACTCCAACACTTGTTATACTTCAATTTTTTTCCCAAACTGAACCCATCAGTCATCTCTTTTTGATTATTATCAACCGTAGGGCTTAATTAATAAAAACTTTTGTTGTGTTAATTAAATTAAATCAAGATAAATGAAAATTAAAAGGGTCTTTTAATTAACATTAATTAATTCCAAGTCTGTTGTGGCGAAAATTATCTTTTTTCTTTTTAAAACAAGAACTGCCCTCAAAAAATTAGGTTATTAATCTTTTTTTCCTTTCAACTTTCTCTCATTCACTGTCAACTACTATTTACCGAACATTATCGACTGCCATATTTTTTTTTTTAATTTACTTATAAGTTTTTTTACAAAAAAAAACTTCCACACAAAGGAGTATGAATCGATGACCCGTGGCAATATCGATTGGGAGCCAATCGTTTTCTTATTTCAGTCGTTTCAAGAGGATGCAAGGCGCGCACCTGCTTTTTATTTGTTACCTGAGAGAAATGAGATTTCTATATTTCACGGGAACAGGTAGTTGTTATGTCGGGCCCGGGCGGGTACAGATTCTTTCTCTTTGGTTTCTTTCCGTAAAAACTGGTTGAGGTTCGGTCCATGAGCAACCTCGTGGAGCCAAAACCGGCTGGAGTTTCCAGCAAGAGTTTTTCATGTCTTTTCTTTCTCCCATTCATTTTTCCAGTTCCTCCAGTTTAATCAGTTGATTTCATTCAGAATGAAAAATATTGATTCTGAAGTCTAATTAATTTCTTGACTTTTTCCAGTTACCCTTTCCTTTCGTTATTCTCTCAGTTTTCGATATTCATTTCTAAAAATCGATATTCTCCTATTTCTGCTTTGGGACAAGAAATACTTTCAAATTTTTTCCCTTTTGATCCAAAAAGTTGATTTCTTTTCGAGCTGTTTCACATATAAAACCTATCAACTTTACTCTGCTGTACTTGTAAAAAGTGCCGCACTGCGGAGAAAAATTGCAAAAATCAAATAACGGATCACTGATGAGAAATCAGATTTATAGAAAGGGTGGGCGATGGGGAAGAGATGGTAAACACCCTTCCCGATGTTTCCCAAGAAAAAGCGGGGTGAAGAAACGCCAGATGCCCGGTTGAAAACTTATTGTTATGTTTTTAAAACTTAAAGGCAGGGCTAAGAGATTTATGATTCGATGAAACTGCTTTGAAAACAATCTAAAATGTTCAAATTCCTTTTTTTCCCCGTAATTTTCCTTACATCGTTCGCTTCTTCCTAAGTTGAACATCATTCTTGTGAATTTGGAAATGTTCCTTAGTTTCTAAATTATGGCGGGGAAAATGAAAGAAATACGTAAAAAGATAACATAAAAAAGAGAAGAAACAAGAAAACCCCGACACCACTACTGCTACTCGACTTTATTATCAAATTGCTTATCTCCTTCATTATGATTTCGTGAAAAGTGATTCTTCTTTTGAATATTATGCGGCGGAAGTACACAAACACAGTCATACCTCACATTTCAAATAGTTTTTTACAGTTTAAGTCCGTTATCTCTGATCTTAAATTCTTAAGTTGGGCTTATCTCGAAGGCTCATTATCAACCCTTGCGAATGAGACATCGTGAATTAAGCACTATTTTTCTAATTGAGGCAACCCGAATAAAAATTCCGAACATGTCTGCCCCGTAACTTAAAATAACTTCTCCGGGTTGAACAAAGCATTTGGTATTTGACAAAGGAAGCTTGTGAGTCACCGAATCGCGAGAGCTTGGGACTACCCTTTTTTATCTAATAGTTTTCGACCCTTATGTCAACCGCCCTCCTCCCTAGGGTAAGAAAGAAAACACTCATTTGCTTAAATGTTTCACTTAAATAGGTAGCTTCTTTCTTGTAAGAACCGATAAATTAATCATTTCTATCCCGATGCTCTTTGATAAGAGCAATGAAAATTTCATTCTTCAAGTGGTTCTTTTTATTCTCCTCCGTCTTTATCACTTCTGCAATCACCTGTTCAAATAACACAGGTAGGCTTTCTTCCAGGAGCATGAATTTCAATTACAACCATGAATTTGTTAATTTGGGCGCTTTATTTTATAAAAATAACAAATTTTTTTATTCCGATGGCGCTGTTTAAGACCAAGAAAATTAATAATTATTCATATACAACTGAGTCAAACCCCACTTCACAATGGCAGAATCACTGCCACTTCCCCAGTGCTCTACTGAAACAATAATCTGAATTCGTCATTGACGTTTTCCCGATTGTTAGTTGCCCCGCGGGAAATCACGAGGTTCTTTTTAAGGAGGCCGTCTATATTCAGCCACGGAGGCATTGCAGTCAAGTCAGCTTATCATGCTTCCCCTGCTGTGTGCGTATTCAAATGGAACTCCGTTCGGATGCATCACAGTCATGTCTCTTTCATAATTTCTTTCTCGCTGCTAAAATTATTGGAAACTGCAACTGCATTCCGTCCCGACACTCATACATTATTACGGCTCTGACTCCCCGTTCCATTAGGTAGATGTTATCTTCAACGAAGGTTTGTTTACTCTGTCTTCAACCAATTAGGATTAGCATTCCATGTGACTGCATGCGCACCTCTTTCATTCATACTGATTTTTCAGGCATATTCGAGCACGTAATACTGACTAAAATTTGGAACGTTTGTTGAGCAAGAAGTGTGACGATCCCCACAACTCGAGACCAAACTCGAAAATAAATCTGTTTTCAATTAATTTTTGGCATTAATCATCAACTCGACCCCAATTAATTAATTTTAATTTATTTTTAAATTCTGCTTTTTTCATCACTTTTTTGTAATTATAACCAGATATTTTCACTTCGGATTTATTCACCGGTTTTTAATTTTGGGTTAATTTTTGATTAATTTAAAAGAGTTTTAATATTAATTCTATTTTAAACAAATTAACGAAAATCCGTAAAATTTTTCGATCATTTTATTATGTTCACTAATTGGTTACACTTGAGCACCCATCTAAATCAATTTAAAAGGAAAAGGCGAAAAAAATAATGATTTAAATAATATAAAAAAATAATAGAATATGTTCCGCTACAATACAATTATCAAAGCTTTCGGTTTTCAAATGAGAAAAAAATTACGATTTTAACCATTTCAGTCTTTTTATGGTGCATTTTTATTGGGAGAATAATTTCAAGTTTCGCCATTGAGTTTTGTTAGGACTCTTTGTGCTGCACTCTCCCACAGACTAAATCGAACTGTCAAACAGCCACCATATGTTTATATAAAAAGATTAATAAATGTAATTAAGAATGTAATTTTTTCGTTAAATATCCCATCATGAAATCACCTTTCGTATAATTTTCATAGTTATCCTACACAGTGGCTATATTAATACTACACCCTAATCATAAATGCAAAACAGAGTGAACTAATTATTTAATCTGTGACATTCATCTCCGTTATCTTAGAATTCGGTCTTACAGATGATTCATTACTCGTTTTTTTAATTTATGTTCCGCGTGCTCATGAAAACCAAAAATGGGGTTTCAGTCCGATTCGAAATTAGCACAAAGAGCTTCTCAATGCGACCTTACGACCTATATAAGTAACAAAAAAAACAAATATGTTACTATGAAAGTCGTTAGGTTTGCAGTATTTTTCTGAATATCGCAGTATTTTGATGAGACGCAGATAATCCTCCGCCCAAAGAGTGTGAAAAAAGACAGTCATGTTATGCATAAATATTTATACTGAAACCTCCGTCCTTGATAAAATGAACACATTTCATTTATATCGGGCAAGTTTTTCATCAACAGATCTTTTTTCCTGCAATTTACGAAGAAAACCAAATGGCGCGAAATGGCAAAAAACCTAATAATTATAATGACTTTAGTGCGGTCAAAAACTATTGCCGTAAAAGTTGAGTGCCTAATTTTGTTAGCTATTCCCTTTTATGTACCTGTCCTAATTGGATTTGTTTTCATTAAATCAGATTTTAAGAAATGGATCGAAGGCAAAGTTAATTAAAATTCTGAAGTGGATTTCACAATTCCCACGCCTGTTGTGTGTATGTGAAAGGGTTCTGAAGTTTTTCAAAAATACGTTCGCACAAAATGGAACTTCACATGAATACAACTTCTGATTAAAAGGATCGAACTTTGGTGTCGGTCGTATAAAATCCGATCAGTGTTTTATAAAAATGAATTCAATTCAGATCTAATTTACTGTATGTAGCACTCAGAAAGATATGGATGGAGAGAAAAAAACGGCAGTTATGGTTGATTAACAATATTGCCTTCTTTAAGGGTTTAATTAATTATAAAAAACTAATAAATCTCTGAAGAAATCAGAATATAAATCGTGAAGAATAAAAAATTCTTTTTTATCTGCAGCTTATTAGTTGCATTTGTCCTTATTTATTCTTTGTTGTATTTATAATAATTAGACTGGAAAAAATAATTGGATTCGGGAGTGGTCGAACGAGAGCTCGCGAGCGCCTTTAGCAAAATCTCCGGAAGTTTCACAGTGAACGCTCACGAACAATAAACCAATGCATAAGCTATTGTTTTTTTTTATAAATTTAAAATAAGTATTATAAGATGAAAATTCAGTTTGGCTTTCGGTTTTCTTTTGGGAGACTCCTTTCGAGGTCTCTTTTTGGAGAGGAGCTCATTGCGGTCACAAAATAAATACAAACGCTGTCCTCTTTAGCAACACTTCAACTTATGCATTAGTTGGGTCTGCTTCAAAGTGTGCGTGATAACTCGGCTTTCATTACGTTATTTACTACCGCATAAGAACAAGATGATATTAACCGTCAATTAGCAGCGATGAGATGATGAAGTTCTCATACAGTTTAAACATTTTTTTAAAAAGACTTTCCTATGTTTAAGATTTACATGGGTTCTATTGATAGAGTTTTCGTACTTATTCTTAACACATGGAGACATTCAAAGAACTTCAAGTGGGGAGAGAAGAGATATAAAAGTGCAATGTTACTCCAAAATTAAAAACACTTATGTGTTATTGACTTAAATATTTAGTATTGCGCAAAATCATTCCCAAAATGAAGATTAAATTCCTAAATAACTGCTTCGTAAACTTCAATACATCTTTCTATAAGTCAATGTAAAAAGAGTAATAAAAGTGGATCTGAAAATAAATATAAATTTTGTATTTTACTTTATCTTTTTTTATTCTTTGTATTTACAGTATTTTTTAATTTCATATTCATTGTATTTATAATTCAATGAACAACTATTATTATTGCATTAATTTATTTATTTCCATGTATTATGTATTTGTATTTTGTATATTTTGCACTTTTAATCATTTTGTGAATACAATACTTTTACTGCTTTTAACGTAATGATTTAATTATTTAACTAATTAATTGTGATATACTATTCTACAATTCTAAAGATAAACTCTTTGTTTCTTCTGTCATTTAATTAATATTATATTTATAAATGTCGTAAAGCATTTTAATGAAATTTCACATTGTAAGTAACTCTGACGGGTGGAAAAGGACAAATTTTCTATTGTCACTTTTGAGCGCTACTGTATACATGCATATGAACAAATTGAGTTCATTCATTGTGAAATATCTTTTCAAGAAGAAGGATGTACTACATAGCAAAGCGGCAATTTAACACGCGAAATGGTTTTGAGAAATTGTTCAGAAATCTCAATAAATTTACACGAGTGCTAATACTGCGTGACATTCCAGATGATTAGGCAAGATTTCAAGACATTAGCAAGCTGATAAGGAAATGAAAATTTCATTAGGATGTAAAATGAGGCGTTGTGTCGGAGTGAGCATTAAATGGGAGAATTTTAAGCCAGCAATTAGGCCGACTTGTCTGAGTGTTCACTTAACCTAAGAGAACATCCCCGAAGACAACTGCCCGACTTAATTTGAAAAAGAAATCCCCCCGATTCTAGATGCCGAAGCTATGAGAAGCTATGACAGAGTTCAAAGTGCTTCTTTAAGACCGCGTTTCGGATATTAAACTGTCACATCATTTAATAAAACTAAAACTCCTGTAATCCATTTATTACCGTACAGGTATATAACTTAATCCGGATTATATTGTTTTAAGTATTAATATGAGTAACTCTTCCCCGTACATAAATCTGTTAAAAGTAATTAAATATTTTTAAAGGCAACTGTAATTAGAATCTAATTTGTCTCTCTTCTCTCACTTAAAATATTTTGTCTTGCTCAAACTATTAAAAATAACGCCATCTTATTACAGCCATTACAGCTAACACCCTTTTTTCCCTAAATCCTATTCGCTTGCGTACATTAAAAAAATCGATAATTTTAATGACATGAAAGAATCTTCCCCCTTTTACTTCTCTTCTTTCCCGGTTTAAAAAAGGCGCAGACTTTCGAAACATTATCGTAAACTTTCTAAATTCTCCCGAAAACATTTGAACCAATTTAAATGTTTACAACATTATTTAAGTAAAAAGATTTACGATTCTTTCTTTTTAATTTTAAGAGTCAGAAAAATAAAGGAATGAAATTACTGTTTTGTAAACATTTTCATATTAATTTTTTAAAATTTGCTAATTTCAAATTTTCTCGACCGAATTAAAATCTGATTTCTAATACGGTTTCCTATAATGGAAACAAAGAAAACTTTAGATCAAAATGTTTCACAGAATTAGTCGAAGAAAGGATGCAGCAAATGAAGTAACAGCTCAGAAGGACTGGAAATAATAAAAATTCTAGCCACGATGAAAATTAAAAAAGAAATGCCGCCCTGACAAGAATTTCTTAAAGAATTTATCTCATGAAATAGATGAAGAGCAACTGTTGAGAAAAAGCAAATAAAGGATTGAGGAAGGAACTTTAAAATGGTTCTTTGTCGGCCCGAACCTGCAGAATAAGGATGATAAAGATGAACAATAAAGAGATTAAAAATTCAGGAAAGCATTTAGGTTTAACTTAAACACATTCCCTCCAAAAATGTGCACCTTTAAAATGAAAAAGCGTTACATCACTTTAGAAGTATAATATCAGATGTGTTTTATCTGAAAACTTATTTCAACAATTTCGAAAGATAATGGAAAAGGTTCTTTAATTTCCCAAGGCGGTTTTTTTGGGGAAACATATAAAATTTTTAAACAGAAACAATCTGAAAACTGCTGATAAAAATTTCTAAGAACAATGATTTTTTTGCGATCCACCTAAAATTATACATGGTTTATACGATTTTTAAATTTAGGGCATTTTATATTTCCAAATTAACATAATTTTCTAAAAATCAAACGCTATTTATTAATCTATTTAAAATCTAATTTATTATAAATCATAAATTATATAAATAAATTATAATCTAATCTATTAATCTAATTAAATGTTAAAATCACAGATAATAACCGAAAGGAACTGGACTTTTACTTAAGAAAAAGAACCCCTGGAAGGGATAAAACAACACGAATACTTGTTGAGAAAGCAAAAAACAACGTTGCGGACAGTCCGAGTTCGTAGACTTTTCGTCAAAAAATTCGATCCCGTTTTTATTGACCCAATTCCTTAAACCTGATATTCAAACTTCAATCAGTGTTATTTAATGAAAAAGATTGGAGCTGTGGCTAAAGAAAGATTATGATCAGAGTGCGCCCTTTTATTTTAAAAAAAGCTGCAATCCGCCAAATTGCAGAATTGCAACGTTGATTAATTGATATGTACATGATAAATTGTTCAAATGTAATCACTGAATAACTATATTTTTCTCCTTTGCCATCGGTCTAAGAGTGTTTCGACTGCTTTCCCGGTTATAGTATGGGGTAACGGGATTTCCTTCATATTCCTTGAAAGAATTCCCAAAAAATATTTTGCAAAATAATATTACATATGCCAGTTGTGGTCAAATAACTTCAATAAAAGAAAGTAAAACTCAAATAAAGATGTAAACAGAAGCTGCCATTTTATTCCGTTGGAAACGTTTCAAACTGTAGCAGTTGGCAAAGATGCGATGTTCTGCGTTAAATTTTTTTTTACCTAAAACGCTGTTTTCATTCCCAAATTGAAATAAAGTGAAAAAAATAAAACAAAATTATATAATAAAAAATGTATTCAAATATTTTATTGATTATTTATTAATAAGCTTTTGGTTTCTTTCACCGCGGTATTTGAAATGCTTTGGATTGATAATTATTGGGATTACAATATAAGAATTATATAATGGAATAATATCATTATCGAAAATGGAAATCCTCAGTTTCAATCTATCAATTTTAAAAGTTGAGTCCGCCACTGCAAACCCTATTCGGCCATCTTCTAAAGCAGTAAAAATAAGCTGCATCGAAGTACGTCGAAAATCGGACAAAGCAGAGCTTTCAAAGCTAAGTTCAGTAGCACTTCATATCATAAATCAAATTATAAAGCTGCCATTATAATAATTTATTCAAAAATCACTTGTTACAAGTGATCAAACAAATAATTCGAATCATATAATTTGAATACGTGAAGGGTAGTTATTGTCTTTGACACTTCAATATTAATCCGTTGAAACTCTGGTCAGAATGAATGGCATTGTCGTTAATCCATATTGTTTTAATCACTTTTTTGTGAACGAAAGTGTAAAACAGAGTAATTTACGATTTTTCGACACGAGAATAGTTTTTTGTTTTGCTCAAAAAAGATTTTTCTTTTTAATCTGCAATCGAAATAATATTCTCACGTGGACTGAACACAAAATTAAATCATAATTTTGATTAAAAGGGATGAGTTTTGTAATCGAATAAAATATCCTCCCTCTCTCTCCTTTTTGCGGATTACATATGTCATCATCAGAGAAAGCTCTTGAGATTTTCTTGATGATTGAAAAAGCTTTCCGAATTACCTGTGAAGCAGGTACTTTAATTATAATCAACAATAGATAAAGCGTAGGTTTAATCATTTTTTGAACTCTGAAATTTATAAAATACTGATCACTACACAGGAAAGCTTTATTCATAATTATTTTAAATAATCTCGTGTTACAATCAAGTACCGAGTGCAAGCAATTGAAAAGTAATTTGTTCAAGAGACTCTAGTCTTTGCCTCAACTTTCGCTCCTGTTTCCTTTTTCTATCCTCCTAAACCTCATTTTGGGAGAATTTAAATAAAATTCCAAACTTGCCAGTAAATAGACTTTAAAAAAGTGAACTGCTCTGAGGCACTATGAAAAGGACTCTGAAGTGGTTTTATTTCCTTTCCGTCACGTTATAGGTGACAAAGTTGTTCTTAATAGTACTTAATAAAGTTCTGAAAAAGATATCACATTTACAATTATTTCTTGCGCAAAAATACAATTAGCGATTGCTCAACGTGGGCGTTTCGAGACAATTGATCAATTGGAATAAATTATTTAGTTTGGACCACGAATTATCTGTGAGACTGGATTCCACTTTCAAGTTGCTATATGAAATAAATAAATAAATTAAAGCGAAGAGGAACCTTTTTTAAAATTAAACTACACCCTGAGGTACTAAAACTTTTTTCTTTTTTTAATGGTCTGTTAATTAAAAAGAAACAGTCAACAGAGATACCGTTGATATTCTTAGGGAAATGCCTAACAACAAGAATTATAGTAGTAAATGCCACCCTTGGTGGTCTTTATAGGAATAAAGACTTTTCATTTTGTCTTATTTTCATTTTCCTATATTTTATTCATTCAAAAGAAATCTCTTCTCTCCTTTGTCATAGCGATAGATGGTTTAAGTCAGTGATGGCCAACCTTTGATAACGTGCGGGCCAAACTTGAGTTTGGTGTAATTTCTTGGGGCACAACGTATAAGAAAATTAAATATGGATTTTTTAAATTAGTTTTTACTCTCTTCTCTTTTTCTCTTTCTTCTCATTTTCTTCTTTTCTCTATGTTCCTGCTCTCACGGCTATTGCCTTTACCTCTTTTTTCCGGCTTTATCCTTTTTACATTTTTATGCAAGCAGTCCTTTTGACTTATATGACCGAATGGATTCGAAAGCGTAAATTTAAAATTTTGCCAAAAGGTAAGAAAGAATTTCAAATTGCAGTTATTCTATTATTAGAATAATCACTTATTTAAAAATTAAAATGGACTAAAATCACTCCATATGTTTGTGAATGCAGGAATAAAATAGCGGGCCACATGCAACACCTTCACGGGCCGGATATGGCCCGCGGGCCGTAGTTTGGACATCACTGATTTAAGTATATTCAGTCCATGGACTGACCGGGAGTTTCTTCGGCATCTTAGGTGAGATTTCCGAATAAAGCTTCCAACCTCATTCCAAAAGTGAACTTAAAAAAAGCGGTGTCTCCCAGATAAAAGCTTCCCCGTCTGCTCACATGAAAGAGCAAGTCAAAGAATCTAGGAAAAAAAGAAACGAAAGAAGAGAGAAAATAAAATGAAAAAGAAGAAAAGAGTAAACTACAGACCCCACCCTTGAACTCCTGAACCCGGATTCATCTCTCAGCTGCAATGAATCCGAGTGGGTGTGAGGCAAAGCGTTTCTTCAACAAGAGGGGTGCCATTCATTTATTTTAATGTTCCTAGATATGTAGCGGTGGTTGATATTTGCTCGAGTAAAAAACCTGCCTTTTATGGTTCTGTTGAGTACAGACCGCGCAAAAAAGAAAAACTACAAGCAAAAACTTAATTTGACTCTAAATAAAATTATTTAGCTCATCATTGCTTAATTTTAAATGATTTATGTTACATTTTTTGTTTTGCCGAATCAAATTAATTAATATTTATAAATATTTATGGCTTTATTTATCTTTTAAAATATTATGGATTTCTCTAAAAATATTAGGTATTAAATCTTACACTGAACTGTGTGAAAAGCTCTTGGGTGTGGTTTTAACATCTGTTTAACGTTTACTCTATCGGCATAATAGAAATTGTCTTATCGTAAGTAGACCCATTAATTAATCATCTATTAAAGGGAGGTGTTTGGACAAGTTAAAGGTGGTGCTGACAAGCAAACACCCACTAAAATTTTATTAATTTTTTTCTGTTATATAATAATTAATCCCTCAAATCCATTAAATATTGAATTTTCACGCGTTTCCGAAACTATCAGATGATGGAAAAATGAATTCTAATGTTGTCGACAATAGAAGATGAAAATTTGTAATGCATTCTTCTTTTCGGGTTTCGTAACCTGTCTGTGGGCATTCTCTCTCTCTCTCTCAAACTGCACACAATGAATTCAAGGGTCGAAATAATAGAAAAGCAAGGCAGACCACTAGTTGATGCCTCCATTATTTATCCTTGGAGTCAGAACTATGGTCCTGGTATTACGGTTAACATTTTTGACCAGTCCTGATTTTAAACATCGCTTCATTGCAAAAAATCAGACTGTTAATTAATTCACATTCCCACAGTCGAATTAATATGAATTAACCTAATTATTAAGATATACTAATTCAAAGTTTACTGCTCTCTCATTTCCGATTATTTATGGAAATATATCATTAATATTCACTTGAAATTCTCAAAAAAGAATGCTGATCCATAAGAAATTAAGAGAACACTTTTAAATACATAAAATTTAAACTTTTTCATGTCATTATTTTTTAACAAGTTTTTCTGCGCACGTACTTTTCATTACTTATCGTTGGAAGAAGAATTTGAAATATTTGTTTTAAGTTTTCATTGCTGTGTTATAAAAATTTTTTTTACTGGCAAATGCTAAACGTGAGATTTGAGTTTAAGGACGTAAGTGGATTAGGGGTATAAAAAACAACAAATTAATAAAAATTATGATACCAACACTATCTGAATGATCGGCCAGGTTTGGGAGAAGGATTTTGAAGAAGTAATAAAAGGAAGTTTACTGCTGAGACAGAATGATGGAGTGGAAGCAATAAGCAAAGGTGGTGTGAAAGAGAGATAAAAGATTGGCAAAAAACAAAAGACCTTCAAGGAAAAAAAATAAAGCTTGAGATCTTCTGAGAAAACCGCAAAAAGGGCCGGCCATGCTATTCTGCCTGAGGGAGGTGGAAATTGATTTCGAGAAAGCCAACTTGAAGAAATCGAGATGAAGGAGGGTTTTTCGAAAAAGATATGGAGGGTTGCGGGAAAACGAAAGTCATCAAGATAAGAAATAGAAAGCCGAGAAAAAAAAAATTTAGATAAAATTATTAAGTGAGTGAGAATGCCTGGAAATTTTGTACTGAATCTGCCGGATGTTTTATATTCAGTATTGATCAAAATAAAAACTTTTTGTAAAAATGTTAATAAACTTCCCTTCTATTGTTACTCACAGTATTGAGTTTGTCAACAAAAGAATCTTTTTTAAATTTTCCAACGACTTGAGAGAAAAACTTTAACAATACTCGATAATTACCTAAATGACAATTAAATTTACTTTTAAAATATACGAACTACTCGAAATTGAATTTCAGGGGGAAAAAACAGATTTGTGATTTGTGTGAGAATACTCAAGTTTAAGTATTGTTCCTTTAACAAAAAAAAACATTAATTAATAAAAATTCACACTTACCAGCAATAGCCAAAACATATAATATCCATAAATCCATTAAGTTCGATATAAGCATTCGTTTAGTCTCCAAAAGATCTCTGCCTTTTATTTGAAAAGTTTTCGCGACATTACCGCAATTGATAAAAGCACAAAATTTTAAAAATTAAATACACCTGCAATTAAACATTGCATAATACGATACCGCAAATTCGTTTTATTTTCATTTGTTTATCATCGATAAGTCGGCAGAAGGGGTCAGCGAAAAGCCCCCACAACTCGATAAAATCACATAATATCAAATTCCCCCCCTTTCGTATCGTTTTGAAACGAAAAAATAATCTTTTAATTAAGAGTTTTGAGACGTTATTTTTTTACGTGATACATCCGACTAAGAGAGATCTTTTGAACATCCCACAAGTCAGTACTACCGCAGCTCGGCGAGTATTGACCGCGTTGCGCGCGCCTCCCAGCTTACAGAACGCACGACACTAACAACCACAATCTCCAGCCATCTCGCAGCCAGAGACAAACACCTCCATACAATCACAAAGGCTAATATTAGACTTCTCCAACACCTTCGAACCTCAGCGCATTCTAGCGGGCCACCTTTCCTTAACCGAATTCCTTCACAAAAGGTCTGCCTCTTTTTAATATAATAAATTTCCCCTTGCATTCCACCCGAAAAAGCACTGAGGTTATTCGACACATTTCGACAGTCCTTTAGGACTTAGGCAACAGAACTTCCTTTTGAATTTTACGAAAGTTTGGAATAATCAGCAGTATCGCCTGAAATCACTTTGAATTTTACAATTCAGGCTTCCTTGAAAAATTCTTTCCCAAAAAAGTTTTAAAGAGGTCCTAGTTTCGATAATACTCTCATATTTAAATGAATATGAGAGTCACTTTTAAATATTGGTCCGAAATAATTTCTGCACTTTCGTTAGCTGAAAAAGTCCGCCATTTTTCTCAAGTCTACAATACTAACGGTAAGAACGTTCATTAACTATTTTATTCATCAGTCAAACTAACCAGAATAGTAAAGAGATGACTGCACTAAAATTTTTAGAGAATTTGAAAAAATAAAATTGTGAATTAAAAATAAAATAAATTGTAACTAACTGAAGTTATTCTGAAAAACGAATTCGAAAAATACGTTTTCATTTTCTGAAACAAGAATTCAATGGTTGGTAACACTGCAATAAAAGTGTGGGAAAAATGAGTGTAAGTAACTCGCTTATCGCAAAAATGTTTGAGAATGTTCGACTTAAAAAGTTGGAAAATATGAATGAAGATGTTGCCAAAGGTAATTTTTAAACATACTACAATTCTTTTTTATGATAAACTTAATAATTGACTTCCATAACTGTTACATAATGGAAGAGTCTTTTATGGAAATGATATTACTGAAGTTATTAAAATTAATTATTTCTTTAGGTGAACCTCCACCAAAAAAGTTAAAAGTAGATAATTCATTTGAGAATAAAAAGAAATCACAAGTTCAAAAGACTGTGGGGTCGACAGGATCAAGATGCGAAGTATGCAGACAAGATTTGGATGATGGAGATCTAAGGATGTTTCAGGGTCCCCCAAATGATGCAGTAGAGGAAGAAATCGCGTTGTTTGATCCAAAATTGTCTTTGTTTAACGGTACAGAAGATGTTGCAGAGGAAGACAACAGACCCTCAAATAAATTAACTCATTTTAGGTATAAATCTTTTTTAGAAATTAAATTCCCAAATATCATAATTTCAAATGGATCAAAATTATTTTCAGTGTATTTGATAAATTTGGTCATCTTTGTTTCTTTGATAATGGGCTAATTGAGAGGAATGCTTTTCTGTATGTTTCCGGTTACATAAAACCAGTTTATGATGAAAACTCTTCTCCTGAAGGTAAATACCATTATTTTCTTTTCTAACTGATAATTGAGCAAGTTACCTAAAGAGTTTTTCTTTTTTAGATGGAGTTCCAGCACATAAACTGGGGCCCTTGAGTGAATGGTGGATTGCAGGATTTGATGGAGGAGAAAACAGCCTTATTGGAATCTCCACCCCTTACTGTGACTATTACCTAATGGAACCAAGTCCAGAATATGAGCCTTTCATGATGCTTGTTAGGCAAAAGGCATTGCTTAGTAAAACAGTTATTGAGTTTTTGTATGATTCCCCTAGTCCTACATATGAAGAGTTATTAAATAGACTTCAAGTAGGAACTTGCTTTTTTTTTATCTTTCTATTTAAAAAAAGCATAAGTTTGATTCATATATATTTTATAGACGTTAAGCTTACCTAAAAGTACAGTTCGATTTGATGAAGAATTTTTAATGAGGAATGCACAGTTCATAATTGATCAAGTTTCAAATATGGATGCTGCAGTTAAACTGGAAGATTTCAGGGACAATGATGAGCAACTACTAATAACAACTCCTGCAATGAGAACTATTATTAGATTATCAGGTGCTAAACCAGGAAAAAGGTAAAAGTAATTTTTGAACTGAAGAAATCTTACTTGAAAGGCTAAGATGGAAAGAGGAGTGATATTTTTATTTTCTTAATAAGGTTTGCTAAAAGAAGTATGAAGTTAGTCAAGAGTCAGGAAAGACCAAAGTGGACAAAAGCCACTACCACTTGCTTAGTTGCTGAAGTGTTTGAAACATTTTTCCCAAAGCAATTGGATTATGATGAAGAGGAATCCAAAATGAGGGTATGACACTGTCACTTTAAGCAATACAATTTGTTAAAAAACTGAAGAATTTTGAGACCTGTTTATTATGTGGGTTTCAGACGGAACGGCGTAGGCGATGTGGAGTTTGTGAGGCCTGTCAACAGCCAGATTGTGGAGAATGTGTTTTCTGTAGAGATATGGTAAAATTTGGTGGTTCTGGCAGAGGAAAGCAAGCCTGTAAAAATAGAAGGTTTGAATCTCAAAAAGATGTAAATCATTTATTTAAAAAAAATTAAAACTAATAAGTACATTTTATTTAAGGTGTCCTTACATAGCACTCAAAGATATTGAAGAATCTGATCCAGAAGATGAAGATGAATATCAAGAAAAATCAGAGCAATTAGAATTTAAAGTTCGTTCAATAAATATTAATTCAATATCGTCCAGAAGAAATCCTTATGAATGGGATGGGAAGTCTCAATTTGTTGTTGTAAATGGAGAAAAAATTTGCAGTGGTGATTATATTTTTGCCTTTGAAGAAGTCTCCTCATCGCCTATGCACATCGCGAAAGTAGAATATTTTTTTAAAAGAAACTCATGTGATAGAGTTCACTGCCAGAAATTATGGTAAATTTTCACTTCATGTATTATCATATTTCAAATGAGTCTTGCATTCAAAAGTTGATTGCTAATATATATTTTCAGCAGAGGCTCAGAAACTGTTTTGGGAGAAATGAGCCATCCTCAGGAATTGTTTGCCATTCAGGAATGCGTTGATTGGCCCATACATAAAATAGCTATGAAAATTATTGTTAAAAAGACAAAACCTGCAGAAAACTGGTGTGAATTAGGTGGCCTTAAGGAAGAAAAGGAAAATTTAATTGATGATGGTAAAACCTTTTTTGTCAAAAAAAGGTTGGTCTTCAAGCTTATCGATTAAAGCCGTGTCTGATATTTAAAAAAAAAATTTTTTTTGCTTTAGTTCATTTGAATATAAAAAACTCTCATTGATTTTAGATATGATTCAAAATACGCGAGATTTGAGGATTTGAAAGAGTTTGAGAGTATGACAGTAAACGATGAAAATAACGAATCCAAGTTCACCTGCGCTCTTTGCAGATGGAATGAAAAAGAGAGGAACGAAGAAATTCCCAAAGTTCGGTGCCCAATAGACGACGTCCAAAATTGCAATCGCCCCAGGTGCAAACATTTTTATAAACTGTGTTAATCAATTTCAATTGTTAGTTATAACAAACCGCCATTTTTTATTATAGAAATCAGTTAATTGTAAATTGTCAGCAATCTATCGAAGATACCTCGCGATACCATTTGCTTTAATTTTTTGTTTTAGATATAATTTTGTAGATTGGCGTGGAGAGGAATATAAAATAGGTTCATCCGTATTTCTTCATCCTGACACTTTCAAATTCAAGCCGGTAGCAATCGAAAAAGAAAAGTCTAAATCAAAAGAAGAGGTAATTTAAAAAAAACACCAAAAGTGATTAACGTTTCTATCTCTGCCTGCTTTTGACTTTTATGCCCAATCGTTAACAGTCATTGAATGTTATCGTCTTTCGAAGGATAATAGAGCAAAATTTTTCAGGTGGATGATGCCATGTACCCCGAATTATACAGAAAAACCACCGAGAACATAAAGGGTTGCAATGAAACGACCCCTGACCCATTCAACATTGCCTACATCAAAGAAATCTTCGTTGAAATCTCTAAGGGCGAAGAAGTAATTAAACTGAGAGTCATTAGATTTTATCGTCCAGAAAACACAGTTCTCGTAAAAACGGGAGCAAATCTTTCACGAGACTTAAACTTGGTGTACTGGTCCGATGAAGGTGATTTTTTATAATCGGTGTATACAGTCGTAACGATCCGACATTACGGTATGCTTTTTCTTTTTTAGAGGAAGTAATTCCATTCACGGATGTGGAGGGAAAATGTTACGTCCGATATATGGAGGATGTTCAAAAGGATAATTGGATTTCCGCTGGTCCCAATCGATTTTATTTTCAGGAATCCTACGATTCCAAAACTGAATGCTTTTCCGAACCTAATTCCTTTTTTTCAGTGTCAGGCAAATCCCAAAAGGTAAATTAATTGTTCGTATTAATTTTACGGTATTCTAACACAGATGTATTAAATCTTAGGGAAAAGGTAAAGGCAAACTGAAAAAGAGTGAGTTGACGTCTAAGTCTGAAGAGAAAGCCGAAGATGAAGTTGTTTGGCCGGAAGTAAAACAAAAACTGAGAACTTTAGACGTCTTTGCCGGGTGTGGAGGCTTATCAGAAGGCTTACACCAAAGTGGAGTTGCCGAAACCTTATGGGCCATAGAGCAGGACAACGATGCCGCTGCCGCGTTTAAGCAGAACAACCCGACTGCCACCGTATTCACTGAGGACTGCAATGTTTTATTAAAAGAAGTGATGCTGGTGAGTGAAGTCACTGTAAAAAATTAGAGCAAGTCAATCTCTTACGCAATGATTTCTCGTTTTAGGGAAAGACTAAAAACGACAAAGGGCAAAATTTGCCTCAGAAAGGTGAGGTTGATTTGATTTGTGGAGGCCCTCCTTGTCAGGGGTTCAGTGGAATGAACAGATTCAACTCGAGGCAGTATTCGCAATTCAAGGTGAATATATTTAAGGAACACTTTTAGAAGTTTATTAACATTTGTAACGGTTTAATTCGCTTTTCAGAATTCTCTGGTGGTTTCTTTTTTATCCTACTGCGATTATTACCGTCCGAAGTATTTCATATTAGAAAACGTGAGAAATTTTGTGGCCTTTAAGCGTTCAATGGTTCTTAAGCAAACCCTGTACTGCTTGATTTCCATGGGTTACCAGTGCACTTTCGGAGTCCTTCAAGCGGGGAATTACGGCATTCCTCAGACTCGGAGAAGGTAGCCATTTCAAATTTTATGAGTCTAAATTCCTTGACTTAGTTTAAATTTTGTTTAAGGTTGTTCATCATAGCCGCGGCTCCAAATTTGAATCTTCCCATGTTTCCAGAGCCTATGCATGTTTTTAATTTAAAGGCCAGTAATTTGCAAGTTTGCGTCGATGAAAAAAGGGTAATTAAGCATTTAGCAATTAAAAACACTTCTGCCTTCTGTATGTAATAAACCACCCGTGCTGATTTCAGTTTGTGACAAACTGTAAATGGAGTACCTCTGCACCGTTACGCACAATAACAGTTCAAGATGCTTTATCCGATTTGCCTGAAATTCCAAATGGGGCCGACAGAGCAGTAATCAGCTATAATGAAGAATGCAAAACTCATTTTCAAAGAATGGTAACATTTTCCAAAAGCGTTTGGCTTCGAACTCTTTATTTAATGAAATATTTTTTATTCAGATGAGAGGCAATGAAGTTCAACCTATTCTTCGCGATCACATTTGTAAATACATGAGTCCTTTGGTAGAAGCCCGAATACGTCACATTCCAACAATAAAAGGCTCCGACTGGAGAGATTTGCCAAATATTTCAATGACTCTCTGTGACGGAACCGCGATTAAGCAATTGTAAGTTACCATAGGAAAACTAGTGGTGATACCAAAAAACATTAAATAATCTCGACTTTACAAATTTGAAGGAAATATTTACATCACGATCGCAAAAATGGTAAATCGCCTCAGGGACTTCTTAGGGGGGTGTGTGCCTGTGCTTCAGGAAGGCGCTGCGATCCTTTGGACAGGCAGTATAACACGTTAATCCCATGGTGTTTGCCGCACACCGCCAATCGTCATAATCATTGGTCCGGACTTTATGGAAGACTTGACTGGGACGGATTTTTCAGCACGACTGTTACTAATCCAGAGCCAATGGGTAAACAGGTAATCAGAACATAATTGCATTAAAAAATGCTTGCGTAAGTCTAAACTTTGTTGTTATTTACTTTCAGGGCAGGGTTTTACATCCTGAGCAAAGCAGAGTCGTCAGTGTTAGGGAATGCGCCAGGTCGCAGGGATTCCGCGACACCTTCAAATTCTCAGGCCCAATAATTGAAAAACACAGACAAGTTGGCAATGCAGTTCCTCCGCCCATGGCAAGAGCTATTGGCCTGGAGATAAGAAAAAGCTTAGCCACATTAGTTTCAGTGTAATTTGACAAAATGAAAATTTCCTTTTGGAAATGAGCCGAATGTATTTTTTAATCAATTTTCACTTTAACTCAGAGCATTATTTTGAATTTCATGCAAAGTGGTATTTGGAAGTGTTTTATTAAGTAGTATTTCACTGCGAACTTATATTTTTTTAAATAAAATTACATTACTAAAAAAGGTTTGCATTATTTATTAATATTATTTAAATTTATATTAAGTACAATATCTTTGTTGCACTTATGCACTAAAAATTATTACTGTGACGTTTCTTCTAGAGATTCTTCTGATGTTTCCTCATCAATTGTAACACTTAACTGACGCCTAATCTCATATGAAATGATACTCAGAGATACTGCACTGTTTAAACTTTCAGTTCCATTACACATTGGTATATAAACTATAGATCCATTTCTATTATTTGCAAACCGATAGGCTTCGTCAGAAAGTCCGCGAGTTTCTCCTCCCAAAACAACAACTGCTTCTTCATTATAACTGAATGAAGTATAACAATGTAATGGCAAAGTATTGGCCAATTCATTTGAATTTTTAAAAGTGTTTTTTGCAATGTTCCCTACTTGACTGCCATCTTCTGAAGCTACTGGAGCTTTATTGTCTGCTAAAATAATTTGCTTTTCCTCATGAACTGTGTCTTCAATGTCAGTCCAACTGAGATTGTTTGCAATTGGTAAACGAAAATGAGCTCCCGCACCTGCCCTCAGAACTTTTGGATCCCAAATGTCAACACAACCTAAACCAAACCATTTTAATTATTTTATGAACATTGAAAACTCAATAAATTTAAAATAAACACATTACCATTGGTTAAGAGTACTTCCTGAGCTCCAACAGCAGCTGCAATCCTTAAGACAGACCCTAAATTACCGGGATCTCTAATGTTATCACAGATTACTGTCAGGGCAATGGTATCATTGCGCTTATCCACTAATCTTGATTTAGGCTTTTTAAAAACACCTGTTATTGCAATAATCAAATAATTATTCCAATTTTGGACAAATTTTTGCCCTTTTTGGAATATACATACCAATTACACCTTGAGAAGTGACTACATCAGACCATAAACTTAGAGTCTTATAAGGCACTTGGATAACTTCAACATCTTCAGGTAAGTTTAAAGTTCTCAAGTCTTGAAATCTGCAGAAGAAAATTTTTAAGGGTTTTTGTCCTGAAGACAGTGCATCTTGAATTAATCTTTTTCCTTCCAATAAGATACTTGATGAGCTTTCTCTTAGTTTTCGAGACTTCAACTTTGTGACAACTTTTCTAAAAAAATAACAAAATTTCAATTGAAATGATATCTGAATTAATAAAAAACACTTAATCACTTAATAGTTAAAAATTTAAATCATTAAAATTACAATATTATTATTAATATTATTTGCTCTAAGAATTAATTAATAAGTATAAATGAATATGATAGCAAACCTGAAAGTGTCCTCAGTAGCTTTTAAAACGTTGAAGTTTTGTTTAGTAATATTCTCAGATTCTACTTCAAATTTGTCTTCATTTTCAATTTTCATTTCACCTAATTCCGTTTCTTCCGCTTCTTCAGTCTTATACGTTTTGCTTTTAACTTTTTTTCTGCCCACCTGCTTCTCCATAAATTCAGCACTTTTAGAAGAATCATTATCTTTTAACTGATCAAAATCATATTCTAGATCAACGACTTTTCCAAAATCTGCATTTTTGTCTGCTTGGGCGGAAGCACGCAAATCATGTATGATAAAGTGCTTTGTAATATTTGAAAATAAAATAGGGTTAGTATGTAAATTCCTTCGGATCGGATTATAGCATAAATACGGTGCTTCAACTTTTGCGAAACATGTGTACAAATATCGCAGCCTTTGTAATCTTAATGCATGTGATCCCATATTAAATAAACTAGAATACAGCGGTTTGAATTTAAAAATACTCAAGAAATACACATTAAGATTAATTCTTCTGCACAGAACTTTAATTTTTAATTAATTCAGTTCATTTTTCAATTGAAAAGGCCGGTTAAAAAAATTAAGAACCATTAAGTGTACTGTTTACAGCGCCATCTTCTTACGTCATTTCACTCACTGTTTACAGCGCCATCTTCTTACGTCATTTCATCCAATGTTTACAGCGCCATCTTTTACATCATTTCAAGTGTTGTCATTTCTTGTGACTTACTGAATATTTTATTTTATTTTCTAATTGTTTAAAAACCAATCAATTGAACAATGGCATTATCGTTGCAAGGAAGGGCTTTGCATTTCGTTTTTAAAGTTGCCGATAGAAAAGCCACTGCTCAGTTTTACAGAGGAATTTTGGGTATGAAGGTATGATATTCTCAAATAAATTATTCAACTAATATTAAAAACGTATTAACTTAAACAATTTTTTTGCTTTTATGTAGCATAAATTGAAAATTACTTTCAACAATTTTTTATTATGTTTAATGTAGTAACAAATTTGAGTTAATGCATGGGTTTACTTTTTTCAGACTTTGCGCCATGAAGAATTTTCTGAAGGGTGTGAAGCAGCATGCAATGGACCATATGCTAATAGATGGAGCAAAACTATGGTTGGATATGGCCCTGAAGACAGTCATTTTGTAGTTGAGCTTACTTACAACTATGGAGTGAAATCGTATGAAATGGGAAATGATTTTTTGGGTATTACAATTAAATCGGCTGAAGCAATTCAGAGAGCCAAGGAAAATGACTGGCCAATAGAAGAGTTGCATGGTAATTTTGTAATTGAGGCCCCAGGAGGTTACAAATACAACATAATCAATGAACCACAACCCAAGGAGAAAGATCCAGTTGTGAAAGTGACCTTGGCCTCTTCAGACTTACAGAAAACTATAAGATATTGGAATCAGATTTTAGGATTAAAAATAATGGAAAAGACAGATAAAACTGCAGTTTTTGCTTTTGATGAAAATCAGTGCTCTTTGGAATTCAGAGATATTGGAAGGCAGATTAATCATGCTAAGTCTTATGGCAGGATTGCATTTGCAGTGCCAAAGGCATCTTTGCCTAAAATTCAGGAAAAAATTCAATCTGAGAAATTAACAGTTTTGACTCCTTTGATTTCTTTAGACACTCCAGGGAAAGCAACAGTGAGTGTGGTTATATTGGCTGACCCTGTAAGTATATTGTCAGAGTATATAATATTAAATAAGAAAAATACTGGTAGCTGTGTGTAGATGAGTGATTTTTTTTATTTTCCAGGATGGACATGAAATATGTTTTGTAGATGAAGAAGGTTTTTCTGAACTGTCACAAGTTGATCCAAAAGCAGATGCAGATCTAGACAAATTCATCAGGACAGATAGAAGTTAAATTTATATACTTTACAATTTTATTCAGTTTTTTTTATTCCGAGCCAACTTATTCATTCCCTTTGTTGTTATTAAATTAGAACAAGGGTAATTAATATCTGACATTTACACAAAAAATGACTGGTTCATTATTTTGTGGATATTTGTATTAAATATTTTTATATTTTGCATTTACAAAGTTAATAAAGACATCAGCTTTTGTTAAAAGTTTTATATATATATATGAATAGGTTAAAGAATTGTTAAGATCTGTTAAAGAGATTTGTTTTAAGAGATTATTTTTTTCTTCTTTTTAATTACCCCAGTGTGTGTTGTAAAAAATTTCAAGGAATTTGCTTTTACCTGAAAAAATTTAGGTAATTTTACACAAAAAACTTATTATAAGTTGTTGTAAAGTGCAATAAATCATATTTTTGGAAATAAATTAATATATATTTTCTTTAATCATTTTTATTTAATTCCTGATTATTTTTTAATTTTTCAAATTGTCAGTATGAACTAAAAAATATTGTGTGAAAATATAATATCAAATTTTAATATACATTAGATTTTAGAGATAAGGGAGATAATAGATATGAAATACCACAAGAACTATTCAAACCAGCCTTTTTCATAATTAAATATCAGCATAAAAAAATCAGAACCAATTAAAATTAAATAAAACAAATACAATCTTATAAAAAATAACTTAAGTAAACCCCTTTAACTTGTGAAAAGGCATTAAAAAGGGCAAAGCTGTGCTTTTAAATAATAATTCATTCAATTAAGTTTGTTTTCAGTAAAATCCCAATATTCAAATAAATAGATTTTATTATGACATTAAAATGTAGAATATTAAAATTCCTTCAGTTTTGATTGTATATAAAATTTCAGCACTAGGAAAGTACTGGGAGAAATAAATCAATACAAAAAAACCATAATCAAATCATTACTTTTAATTCCATTTTTCTTAATAACTTTAGAGTGCTTATGTAAGAAGAAATTGTAAATTTTATAAGTTAATTAAAAATAAAAATTATTTTGTGTTTACACAAAATTTTAAAAAGTCATTAAATAATTAATTACATAATTTACAATGCCATTTAAATGTACTTAGATAAAAAAATGCTGGTGCACTTTTCCTTAGATTCTAATTCAGAGGGTAAAGATAAAGTGACTGTCTAGAATGGGATGTACAGTCAAAATTGGTCACTTTAGTTATAGAAGTTAAAATAAATTACAATTTCAAAAGCTAATGATGAAAATTTGTAATTATTTTCTTATTCACTGTGCATTGGGAATGATTGGAGGCAGTTTTTCAAAACTTTTTCAAAATCATAATACTACTAATCCTCTCTTTAAACTGAATCCAAGCCTGGCAATTACTGCTGTTACATTCCAGTTTTCTTTTATCTCAACAAATTCAAATTTTGAATGTAGTCTGTACAGCAATTACATCACAAAGTTCACTGAAACTAAAAACAATGGTAAATCTTTAAGAATTTTTTATTACAAATCTCTTTGTACTTCACATCCATCCACAGTAAATGTAATATTTGGGTTTGGTAATATAAATATGTGTAATGACAAAGAAATCTTAAGGCAATTAAGAATCTCATTCTCAAATTCTTTCTTAATCATTTCAAATTAATTCTCAAATGATATCATTCAACTCTTAAAATGCAAGGAAAATATTTAATTTTATTTAACCAATACATTTGCAGTTCAATAATAATGAATCTTAAAACTAAGACAAAACAATATATAAATGGCCAGCTTAATTAATTTCCTAATGATCTCTCTTAAGATAGTACTCATCATTTTCTATTTCTATTTGAAGTGGTGATCTTCTACTTAAACTTTTATCATACACAATGTCATCATCATCATCCTCCTCATCATCATCATCTGATTCAAACCTCCTTCTTGAATACCTCTGATTTTCTAACCTCTTATTCCTCTGCAATGATTCTCTCAAGTCATGGTAATGTTCTAAAGCCCAATCGCCAGAATCCCCATCATCGTATTCATTTTCCGAATTACTGGATTCTTTTGATGAAATAATTTGTGGCTGCTTTACAGTGTTAAATTTTGTTGTGTTTTTCTTCCTATTAATTTTACTTCTTAAGTCTTCTTTTATCCTTCCTTTAAACTGATTATTTTGAACCTTTGCCAAATTTTTCTCCAATTTTTTCTCTTCGTCATCGGCATACATTTTCATTCTGGGAATTTTAGTCCTGCCTTCCCAAATGTCATTATCATATGAGTTAGAACTAATTTCTGAAGACATTCTCTTGTGTCTTTCTTTTTTATTTTTTAATGAAATCCTAAGATCAGGAATGGAATCTTTTCTGTTTTTATTACTATTCATAATTGAGGTTCGATTCAGTTCTGCCTTATCCATTTCTCCCCATTCATAAGACAAATGCTCCCAAGGATTTTTCTTCCCAAAACCTGCCCCTGCAGATCTTTCCTGAGTGAAATTAGAAGCAGAAGCTTTAAATTTAGATTTCTTCACCTCAGTCCTAAGAGAATTAGAAATTAACCCAGGTATATTTCCGAAATGTGGGTTCCCGTACTTTCTGTAGTATTCACTGTTTTTTTCAGCATTTTTCTGCTTTTTGTCAGACTTAGTTGCATACCTAAGCAATAATGATGAGCTTTTTTTACAAGGTATACCAATCCTCCAATACCCAGGAGGAATGGCAGCTTTAATTTCCCTTGCATCTACAGCCTCGTCATTGTCCACACATTCAGTGTCCATGCTTTTAAAATCCTTTTCAAAAGGATCAGCATTCAGGTGAACTTTTTCCAAATTTTTCACTTTTTTAGATAAATTCAACAAAGCCTTTGCTGCAGATATATCATCTCTCCATACAACATTACAAGAGACATCATTTATCCATTCTACATGTGAAGGTGCATATGAAATAAAATACTGCAGAACATCATCCGTACTCATGTTTTCGGTGCCTCTCATATGAATGGCATTAAATCTGTAATGCCTTTCGTTTTCTTTATCAATTCTTAGCTCTTTATACAAATTTGAAAGTTTTTCTTTTAGCACTTCCGCCGAATCCACTTCTTGCAATGGAAGAGAAAACCTCTTGGCTCTATCCAATTTCTTCTGTGACTCTTCTTGAATGGACGCAGTCAATCCAGCGACGAAGCCCTCTTCTTGATTCGTTTCAGAATCTCTCGTAAAGACATTCGGTGCCTCAGTGACATTCATTTCGTCTTCACTGCTGTTGATTTCACCTTCTTCAAAGTAGCTATCAACAGCAGTTTCGTCCATGGGTTCATAGTCGTACTCCATAACTACTTTGTCTCGCGTGCTTTTAAACAGAAACAAATTCAATTTAACAATTCTTCAATGACTGTTTTCATAATTCACTCTGTATTCCGTAATTCAATAACTACAACCGTTTATTTTAAAATAATTGACTCATGTTTATTTTCAAATAGTTCTCAGAAATCATTGCTGCCATTTTGAATTCTCGTTTGGACTTCCAATCAAATTTCGAGTCTCTAAAATCGAAATTTAGTGACTATCGAATCGAAAACACTAAAAGGGGGTATTTTTAAAAGTCGTTACGGTTTAACTATGGCGGCATTGGCGTCTGATTTAAATGCGGTAAATTTTAAATTTATCCTGAATCAGAAACAATTACCTTAAAATAATTGATATATAAACAGCTCGCATGACTCTAAGGATTAATTATGAGAGTAACTCGCAAATTTTTCAGAGTTCTTAATTTTCTAAGATTCTTTAATATAACCTAACTTTGATAAAATATTACGTTTATTAATCACGAAATTTTCTTTAGAAATTTGCTGCTAACCGATGGGGAAGATTACGATATGAAAACACACGAAAAGCTTATTGCGAGCTACTGTATTTTCTTTAAAAATCCCTTACTTCAATCAATTTTTCATTCGCTGGAAAAATCTTGATTGACTTATTAATGGACCTTGTTTGCCCCCACAATTATTGTTACAGTTTTCATAATTTTCTTTGCTTTAAACAATAGGGAAAAAATAAAATAAATTGTTTTATTTTAGGTGCAAGTGAGATTAAGGAATGCAGTTTATCTTTATCCAATGCAGAGAAGAGTTCTTGAATTAACAAATATCATGGCAGAGTGTAGTATAAAAGATCTTCAGGTTTTCTTCCCATTCTTAGTTGAACATATATTTGGAATCAATCCTTCATATGGTAATGGGTGGAATTTATTAAGGACTTCTAGAAGAAATAATATAGGAGATTTTGAGGCTTTGCTTAGATTTTTACATCCTTTTGGACCTTTTTTTGAATTAATTTATAAACTTTTGGGTGATGTTTATTTGAAATATGAATATCCAATTACATTTTTATCAGTGAGACTAAAACAAATTATATCAGAAGGTTCAGTACCACCTTTTTATGTGGATAAGCTACAAATTGATCCCAACTTAAGGGAACCAACAGCTTTAGCTTTAAGTATCCTTTTATTTATTATTTTAATGAAAGAATTTTCATTATTGAACAAAATATAATTGAAGTACTTGATAAAATCTTTAACATGGTTGAAAGATGCATTTGAATTTTATTTATTTCATTTTGCTTACCATTTAATCAATTCATGGCAAGCACATTTGGATACAGGATTTTTTGGAGGCCATGAGACAGTGTACCTTCATTTAAGTGATCAGTACCTTCAGTACTTCTTACCAATAGAAACATCAGTAGTGCTGCCTATTGTGCCCTCTCACCAAGCAATGCAGATACCCAGATCACCTCCTCCTCTTCAGGTAAAACAGACAGAAATTCTCTTTTTTTTTGTTCTTGTGAAATAATATTTTAATGTTATTTTTCAGACTCAGCCACAGAAAACTCCTAAATTATTCAAAAATTCAGTTGTTAAATTGGGATCTGCTACACTATCACCCACAACTGTATCTCAACCACATGCAGAGATTTGGAGAAGTGAAACTTTTGTTCAGATTATTATCAATTTTTGGTTGTCAGTGCCTGATCAGTCTGTTAGTTCAAATCCATTTGTAAATATGAGCTGTCAGGTGAGTTCAAATTTTGGATTTTTTCAGTTTAAATTTTGTTCAGTGCCCTCAGTAGCATTGTAATTTTAAACCAGAATAAACTCTTCCTTTTTTTTAGGATTGAGCATACAGTAGTGCTCAAAAGTATTTTGAAAATACAAAATTCTATAGTTTTACTATAAGATTTTATTATGTATTATTTAGTTGTCATTACTATTAATAGTATATTTGTAGCATTAAAATATCAAAATATACATAACAATCTTCTTAGTCTTCTGCTTTTGACCTCAACTGTATATATACTGTATGTACTAAAGTACTCTTTTGAGTTTTTAATTCCATTTTTGTTATTTAATTTTATTGAAGTTTGTGTATTTTATTTTGTATTTTTATATATTATACACTTTTAATCACTTAGTAGATACAATACTTTGACATTTAAATACTTTAATATTTTACTGCTTTGTAATGTCATTAATGAATGTAATGATTTAATTAACTGTATTGATTATTCATTAATTTTTGATTATGTCATTAACGCAATATTTATTGTTAAAATACTTTTGAGCATTAGTGTATTTTACTTTGTTAGAAAAATTCGAAAAGTTTTTTTGCAGTGAGGGAGGGAATTCATCCTCAGAGTTCAACTGTAAGTTGAGTATACGAATAATTTTTTTTATTCGCAGAAACTTTTCGGATGTACCCGAGGATACCCATATGGATCTCTTTCACATTATCCCATAATGCAATATTGTTTTCATCCAGTAAGTTGTTCTTCCTCAAATGACAGTGCAAAGGATCCATTATTAATTATAAATTTTCATTTACTTTCCATCTTTTCCGCTTAAATTTAATTAGTCTGCCCTGCATACTAATTTCGCGTAGTGGCTCGGTCTGCAGAAATTATGAACTCCTTTTGTGAATACATAGCAAAACACTCAGCGCTGCGAGTGTTATTGTTAAGTTTGTGTTCTTCAGTGAAGTCAGAAAGTGAAGCTTTTGCTGTATTTTTGTACGCTTATTTGCATTGACATTCAATTTTTTCCTCTAAAGAAGTTAAAGCTCCTTTTTCCTTTCATTCATACTTTTAATACGGTGGAGTTTATAATTTTAACAAATACTGTACTAATCTAAATATTACCTTTTGAGGAGTCTCTCTTCTTAGGATTTATGTACGAATGGTTTCGCCATTGTTTTAGAATTCGATCTAAATTTTGTCCAAGAATATTTACTTTAAAAAAAGATGGTGAGAAGGCTGTCCTCGATTGGGACTTTCAGATAGACAAAACCTTTTAACGGCCATCTTTGTGTATCTAAGGTGTATTCTGGAAGAACTTTCTCTCCTCTTTTGGGTGTAGTTTCAACTAATAAACTGCTTTAATTCGCACTGTTGAGCATTCATTAGAGTCTCTTCATTTGCAGGATTTGAGGTCTACCGAAGACAGTCTGCCCAAAGAAGACCACCTCAGAGTTGTTCGGAACATGATCAAGCACCTCCATTACTTCGTCAACAACTTCCACAGCGATGGCAGCGCAATGGACGAATTAAGGAAAGCCATGGGTGGCCTCTGTCGCAGACCATTGTACATATTCCTTCGCCGCCACATTTACCACTGGCCTTTGGACTCATCCTTTCTCCTTATTCTGGAAACCTATCTCAGCTTCATACAGCCGTGGCGTTATGTCAAGTACAACGGCAGGTGAGATTATGTCCGCGAAGGGGTTACGCCGATGGTTTCATCGGTTCCTTTCGTTTCAGAGGCTCCGGGGAGTCCATCTACGTCGACAACAAATGGTTCAACTTCATTGTGGAAAACTTCCCGGCGTACACAATCCTCATCAGGGAGATCATCCCGAGGTTCTCCAGGATGGACCTCACATCCCCAAAGCACGCCCACATGCTTTTCCGCCTGTCGAAAGTCCTCTCCCAGCCGAACCTGGCGGGCATCCTCAAGGACATCGAAAAGCATCTGGACGAGTCCGCCACCCCCACTTACGATTCCGTCCACCCCTCCACCCCGAAATCCCCCTGCAGTCCGGGCACCCCCAGTTCTCCCACCTCTCTCTCCTTCCCGTGGTTCAACAGACTCAGCGTGATCGTGAGGCAGGAGATTCAGGAGCTGGAGACAGCCAATTTCCAGTACAAAGCGCTCTTCGGTCAGGAATTTCACCAGCAAGTGTTCGAGTTCGTTCTCTCGATTCAGCAGTCGCTTTCCCTGGTCAAATACCTGCTGAACTCTGCCTTGGCTCAGCGGAAAATGAGGGAGGCCAACTTATTTCAACGGATCAAAGATTTCTTCTTTTACTCCCCCACCGGTGACGACTACACCGTCGACGAAAGACAGAAAACCGTTACGTATTTAGAGCATTCGGTCGCTTTCTTAGGGCAAGTGTTCGAATTGCCACCCCTTCAGGTCCCACCCGAAAACAAAACAGACGTGTCCAGCTCTTCGATGAACTCCTCATGCTCGCAACAGTTGGGCACCGTCGAACCGACAGTGATCAACCCCAAAGACTGGCAGAAGAGAACGAAGCTCATCAGGTACGAATCCAACCCGGATTTGGAACCGATCAGGTCCACCGAAATCACATTCCTCGTCAGATTCCTGCATCACTTGTCGACGAGGATAAACGAGAAGGTGAGTTCGGTCAGTGCGGTCATCACCGATCGGTCATCTGACCGCTTTTCCTCTTTACAGTACGGGACGGAGTTGCGAGAGTTATGGGAGAGGAACGACTTCTGGGGGAACGTCGCCAGGCACCTCCTCGCCCCGCCCTGCAAGTTCTATTACTTCGACAAGAGCGTCCCCGGGAACTTCGCCCCCCGAGTTCCCAATCAGCTGCCCCCCAGAGTGTGCCTCCGGACTTTGGCCAGCCACCAGACTCTCTCCTACATATTCCTCTCGGGCTTTCTCGCCTTCTTCTACGGATACCCGGTCGTCCCGTTTTACTTCTTCATGTTTGTTCTGTTCATCCTGTGGGTGTTGGTGAGGGCTTCCCTCGAGAGGTACCTGAGTGGGAGGTCGGCGGTGGGCGGAAGTCCTCGGCGGGAACGCGAACGCTTTGTGCCGTTGGATGTGTCTTTCACCGATTAGGCGGCCCCACTTGTTATATTATTGGTATAAAATTACAATTTTTTACAGTGGAATAAAAAAAAGAAATAAAAAAATAAGTTGAGTAATCTTTTGTGGAAACCCTTCCTTTTTTTGTGAAACACCGACTTTTCTGACTGAATTCCACTCTGCTGATTGGGTGCACTGCTGTTGCTTACAAAGATTCACGTTCTCTTCGTGGCAAGCTAACTGCTTGGTTCCTCCGTTATGTTGTCCAAACTCGCGGGTATCTTTTTACCCGGTTGACTTCTAGTGTCATCGCTGCTGGCGGTTTCTTCCTGCAGTCAAATGGGAAAGATTAGCGGAAACGGAATATA
The DNA here is from genome assembly GCA_028293925.1 of Brueelia nebulosa. Classification (NCBI taxonomy): domain Eukaryota; kingdom Metazoa; phylum Arthropoda; class Insecta; order Psocodea; family Philopteridae; genus Brueelia; species Brueelia nebulosa. The sequence continues at coordinate 1,931,666 of JAQIBA010000001.1, forward strand.
GATAAAGAGAATAAGAAATGACGTCACCGTTTCTTCAGAACCGCTTTCCTCATCTTCCGAACTGTCTCTCGCGGCTCTTTGCAAAGACAATTTAACCTTTCGTAAGCTTTTCAACGAGGAAAGACTCGACGAACGAACGGGTCTCGTCGGAGCCAAACCAATGAAGATATTTTCAGGAACGGGAGGCAAATTCATAATACTGTTCAAATCCAAAAGAGATTCCCTCGACCAGCTCTCGGGGTACTGAAAAATAAGTAACTTCGGCACTGAGATGGAAACTACTCGGGGGTTATGCACTCCCCGAATGTTCACCTTCTCGTCTTCTCCCGGTTTGAAGGTTTTCGAACCCGAAGGCTGAGCTAACAAAGCCGAATCCGATTGCTTCTGTTTCATTTCCAAATAACGGATTTTCTCCGAAAGAGCTGATAAGTTGATCTGTCCTAATTCCTGTGATGGAAACGTTTCGGTGTTTTCGTGTTCGTCGATGTCTGTCAATTCTCTCTCGAGTATCGCTGCAAAGCAACAGCGTTTTCACCCCTCCGAAGGACATCGACTCACGTATTGAACTTACCTAAAAGTTTTTCATACTCAATTTTCAAATTTTGGAAAGAAGCTTCACCGGAAGGCACCATATCCATTGTTTTAATAGCGTTGTTGGCCATTCTTTGGGCAAGCACCAAGAAAGACTTCCCCGAATTCTTCATGGCGACGATGGCGCGCGCCGCCCTGACCGCGAGACTCCTCAGATAGCAAACGTATTTCTCTCCGGCGAGGGACCTGTCTTTGAGGTCCATCGCCATTTCGGTGATGAGGACCGCATTGTGCAGCATTTGCTCTGTTTGGGTGCGGAGGTTCACTTTGTTTCCCGACTGATAATCCATCTCTCTCGGTCACCCCTACGGATCGTACGAATTCATTCTGCTCTCTTCCTTTTTTCCTTCTCACCTCGATCAAAAAACACTTTTCCTGTTTGTACTTTTCCTTTACCATTGGCAATAACAACAGTCTTTTGTTATCATTTACTTTCTCACCATAGAGTTTTCAAACCAGAAAATGTTTGAATTTTTGCCCCACACGAATTAACCATAAAAGGAAAAGGGGAATAAAATTAAACAAAATAAATTTTCCTTTTATTTTTAGATTTACATGGTCAAAAAGTAAAAATAACATAAAATTTTCGTATTATTTTAGTATATATAATATCTTCTTTACATATAGGTTACTACTATAAATAATATATATATATATTTATTTATTGCAACAGGTAAGACAAGAAATCCCTCTTTGTCCCCATTTCCGTAAATTAATGTCGTCTTGCGGTCCTAATCAGTCCCGAATTGGGCCTTCCACTGGGGTTTACTCTTAATTTAGAACTTCTAATGGAAAGTAAAAAGCGAAACTAATACAACTTGTCAATGTCGAACTGGGATTAATATGAAAATCATCTCCAATTTGTTTTCTTTGTGAATTTCGATGGAAAAGGTTTTATCTTTTGTATGTTCTCTTTACGGGAAGCGTTGACGATTGATTATTTTTGCATTAAAAATTTACACTTCTAATGAGACTGAAAATTGTCCGATTTTTTACATTCAAAAGCGGAAAACAATGAGAAAGGATCGGAATTCAAAATTCGTTGAAACTGATTGATGAGAAAGCTCGCAATGATGAAATAGAAACTAATTTAGTTTAAGAACTCAAAAAGAAGTAATTTACAATGAGCTTTTAACGAGAAACCCCACTATAAAATGAAAACGTCTTTATAAAAGATACCTCTCTTGCTCTGTTATGGTATGTTCTCACCACAACGCCAGACTTTTAAGAAAAAGTTAAGGCAAATTCACACGCGAAATACTTCGCTGGGAGAAGGTTGACACCTTTCTTTTGCTGCCGTTCTATCGGGGAAGGAACCTCTTACAAGAATTTGAAGAAGCGTTTGAATCTGCAGAAATGGCGGTGATTCGCCCTGTTTGTACAATCATACCCAATCTATGCCTTTTCGAGAGAACATTCAATTAAAGCTAAATGGCGTTACTTTAAAAACTGTTTGGGATTTGACCTGAGAAATTCTCCTCCCAGAGAATAAAGGAAAATGTTTTCCCGTAAAAGATTCGGTGGGAAACATCGCGCACGAATACTAAGCGTGAACAGAAAAACCACTATACTGTAAAAGCGGCAAAGGAATGAATCAATTATATATTATACAATTACAATCGAGTGGGTATTTTCTGTAAAAAACATCAGAGCCTTCAGAACGAATTAAAGCCACCGGAGAGAGTTATGATCGCAGTCAGTTAATAAAAATTCAGCGATTGTAAAACAATTGTTCACTTCAAACTCGACTCACTGTTAAATCACAGCTGCTGTAAGGCTTTCGGAGATGAGAAACAATTTTTAATGGTTTCATTAAATATGGCTTTGCCTGCGAGACCTTTTCGCGCTACGTTTTATCTACTGTTTCTATTATTTTTTGCTTTTTATATAAGAACTTGTTAAAACTAAGTGGCAGAAACGTTGTTCCGGCCCGAGTCATTCCTCCCGATGACCCCGGAAAGTATTTAAAACCGCAACTATTAGTAAGTGTTAGAAGACGTCGTTACGCGGAAGTAACGAAGGGACGACCCTGTCAAGACGAGTGGTTGCGTTGCACGAAAAGAGCTTCTCTGTGAGAATCGGAGTGATCTCACAACAACCCACCCTCCCTTTCTAACTTTTTACACTTATTATTTAAAGAGATCACAATGCTGAGACCGCTTCACCTTCTCATCCGCCACTTCTAAGCCAGGCAAACCTCCACTCGCAACTGTCATGGCCTGTGGAACCTGAAACCGATCATGAGTGACTTCCTCTGTCGAAACGTGAGCCTCCCCCTCCCCCTCCCCACTCACCTCGTCAAGTGGCGGCTGCTTTCGTGCACTGCCATTTCGGAACTCTTAAACTCGTTCAATTCCTTCCTGATGGCTGCCTTGTCTTTGGGCGTTAGTCTCGTCCAAGGTTTGTCGGCTCTTCTGTCGTACTCGTGCGCCTGGGTCACTTCGATGTAGTCGTTGAATCGAATTATCTGAGGAAGATAAAACGGTTGAGATCCATCCAAGACTTTTCCCATCTTATTACCACTCATACCTTCTTCTCTTTGAGCTCTTCGACGGTCGGCCTAAAGCTGAGCTTTCTCAAAAGCATTCTTTTCTTCTCTTCCTTGGACTTCTTCTCTTCCGCCGGTGTCTGCGTTTTGAGGATGTTCCGGTCGACGAGTTCCTCCGCGGTGGGTCTCATACTCAACCGACGGATGAGCCTCGCCCCGACCGCTTCTTTGCTTTCTAGTCTTTCCTTCTCCGTCTGCACCTGAAGAATGTTTCTGTCGATGAGCTCTTGCCTGTCCGGTCGCAGGGCCAACTTTAGAGCCAGGCTGTCTTTTCTAGCTATTTTTGCTGCTAACCGACCTGCGGGATACCAAACAATTACCGGATTTGCTCTGACAAAAAAAACTTTCTCAAAACTCCATTCACATACTTTCTTCGTCCTCGTCCTCATCCCTGTACAAAACGGGCCCATCTCCACTATCACTGTCGCAGTCCTCCCTTATGATGTACGGTCTCGTATTTTCTTTATTCTCGACGGTGCATGAAAGGGGTAAACCAAATCTAACCGGTCGAGCGCTGGAAATTAATCACCACCTCAATTATTAAAAAGTTATTGTTGGCTTTGAGTAACCACTGGAAATCAGAGCTTATTTGGACATTTTAATTCATCTGCACTCGTCGTTTATTATGAAATGTTTACCTTATTTTTACTCCTGCCCCAAAGGGTGGTCTTCTAGTTGGCACAAAACAAAAATCCCCAATCAAACATTTTTGGAGGGGGAAAAAAGGGGGGGTTTTTTCCAAAAAGCTCGCACCCTTAAGTTCACAAAAACTCACTTGAAGGATATATAATGCTCCTGTCGGATCTGAAGGGGTCTGTTTTCCTGCTGTGTGTCCTGCGGGGTCAACTGACCGGAGTTCCCGGGCAAATTTCCCTTTTTCTTGAGGGCCGATTTCAAAGGCATCGCATGAAATTTGGGTTCCTTCGCGGGGATTTCCTCCACTCTTGAGGTGTCGATGTTCGGGTCCGGCTGTGGATACCGGAAGAGCAAACTGTCCACATCGTCGGAATCTAAATCATCCGCGTCCGGATCTACGTCCTCATGCCCTGAAACGAACAACCTCACTGTTCGACGAGTTCTGTATTCATTCGAATCCTCAAACTCACAAACCTTCCCTTTATCTCTATAATTTCCAGTTTTTCTGGACTCTTTTCGACATGGGAATTATGAATTGAGACTTTAAACCGACGGTAACATCAAAAATAATTACAATCCGTACGTAAATATTGAAATGGCGATACAAAATGAACTCCTCCTTCCACTCATCCTCTCTGACCTCATTAATAGCCTCCGGGAAACCCGATTAATTCAAATTAACCGTCAACTTCTCTGTCGATTCCGCCCCTAATTCATTTTATTTCGGATTTATCAAGAGAATTACCTTCGGTTAGGGGAAACACTCCTCAGCTTTCGAAATGATTAATCGCGGTTTTCGGGCTGACTTGAGTCGGGAGGATATAAATTATCGGAGAAAACGGGAGCCGCGAAAGCCTTATAAAATCATTTTCCCACGAGTGGTGGAACAAAATCCTGGAAAAGGTGTCGCCGAGGAAAAAAGGAGTGGGATTCACACTTTGGTGATGTGTTTGGCTTTGATTGAGTGAGACGGGATAGTACGATCGACAAAGGGGAGTTTTATCCGGGACTTTTGAAAGGGTGGCTTACCTTCGTATCCGAAATCGGACAAATCGAGGGGAACGGCGTTATGTATGCCACCCTCCGGCCGTAAGAGCATCGTGGGACTGGGAGAACTAAACATTGGAGGCGGAGGAATTGGCCCAATCTCTGAAACAGGGATTGGGGGCTCGGGTAACTCTGACAAAGTTAAAGTATTAGCATTGTTTTGCCTGTCCGGTGGAGGAGTTCCTCTACCTGTTAGATTCTGAAATGTGATTTTTGGTGGAGCATCTGGAAACAAAAAAGAGAGAGAGATCGATGGTAATAAAAGCGAGCCGCTCGAGAGCTTTCTCATCGTATTTTTTCCGGCTCGATACGAACCTGTGGGATTTGAGTCTTTTTCTTCGGGGGTTTTGTTCCCCTGAACGGTGGGAGAAGTTGACTTCGTGGGTGAATTATGAGACATGCAATGATCGTTGTGATAGCAAAGCAGTCTTCTGGTGAGCTTTCCGGGCCCCAGTGAGGACGGCCGCTCCGGTTTGGACTGAGCTTCCGCGGCCGAAGGCACCTGAGCTTGTCCCTCAACATCCGCGTTCGGTGACAGGGATCCATTTGCCTGATCAGTCTTATCTTTTTTCGGCTCTGAAACAATTAATCCACTCGTCACTTATAATATAACGTGAAACCTGCGTGGGAAGATAATCCCCATCTCCTGAGAAACCGAGAAAATATTACTCATTTATTTATTTTTACGAAATTCCTCTCAAAAGTTGAACGAATAAAAGGCAAGTTCATTGGTAAAAAAACATAAAAAAATATTTGGCAAAGCTTTCGACCGAAAAGAATTCAGTTAGTCAAAGTTTTTCATATTGAAATTCCGCCTTCACCTACAAAAATTCTTTCATTATACCAAATTTAAATGCAGTTCCTCATGCCCGGAGCTTAACAATCGATAAATGGGTTCCCCGAACCGCCGAAAAAAAAAACGCGTTAGAAAAAATAAAATGAATGAAAAAAAAAGAGCATTTTTCCTAAATATTTGACTGAATTCTAAATATACACGTCGATGACCGTAAGTTTTCAACAGTTCCACGTAATCCGCGCGTTCTTTCCCAATAATTCAAACAATTCGCTAACGATTTGGAAAACATTTCACACAGAAAGCTCACCTAAATGGTGGCGAGTCCTCGAATGTCCCGAAGGTATGTAAGAGGGCGGGGGAGAATCGGGCAAAAGGGGATTCCTACAGGTAAAATCGTTTGAATTATTATTTCCGGGTTCTTCGCACTGCTTCCTTTGCTTATCGTTCCGATGTCGCCGTCTTGTCAATGGGATTAACACATCAACAACGAAACTCATGTCGCTGACGATTTTAACTGACTTTCAAAAATTTTTTCTCATATCTGTGCAGCGAGACACTTATTAAGGGATTCTGCTTGTGTTGAAAAGAAATATTACTTTTAGTGCAAAGGTCAAATTAGTCTCCGTAAAGCACAATCTGAACTCTCTCATAAACTGAGTTTAACCCCAAAAGATGACTGTTACTTTTATAAATTAAGCAATGAGGAGTTTGTATAAGTTCAAATTTCATACTGAAGTAACACAACAATACAAAACACGCAAAAGCCTTTCAAAATCAAATAAGACATTCGCGATTTAATATAACCGATCAGCTCATAATTTCAGCACTCTAATTTCTGTTGAATGAAAATCTGTTTAAAACCGAAATGACGTCGAGTCGTAACGCAATTGAGAACGGTTAAGGCAGTCTTGAACTTGACCGATTTTTCTGAAAAACTCATTCGGATTCCACAACGACGCGTTTTTTTCTATTCCAACCCCCACAGCACCCCACGACTGAAGCAGAGGATAAATTTCACCCTTCGCCAGTTATCACCACAAAAAAAAACCAGAAGACAGCGTCAAAACTGAACGTTTTACTCAAAGTTTGTGAGAGCACTGCTGACTGTATTCTCGATTCGTTCGTTCGATTCGCGGAGGGGAGAGGAGGGGGGGCGGGGAGTACATTAAACAGAAATTAAGAGAAAGGACTGTCGATTCGAGTTTTGGTTTTTGCTTTTCCAAACACTTTCACGTAAAGCCATGTTTTTTGCTTGAATGGGGAGGATTTCTGTTGTAAGCAACGACAAAACGGTTCAAAAAGGGGCCCTCGACTATCTCAAAGCGATTGAGAGAGAGAGAGAGATTATCCGGCCTTTCTACGCGAAAATAAAACATTTAGAAATGTAAAATAAAACCTTGTGCGATGTGATTTGCCCTGAATATTCAATCCGGTAATTACTGTTATTGTTTCTTTTAGCCGAGCAAACACTGGCATTAAAATTCGAAAGAGCTCACAATTGAATAACAGAAAAGCAGAGGAGAGGAATTATTCATTAGTTTTTTTTGAATTTAATTAAAGCCGTTCCGGGACCATTTTTCTTCGACACTGAAATCTCCACATTTGTGTTCGTTTAACCGGGGGAAAAAATCAGCTGCTGACGTCATCATATATTAGATTTAGCCGGATTTTTGCCCTGTATTTGAAGGGGGAACATTTTTAATATTTTTTATTTTCAGGAAATTCAGGGGTATTCACAGGAAACAAAATGAGATTGCTAATTTAAGGTTATGACCGTCTGAACGTAGCCACCACTGATCCCGAACCTAATGGATTTAATTCCAAATTAAGCTTAGCTTTCTAAAAAGGAGCTTTGCCTTTATCTGACTTTTGGGAGATTTTCTTAAGCCTTCCGACTTTTGACCGAATAACCTGTTTCCGCTTAAAAAGGAGGAAAGGAAAAAAAAATTTTCTAAATGAAAGCACACGACTTTTTAAAACAGCGGATAAAACAACTTTTGAATGAATTTTTTTGAGGGCAGAAAAATATTTTTGTTTATTATATTTATTCGTTTGAAATGGAAAAACTAAGTCAATATTTTAGTTTTAGAACTTGAGAGGATGTCCCGCAGGCAGAAAGGTAATCGTTAGGTTTTCACGAACGAATTTCAATTTACTGTTGCCCGGTTTCAAGGAACGCCTTTATGTTATATTATCTACAGAGGGTTTTATAAGTAAAATGGATAAAATAGAGGGTCAAACTATTGGTCAGCATAAATTCATTAAGTGTCACTCGAAAGAAAAATAATTACCTTTGGAAAAACATGAACAACCCATCATATATCCCATCATTAAATGGAACTTTGCAGTTTTATTCCACCAAAATCAAACTAAAAATTGACTGTCGCATTTTCGAACTCCTTTTTTAATCCCGGGTTAAATGTATAATTCCCTTAAATATATATAATTTCGTTCGGTTATGACATTTATAATGATCCACACCGCAACGGAACCCGTTACACTCAATAATTCACACCGATGCAAACAATCGAGGTCGCTCTGCAATTTGAACACAAAAATGTCCACATTATTTTCGTTTGCTTCACAGGGAAAAGAACATCCACTCACTTTTCTGCTTTCCAATTCCCACTTTTCATTAATTCGAAATGAATGCAATGGCAGTCACTATTGTATTTAGCGGTGCATTCTGTCGACAGATAAATACAGTCTCAAGGACATAAACCATTAAGAAGATTCCTGAGCGCCTATTCAGTAATAAATATCCGTTTGGCGAGTTCACTCGAAATGGCGGAGTCGAACTCACCCCGGGAAAATTCGAAACCGCATTCGAAAATTCCACTTTGACAAGGTTTCAATCGTGAAATTCCTGCCTGTGTGCTTTGACTATTTGCTATTGGGTGGTGTAATAACGGCAACTTTTCCAAAGAACCATGGCTGCGGATATTACATCCGATTGCTTCCAAAAATCTTCCAAACGGGAAACGTTCTCCAAATGAGTTTGGAAATCACATTTCTCCGTGTAAATTATTTATTTCCAAAAACAGTCTTAACGAAACACCGAGTCTTACCGACGACGTTCTTTACACTTGGATCTCACAAGAACACGCGAACCATGCGAGTGACTCACTAAAACGCTTAATGACTTTTTCAGAAAAATTACACGACACGTGATGCGTCCATGTTTTAATAATCACCGGCAATTTATACAATCCCAGTTACTCACACAAGAAATCCGGGCGGATTTTAAAGACGAAAACAAAAAATAAAATAAAAAAAAAGAAACGTAACTGCCGGTCGAAACACCGAAGGAAAGACTGAAAGAAAGTGGCAGTTCATTGGCTCGTTCAATTCGGACCGTTCGACATGGCTTCCTTTGCCCTCTTGTTTAGCTTTCCCATCGAAAAAGCTCTCCGACAGCTTAACCACACGCAACACATGTCCTTCGGAAGAACACAGAAATCTCCTCATGTCTCCCTTTCCCAACTCTTTTCGCTGAAATCACTGACCACGCCGACGCGTCGTTTTGATAAAAAAAAAAACAAATTTTCCCGAAATATTGTTGAGTGCATTCATTGTTTTTAAAAACCCATTTCAAGTTAGAATCGTTAGAAAAGCTCTTGTACTCTCTTCTCGAAAAGATCAACCTATAATATAATACTTCTACATTTTTTTTAGAAAGAAAACGTAATCAACATTAGTTTTTAACGCAAAATTAATTACCATAAAAGATATAAGGGCGCAGATCTAATTTTTAAGGGTTTCCTATTATTTATTTGTTGTTTAAAACTCGAAGGATTAATCGCGGATTAATCCGAAGGGTTTTGAATTAAATGTCAATGAATATTTACACCTCTTTAATTCCGTTCTTCGATTCGGAGTACTTAACTTAAAAATAATGATTATTTATTATTTAAGGATTCGGCATTGTGAACGTTTTGTTATTCATACTGGAAGAATTAATTGCGATTAATTTTTCTGCTTTTAAGGTTTCCGTTGATTAATAAGCGGCAATTTATATGTAATTTATTTTACCCTTGTAAGAATTTCTCATTTAACTCCGTGCGCTTCGGCCATTTCGGTCGTTTATTATTTAACTATAAATCATGCGAGTGAAATACGATTTACTGAAAGCATTTAATGAAACTCTCATTCCCGTTTATGCCCGAATATATTACCTAACCTAAGCTTATTAGAATTTAATTCATTCGGGGACTAAGTCAGCATACATTGTGTTGACTGCATTTTGGCACTTTTTCAAAAGAAGAAACGGGCCGAACAATTCTAAAATTAAGTCATGGATTTCGAGCTGAAAGACATAAATTTTATGCTTGAAAAAGAAATTTTTTTTTTTTAAATAAACAACTTCTTTTAGATTATAAACGAAAATGAAATTAGATTAATATAAAAAAAAGTTGAATTGGTAATACCTTGATTGTTGGTCGGGCAGGTGTATTGGCCGGTTGACGCTTGTGGAATCAAGGGCACGGGAGGACCATTGCTGGGAGGGTACAGTATTGAAACGTCACCACCTAAAGACACACCAAAGACAGAAATTAGAAACACTGAACGCATAAACTCTTTGAGTTCCTCGTTTATCCGTCCTCAAAACAGACCCCTGTCGTCGTAAAAACGTTCTCATATTTAGTTTAAGGTAACTCCAATAGAAAGCAATAAATACGGCAGTTTCCTTCCCGACTGTAAATGTAATTCCCTTCATAAAACTGACGCAGAACGTAAAGTTGAGGCTCTTTAGCGGAGAAACCTTTGAAAATCCCCCATTTTTAAGAAATTTAATTTTAATGCAGAAAAATATTCTTAACATGAATGGGATAAAGTGTCTGTTGAGGGCCAAATGATTTCATTCACTGTAACACGCTAACGAAATACATTAGAGCATTAATCAATAATCACCTGGGACCGGTGAAAATTTTGCTAACTCTTCGGACTTCAGGGCTTTTCTTTTTTTTGAAACGGATAAAAATTTAAAATATCATCTGCAACTTTTTTTTTTCGAATTAATAATGTTTTAACCGACATTAAGAATTCTCGTTTGGTCAGTGAAAACGTTAATTTTTTTAATCAATTTTTTTGCAAACATTTTTATTTATTTTAATTGACGCTCGTATGACATTAATTCCTTTTAAATTTTCTATCAAATTTTAAGAGTCTTCCCATTCTGAAAAGTGTAATAAATTGACTTCGAACAATTATTATTTTTTTTTTTTAAATTATCCAGTTTCGCCCAATCCGAATTCAGATAATTTCGTACGAATGCGTTTTTCAGATTATATTTCAAACTGTGAGCATTACAGTTCATCCTGTCCGTAACTTTGAAAGTCGGTGGTAATGGCCAGACTTTGGGCAATGATAAAAACAGATTAACATATAGAGAAGTCAGATAATGAAGTGACGATAATGAAAATCGGATGAAGTTAATACATACCTGTTGAGTTAATAAGGAGCGAGGAAGGAGACGATGGGCTATCTGGAAGAAGAATGCCTTTCTGAACTAACTCATCGCGATTGGCACGGACGGAGATTTTCCTTTCCAAAGCTGAAAAAAGTTTACATCCGTTAAAAATTTCACACACTATTGAAAACTTTATGCACCTACACTAGACCCGGGCAAATTATACTTACATCTAGAAGTGGCTTCGAACTTTTCCGATTTTTTTTTTCTTTTCCACTTCCAAGGTTTAAATAATCTTCCTAAAGCTGAAAATTTACTTTTCCTTTCTAATGGAGGGGTTCTAACAGCTGATCCTAAGCTATTTGTTCTAACTGCAGCTCCATTCTGCTTTTTAGCTGAAACAAAAAATACAATCTTAAGTTAAATTGCTCCCAAAGGAAAGATAAATTAATTCGTTTAACACTGGAGGTGAGGGTGGTTCAATAAATAGCAGTAATCGGTCTGAAAAGCCGACTCCATTTTATACTAATTTCTCAGTAAAAAAATTGCATTAATTATTGATATAATTTGTAGAATTTAATAAAAAATTCAGTCCATCGGTTCAAATGTTGATCAATTAAAAGTTACAATTTTAAAACGTTTTTAATTCTGTCAATTCTCTCCTTCTTTAATCAAATTTTAATTTTGTTCTCTTCTTCTTTTCCAAATCTTTTTAATTTTCTCCAAATTTTAGTGAATTATGTTTGAAATTAAAATAAATCAATTAAAACAAGGTAAATTAAAAAGGAAACTTTAAAAATGACATTCCCATCAATGACACAACTCGGGGAAAACCTTTTAAAATTTTCCCATTTTATCATAACCCAATTTCTTAAGGTTCGCCCTAAATTTAAACTCGCCAATTTCATGCATATTAACTCGGGAGAGAATTGAAAATTATACTCCACCCAATTGGCGCTCATTAGGCCATTAAAAATGACTTTACTGAAATTCAGCCATGATACTACTTAAATTTTTATTGAAAACGAGCTACCTTATATTCGTATATAACATACCTTTTTTGGTATGTTAGAATACAATGTTCGGAAAATGTTATATACGATTTAAAATGCCGGTAAATTATATTACCATAATGGTAAATTACTTAAGAATAATTACGGCATGTAAAAATAATTAAAAGTTTTGTAGTGAAGGTTACATAGTATTTATATTTGTAAAAAAAATAGAAGAATAAAAAAGCAGAATACATTAAACCAAATGTAGCGCCAAATCGAGAGTTCTCGACTAGAACATATTCTCGAAACTCCGTTAAACATAGCTTCTAATTAGAGCGGAACATATGTTAATTTCTTTTTATTTTATTTCTGGGAATAAGCTTTGAATTTTTTCTCTGTTAGCAAAAAATTAAAACAAGAAAGTTTTTTTTTAGCATTATTTCACGGGGCGAAATATGGATGTTTTTTGAACTTATAATATCTGAACAGTTTTCTGATCTCTAAGGTTCTTTTGCAATTGAAAAAATCGAAATTTTTCTTGTTCAAAAAATATTTTTCGTGCAGAGTATATAAGTGCTAATTTTATAAAAAATGGGTTATCATTTACGGGGACAAAAATTTTGAATCGATTGCTTAACCGCCTCAATTGCGGTGATCACGACCATTAGGTTAAGATCATTATCGAAAATTTTACAAAACTGTATTTTCATTCAAAGTGGTGCCTTCGAACTCTCCAAAGAGAAACCTTTGATAAAAATAACTCTTCAAGATTTCTTTCCGATTAGAAGGATTTACTGAACCTATTCAAATCGTCGACTGACGAAGTACCGTAATTTCGTGAAACTGGTGCTGCTTTCAAGGAAATCCAGACGGGTTTCCACTCACTGTTTTTATCGAACAGACATCGAATGCACAATGGTCAACTGTCAGTGGAATGCCCACACAGTCGAATTTCAATTATTCAGTTCCTCAAAAATTTTTTATCATTTGGCACGGATCACGAAGGCAGAATCGATATGGGAAGAAAGGAAAATCCCTGAGAGGGAAAGCAAACAGACGAGGTGCACGGTAAATGGCGTATCATGAAGCTCTTTTCGTGTCCGCAAATGTAAATGTAAATAGCACGATTCGCAAGGCCTATGACAAGAACATTTGGATGACACAGAAACGATGGAATAACCGTGGCCTTTCCTCGGGAGCATTTTGCAGGCGCCGAAATGCGAAAAAAGTTCGTCTTGCCAATTTGAGGTATTCAGATTGGAACCGCGTTCATAACTGTCGGTTTGATTTAAATCACACCATCTAAATTTAGATTTTAAAACGCAAAAAAAAATTGATGTGACCAACAAAATATTTTTGTGATTCTTCGAATTGCAAGGATACAATAAAGCTGGAGGTGTTTTCAATATTAAGTTGAGGAAAGTGGGTCTAGGCCAATTTTCTTAATCCATTTCCAACGATTTTATTTAATTTTTGCAATGTTTTAATATAGTATTCGTATTTATATTTTATACAATTCGTGACAACTGCATACAACCGAATATTTCTATATATACGACCGAGGTTCTCTTCATGCGGATCTTCCTGTAGCCATTACAGTCGCCCTATTTATTTAGTTGCTGTGGGAGAGACTACACAATGGCTTTCTTTATTATCCGAACAGCAGTGAGGCAAATTCGCAAATGATTGTTTCTGTGATGTAAAATTTAGCAGTGGTTTGCCCACGATTCTGACACTTTTGTAATCACCTCGCATGCACAAGGAGTAAAAACTCAAGGCAACGTAGGCACGAATAGGCAAATTCACAGAACATTCGGATGGGAAAACCTTGAGATTTGATTCAGCTATTCGGAAAGCTGCTTCTACCGGGACGAATGATACCGAACTTCGACGACATGTCTACTTATCACCATGGGGTTAAAACTTTGCCGTTTTTTCGAAGTTCATGCTTGTTTAAAATTTAAACTTAAAATTCTGTCAGAGTAAGGCATACAGAAACTTTCATCCAGTTGTGAATTACATATTATTTATTGTTGTTTAATAAGATATTATGAACTCACTGTAAAATAGTGCGTTATAAAAACATTCGCAAAGTCAGTACTTTTTTTTTACTTACTAGAGCCGTAATTTATTGATTAAAATAAAGTGCGAAAACAGTAATAAAGTTCCATGTTAATTGGAAAACTGGCGTTTAAAAGCGGATTAGTTGTAAAAAAATTCTATTAAAAAAACAATAAAAAAATTCCAGATTCCGCCGAACAAACAGCGCCTTTAATCGGACTTAAATTCGCAATGCACAACCAAAAGACACTTAACTGAGACTTCAGTTTCCGACCACTTAAATGGTAAACCGCAGAGCCATTCTCCCTTCCCTAAAATATATTTTATATTGGTTTTCGGTGAATAATCTAATCATAACTAAGAATTTCCCCATCGCATGAGTTCAAAATTACTCCTTTTCAACACCAAATTAAAAACTTTTAACGAATTACGTAAAATTTTATACTAACAAATGTATTACGAGTGGCAGCGAAAGAGAACATTAATTTCGTTTTTTAAATCTGGAAATAATGTGAGAAGAAACTACGAAGGATGACATGCACGAAGTGAAACGTGCCTGGAGAGCTGTTTATGATTTGATCCGGTTAATTTATCATAAACTCCGAATGCTAAAATTACAACAAATTTCCGGACGAATCAATTTTTACAGTCTATTTATCGACGCCGCTGGTTAACATCGGTTAAATTACATTTAATTGTTATACGTAGATTTTCCTGCGCTTTTCGACAAAAACCCAAAAACTTTTCCTTTCTTATGTTCCACTTACTCATAAACCGTCTAACTTTTGTTTACCGTATTTATCAAAATTACTATCCATAAGTTCCCGAAAAACAAATAAAATCTGTAAGAAACTCGAGGAATAAAATAAGAAATGAAAAAAGAAAAATATAAATTTGAAAAAATATTGTTTTTTCCATTTATTAACCGCTTTTGTTTTGTTAGTATCACATTTTAGAAAGAGTCAATTCGACTCGTCAGTACGGCCTCCATTTGATGATTCATGAAAAGGCCGCTGTGAATTACTTCCATCACAATAACCGAACAATGCGTTGCAATAAAATTACATCTATGATGATAATAATGAAAGCAAATTGCGATGCGAAAACCTTTTGCTTCATAAAAACACTCATTAAAAAAGGTTTTGGTTAAAAATCAAGAATGGGGGATCAAAAAAATCATTTTAATCACGGATTAGAGAATAGAAAATGAGCATAGACGTAGAATAGAGAATAGGCATAGGCATAGAATAGAAAATAGGCAGTGGAATAGTCAGAAATATCCTTTTCCGAATACTTTTTGCAAAACCACAGTTTCCTCACATTCAAAAAATTCTAAGCAAAATATGGATTATGTAAAAAACATTTAAACATTTAATGTTGAATGATTTCTTTTCTTTTGTTGTTTGGAGAAACCCTTTTCAGTTTTCTAAATAAATTAAACTTGAAAGTTCTGTGCGGGATTTCCTAATTACCTATTTTCTCTTTTTTTTTTTTATTCTCGAGTGCAGGAGTCAAAGTCAACTGAAATATAAATGTTTACCGTCGTAAAGTCTAATTTCTCTTTTGCCTTTTTAATTCAAAAGGGACAGATAAAAACGGGGCCATAAATATTAAAACCAACAGCAGTAATAATAAGAGAGCGAAATATTTTGAGGCAAACTTACAGAAACGTAAAATACATCAGGATTAGATTAACACCCAAGAGTCGAGACAAAACACAAACGGATTTAAAAAACTCTCACAATTAAATAACGGTCCTCAAAACCACGGAATTTCAAAAAAAAAAAAAACATTTGCAAGTTACGGCAAAACACTGACCAGAAACCAATGCCCCGACTTGAGAAATCAATAATGAAAATTGAGCTGAAATTTTGCGTGCAATAATACCGGAAATGATTCCGCCGGTTATTTCTTGAATATGAAAATACATAATATAATACACTAAAATATTCATTTCTGTACTCTTAATAACGTAAATTCCATTTTAATGAGGCTGATTATCATTACTATAAGAAGCACTTGAGAAACTTTTTGAAAACAAATGATCCTTCAAAATTTTCCCTTTTTTTTTAACCCTTAACTACCAAAATATAAGAATACGGTTTTTATTGTGAAAATCTCCACTGAATTCAACAGACGTTTCAATCGTTGCAAATTTTGTGTACTCTTCGGAAAAATTCGTGTGATTTCAACAATAATTTTGATTTTTTGATGGAATAATCGGTCGATTTCAGTTGAAAAGCAAATTTAAGAAAGTTCATCAATTACTTTATGACCTAGAATGAACTGATTTTTAATTATATTTAATCTAATTGTTTTAAAAACCTGTAAACATACTTGTACTTCTAAAAATAAATTATCCTTGCATTTTTAAATGTAAAGTAGAAATGATTTAAATATAAGGTATTGGTCATTTTTAGTACTGTAAATTTTTCCCAAAAGCGAACCGTAATTATTACGTAGTGAAACTTCATGCGAGCTTTCGGAGTCAAAACTAAATACATAACTTTGCACGTGTCACGAGTATGAGGCGTATTCAGATACTCCCATAATAATTAAGAGAATTTTCCAAGTAAAAATCTGCACGAACTACTAATAAGTTAATAATAACCGTAATCATTATTTTTTAATATCACGCACTTTTAATTTTTCATGTCCTTTGTCATTTTACGAAAACGCAGTAAGAATGAAAAAAAAATTGTCCAAAATAATTCGATTCAGATTCCTGCGGTTATGTCTGAGAGAGACTTTGCCGCAATTACAAACTCTATTATAAAAAGGATATTAAGCAATTAAATTTAATCTTCGTCGGAGGAAAGTGTACTTTTTAAATCTCTCACTCACCGGCTACTATGATTTTCGTGGCTTCTACGCCTTTTGCAGCAGCGGCGGCGGGCCCATGGTGGAGGAAATCCGACAGCGATAAACTAGAGGCAATTATCTGCCGCTTTTCCTCAAAATTTAAATAATCCAAACTGTTACTGCGTTGAGGTCCGAGAATTATATTGGATGATTTAATTGGGGTGGTAGGAGTGCCGGCACTGGGCGTTCCTACCGGACTAGTAGGTACAATGTATACTCCGCTGACGCGGATAGACATCATCACATTACGTCCTTGCCTTTGTTTTCATTTTTTTTTTATTTACTTTTCGTTTTTAAACAGGACTAATTTCATTTTGAAACCGGCGAAACTTTCACACCGCTTTGATTCTTCGCACTACATTTCCCAAGTATTTACTCATAACTAAATCACTTTCGTTTTGGGGAGAGAAATCATTAACCGTGAAAATTTCTCGTAACAAAACATAGATTGAAATTGAATTAAATAATTCACCGGCACAAACTTTTCCAATCATTTAATTATTTTCACCTGCAAAATCACATTATAATTTCATCTTAGGTTGTTGAGATAAATGCAGGACATACGACAGCCACTGAAAATTTCAAGTAACTTCAGTCGATAACTTATACCATACCAATTTTTTAGCAGTTTATGGTAACTAACGCTCTGTGAGACAATGTGAAATTTTTGAATTAAAAAAAAATGACTTTCAAATGTAAATATTAACCTGACGATTGTCAGTGTAATTTGCTTTCAAAGTTTAACGTTACACAGAGCGCAGATAAAGAAAATTTACGACAAATCATATGTAAAGGTTGAAAACAAAATGAGAAAATGTGATTCAATCAACTGCTGAAATAAGAGACACCTGAGACATATTTTCGGTGTCTCGGGAGGCAACAGATAATCGTTTCAACGCTGTGAACCTCATGAATATTCAACTGATCGACCATTTTCGCATAATCTTCCGCATGTAAAAGTCAACTCAATACTTATAGTTGAATTTTAAAAAGTCAAGTTAACACCTATAAAGTCATCGAGTTTGTTTTGTCTCTTACAAATTTAGTCCTCGTGAATAATAAGTTTTGTTTCCTGTGAGGTGAGGCAGAAGCTTTTAAAGCTTCCACTTCCTTTTTTAAATATTTACTGCTTATGCTATAGTTTATACATATTTACTACTTCTTTATTAGACATTAGGTAAAGATTTCACATCTAATAATCCACAAAAATGAAAAGAAGAAACAGTTTGTTTACTTTCAGTTATGAAGAATTTTTTAGAAATTTAAATGAACAAAAAACACCAAAAACTTTCTTTTCCTCAGTCATTCGTCATAATTTTTGCCAGAAAATTTTTTCTCTGAAGCTGCGAGGCAGGGATAATTAAAGCAATTCAAAAATTTCAAGAATTTACGATGTTTGCATAGTCTGAGCTTATGCGAATGTAACCTTGACCGTAGAATTTTGGTAATTTCGGTGTAATAACACTAAAAAAATTAAAAGCGGGTGATACACGACAAGTTTTTCAATATTCGCAAAAGGAGGGTGGATGAAGGTAAAGTTGGATTCTTTTTCTAACCCGCCATTAAAATCCTTTCACCAAACTTGAAGAATTGAAAGCTGACATCGAAACAAAAAGCTTCTCCTCCTCTTTTTTTTTTTTCAATAAGAATTTTGTTTCCGGTAAGAAAGTTTCCCATTTCCACCGAATGCTTTTTTGAAATTAAATTTTTTTTACTTCTAAATTGTTTAATTTCGTATCGCGATTCCGCTTCTTTTATTCACCGTTTCCCTTATTTTAACCGTCTCTTTCCCGCGATGAATGAATATCATTCAGGCTTTTATTATATCACATTAAAAACTAAAAATCTTTTGTTAAAATGTCTGTCGAAGAAAATTACAAATACAAAATTAGCTCTAATGATGTTATGTTTCAAATACAATTAGTTTTATGCAAAGCTAAGTCACACTGACATGACTGGCAGTAATTTTAATATAATAAGCCTCGAAAACAGAGGGACCGCTCGGAGAGAGAGAAGACACACTGTAGTATTTCAAAATTTCACAAATGATAAACAGCTGGAGAACAGCAGTAATTCACCGACAGAGTGCAAACAACAGTAAAACTTATGCAAATTAAAATGTATGCAAAAGTTTCCGTTTATTTATTTGAAATTAGTGTTTTATGCAGGTATTAAGGTATTATATAAGTGTTATTTAGACGTTATTAAGATTATCTAAATATTATGTGATTCTCTTATTTATAGCAGCCGTTGAACTTTACCCGCAAAATATACATTTAAGATAAATATTGAAAAAAGGAGTCATTATTTTTAAACAAAACCGATAATTTTGATAATTACTTTGGACTGGTCTCTGGGGTTGTCCCGAACTGACAACTGTCACGCTTTCAACACCATTTTTTTACGTGAAAATGTGTTTAATTTCAGATGTTTTACGAATCCTAAATAAGAAGAATATGAAGGAAAACACTGGGCCGAATATTTTAAATTAGTATTTTCGGGGTGATCATTACAATAGTCTTTTACTTTCATTACGGGGAAAAAAAAATACAGAAGCCAGAACAATGAACTCATCAGAGTATTCTCTCAAGAAACAACGAGATCGTCTTCAAGCGACATGCATACAACTTTTTACGGAGAAGATTCTTCATTCAGAAGAACCAGGCGGCCTTCATTTCCTTCACTTGGATTAAATTCCAAAGTCGAGATGTATAAAGCACTGCGCCTAAAGTGACGACTTAATGTAAAAGTTCTTAGTTCTTTCATAACTCAACATTTGATGACGTTTTAATGATACACCTATTGCATGCCACCACGGTCAAAATCTTACTGGTTTCGAAGGCAGCCACTGGCTACCAGAGCCACCAAGGATTAGGCTTTCTGGTGCCACAGAGGCATTCACCACTGAGGGATTCGCCAACCGGACTATAGATTATATACACAACTGCGCTATTCACGAAAGGAGCTTAGCGAAGGAGTTCCGGGATAAGGGGCGTTTCTGAGGACCTTTTTCAAATTTAATGAGTTTAATTTTCCATTTGACTTTTGGGAAATTAAACTGGTGTGCTCACACGATAAGTGAGTTTCAAAATTCCAAAGTAGTTAAAGTGCAAATTTGCACTTCTAAAACTCGAATATTGTTTAATATGGCTACTTAATGGGACTACTATAAATCGATAAGTGCACCTTATTGAATATAATTTCAATTAAAGTTTTATTCGCATTGTACTGATCTGATTAAAGGATTTAAAATATACAACCCTTCACTGAAGAAAATTTATAAATTAGCCACTCGAATGATTAAAGAATTACCGGAAGCAGTTTTTAATTAATATTACTTTTACAAAATTAAATTAATTTTTTTATGATCTGCCTTTACAATTTTATTTCACCAGAAAAAATCATAATTTTTTAGTTTTATCATAAATAATTTCAAACAAAATCACATGACTTGTCATTTAAAGAATAAATAATTCACAGATAAACCTTCTACTGTCCTATAAATTTTAATTCGTCCCAACTTAAAAAAAAAAAAAATAATAACTACACGAGTAATTAATGTAAAAAAGTTAATCAACGCTCATTAAAATTTCCGAATGCCTGCAACTTTCTCAACAACCTTTGTGTAAAAAAAAAAATTTTTTTTCCCAAAGATTTTCCTTTGACTCGGGAAAACCCTTTCCGCTTTTCACTTTTCCACCTAATTTTTCATTAACTTCACGGGAGGGAGTAACATTTTCGTGGGAAATCCCCCAAACGTTACAACATTTTTGTTAAGTTTCCACCATGTTAATTTCCAATTTTTTTTCTCCCGATAAGGCACTCCCTGGAATTAAGATACTCTTCGGGGCGTGTTCTCACCGGAATCGTTTTTTAATACCGACATAATTCGCACTTTTATGACTGCGGCAAAGTTGAAAAACTTGTTAAAACAGTGCTGAGATTTTTTGAGAGGAATATGATATGAAGCCGAAACCCTCCCAGCGAAGAATTACTCGCGTTCAACTGAATCCGAAAGTCGATCTCGGCGCAGAAATTTCTCGGCTTCGCGCCGGCGCGCAACTCATTACTTTTTCACTGAGAACAAACAAGCAACAAAATCAACACACTACAATGTGTGTTCGATCACCGTGAATTGGACTTCTGGCGCAAGACTGCAACTGTCAATAATAATAAAACTCACATGAAAAAAACATTCCGGCAACTTCTGCCGCACTCATCGCCCCATGTGTTTCCACTTATTAATGCGAAAATTATTACAAATGGGGACAAAATCATGTGTTACTTTGATCGGCCGTCATCTTTGCAGGGTGAGACGTCTGTTGGTTTTTTGTAAAAATTCACTTAAGACAAAAGCGGGGGGAAAAATTCAATCAACTTCAGCCTTGCGATATTGTATTACATTCCGTAAAAAATTGAAGGACCGCATTATGCATTCAATGTTTCCCTCATCCATCATTTCAAACTCTCCATTCAATTCTCACGGATTTCCCGGAAATACTAGTTTCATTGATGTTTCGGTTTCTTTCTTCAATTAAATTCGAATTATCTGATTTTTCCCCCCAAAAGCATTTTTTTGAATTCGAAATTTTTTAATAAAGGCTATGTAAAAAAAAATACATTTCTTTTATCTAATTCTTTCACTCAAGTTTTTCTCATTCTAATAATTATACATTTTTTAAGTATAAGAGTTGAGTTTTGGCCCAACAGTTAAAGGCTTAGTTAACAAAGTTCCACTAATTTAACTCATTACAATACAATATAAACTTTATTTCGCCCTTTAGCATTAAATTGGGTGACTACAGTATTTTAAAAACAAAACTACAGAAAAAGCAGACAGAAATAAAAATAAATATGTGCAAATAAATGCTTTATAAAATAAATAAATACATAAATATATAACTAATAAATAAAATATATAAAATAAAATAGTATATACAAAAAGTTTCTGTTTTGAAGCGCAGCCGACATAAAAATATACAGATTCCGAATGTCTTTCTCGGAATTCAAGCTCATTACAATTTCCGATGAAAAGGTGAAGCTCAAACCCTTAATTAACAACTTTCGGTAAAATGTTAGCTTTTTTTGCACAGGTGCAGTTTCTGTTACTCTGCTCTGTTGACTGTTAATGCGGCAGAAGTTTTTCCGCTCTGCATCGAAGAGACAAATGATTTAACCTTAATAAATTAGCAGAATTCAGTGACGCAATCCTAACAGAGCTTTTTTAAACATTCAATGAAAGTTTCACTGTAACGATGCCCTTCCCACACGGACGGGATGTTATTCAATCGCGATGCTATCTACTCAAATCTACACTAAAGATTTCGATGATGACCTAAATCATTCATTCTCTGATACGGAGTTTTTTCATTTCTGGCCTTTAAGGAATATCATACTTTGATTAAAATATTTAATTACCGTCGTTCGCTTTAAGAGATTACACTACTTTAGTTTGCTTAATTATCAATATTAAACATTTATAAAATTATTTGGGAAGAAATAGTTTTCTAACCTGTGTCCTAAAATAAACTTTTTGATCCCCCAAAAGAATTTCCTCTTAGTCTCGCACTCAAAATCGGCATTATTAATTTTCCACTTTTTGTTATTCAGATATTATAATAAGCAGTTGTGGAATTTTTACGTAAAATTAAAACAATCAAATAAGTAATTAAATTTTATTTATGTATCTCTACTCAGATTCTCTATAAATTCATGCACTTATTTAATCCAAAATAATCCAAATATTGTTTAAATTATTTATTAATTGATTAAATTTTTTCGTTAATTTAATTTAAACAAAATTAACAATTTGTAAAATTGTTTAAATTGTTATTTAATCCAAAATAATAAAATACTGTTATTTAATTCATAAATGTACATAATTTCGAAAAATTAAGGCCGATTTAATCTAAAAACTAAATCAAAAGTTTCTGAAAGCCTTAGAAAAATTTTCTTTCCAGAATAAAATACAGTGAAAATTAACTTACCTTCACTACTAGAAGTCCCTGAAATTGAAGGCTTGTTTAGTCCTGTGAAAAAAAAATATTTTTTCATTTAAGAAAAAATTAAAATTAAATTTGTTTTGCTTCTTAATCTTAAAATCAAAGGAGCTTAATATTAAGAGCCATAAAAAGCCAGAACTGTGCTTAAAATAAAATTCCTTTTATCCTTAAGTGTTCCTGATTCTAAGGTACTGGCAAGTAAAAATTTTTTACTTTTACAGGCAACCCACTAATTAATGTATTTTAACATGTTGTCTTATGCCAGTGACTTTATGTCTATATTAAAACTCTAAAGAACTGGCTGAAAGTCAAATATTAAATTCTTTCAAAAAATATGGCCTTCAAAAATTTAAAAAATAACTGCTTACTAATAAAAAATAATAATCATATGGCTTTAGTAAAATATCTTCAGTAACAATGAAATCAAAATAATTAATTAATAGAAGAAAAAAAAAATTAAATAAACTTTGTCAAGTTATAATAAAATTTATAATTAAAAACTGTATTTCAATACAGAAGGAACTCAAATACATATGTCCTTGTAAGAAACAAATAAAAATAATTACTTACTGAAACCTCCATTAGGAATTTGTGAAATTTCTAAGGCAGATTGGTTGCATTCTTCATTTATGCTAGGTAATCTTAATACATTTGGATCTAAAAAAAATTAATTTTGTTACATAAAATCAACAAACTAAGTTTAATAAATGTCAAATTATATTTTATATAATTTTTTTTTAATTTTACAAATTTATTTTTATAGAAATATTTTTATTTATTATATTTTACATTTTTTAATTTCATATTTACAATTTTTTATATTATTTACACAATTTATAGTTTACAAAAATTAATTTCTATTGATAATTTATAATTTTTGGTTGTTTAAGCTAGGCAAAACCAAAATTTGACTTGATAAATTTTAGAATTCAAAGAAACTTTCCATGGTGTGAACAATTAAAATATTTAATTTTTTACTGCAATTAAAAATATATAAATGGGCTGAAATAATTTTACTAGCCTTAATCATGATTTCATAAAACAGATAAATGCATAATGATATCTTAAAAACCAATGTCTAATCTTCATTTATAGATTAGTGTCAATTACAAATCTTAAACAATAATTTTCAATTGCCAAATAATACATCAATAATTAAATAATACTTTCTATAATTAAATCATTGTAGTAAAAATACAGAACATTAGTGTAAAAAAATTAAGAAATATTTTATTTCAACTCTGTCATTAAAATGGTTACACCCATGTCAATTATGACATTACTTTGGCCATTTTGATAAATATTATGCCAACACCCTTAACATTTAAATAAAAGATAAATTTTTAAAAACTCATCTGACGAAAATTAAGAGGTTAAAAAATATATCTT
The DNA here is from genome assembly GCA_028293925.1 of Brueelia nebulosa. NCBI lineage: Eukaryota > Metazoa > Arthropoda > Insecta > Psocodea > Philopteridae > Brueelia > Brueelia nebulosa. The sequence continues at coordinate 1,956,003 of JAQIBA010000001.1, forward strand.
TATCAGTATTAAAAGTATACTGGACAAAAATATATATTATTAATGATTTCTTCACCATGAATTAATAACATTGACATTAAATAGTGTCAAGTAATATAAAATCATATTCAAGTGAAGAGATCGTTGCCAGTTTTTAATAATATTTTTTATTTTGATTTTCAATGCATAAGTTTTGGAGAATAAAAAAAATTTCAACATGAGAATGAAACGTAATGTTGTCAGGATTAGTAACTTTTTTCAGACGAACCACTGAGCTCTGACTCAGAAGAATGAATTGTTTGTAATCTTACATACTAGTTCATCCCACATATGTTAATGTAACGCGCAAAGAACATGATAATTTATAAAAAGAAAAAATGAATTTACCGATAAAAGTATTATTATCACTGGAATTATTGAATAAAACATCGCGTGGTTTAACTGCACGAGTGTTTGACTGCTCAACACCACATAACGGTTCAACAAAACAGTCGGCCATTTTCCAACAAAAACAACCGTTGGCATGTTGATTTCATAAGACACATTCGCTGCCTCCTTGATTATGTTCCAATAGCTAACAAGTGGTTTTGGGGCCCTTTTTACTTTTTTTTTCATTACCTGGTTTTGAAATTTATTAAAAAATAAATTAGCTTGTTCTGCTAATATTATATTATCAGATCCCATTTAATAAAATTATCTTAATGATCAAACTTTTTCAAAATTTGTTAATAAATAATGAATATTAAAAAGATGATTTTTTTAAAAAACTTAATCTGCGAATTGCCAATTCTTGAAAACGCTTATTTCTCAAGAGAATTTAAAAACCCGAAAGTAGTGAATTTATTTCCCTTCAAGATTGGCCAAAATTTTTCAGTAAAGATATTGTAATATTTTAATTTAAAAATGTAAAATTTTAATTGAAGTTTAATGCTAAAATGAATTATTTAAAATAAATATTTTTTTTGCATAAGAACAAAGTTAAACACTGAAAATTTACTTTTTAATCACATTTAAAAGAACTTTTTGTCACCCTCCTTATCTTTTACTCGGCAAAAAATTAATATCGGTTAAATTGAGTTGTAATTAATATATTAGAGCGCTAAAAAAAGAAGTAAATTTTTCACTAAGAAAAAATGGGCGGCATAATTTTTTTATTTCAAATTTACCGAAGGCGACATGTTGGTTTTTTCGCTTTGGGCCCAGAAAAGTAACCTATGGTTATTATTATTTTATCCCAATAAATGACATTAAAAATGAACGATCTAGAATTAAGTTTAGACGATATCATTAAGAAGAAAATGAAAAAAGGAGGCACATTTCGCGGTAGAAATAAGTAAGAGTTTTTAAAATTTATATTTTATTTAACAAAGGAAAGAAATGATTTAGGCGGTTTATGCCTAACTCGTTAAGCATGGAGTAGTATATCTGACATTGAAATAATGAACTAGTGAAATCGATTTAATATTTTTCTACAGCTTGGAAACCCAGTTAGGAATAAGATTGGAAAATTCTTGATTCAAACAAATAATATATTACTTCCAAACATACGTTTAAAGATGTGTGAAGTTTATCTTACTACTCTTCTTCCTCATTAAATTTGTAAATGCTCTTAAAACTCATCAGAAGTGTATATATCAATTTTGTAAAAATACTAAGTAATAGTAATTTCAGATGAAGGAATTCACTTATTTTTAGTAACAATTTACTACTTTTTTTATTACAGTCCAGGGATAGTGAAGAAATCAGTTAAGAAAATAACTGATCCAAAAAGAGTCTCCAAAAATCAAAATACTGGTGGCGCTCTCAGTAGCAGTTCAAGAGTGGGACTTGTAAGAGGAAAGAGACTGCAATCAACTGTTGGAGATGCTAGATTAAGAATCATTCATAAACAAAGGCAAAAAATGACAGATGCCAGAGAAAAACTTGGCCAGATTGCAAAGCAAACTGATGCCAGACTGAAATTAGTAAAGCTGAGAGAGCGCCATCACGGAAACCTTTCCACAGGAAGACTTCCAACATTTCTTGCTGAACCACAGATTCTGCAAAGAACTGTACAATCTAGAATAAATGATACATATTATGATGATGAACTAATGGATTGTACTGAAGATGTATCATATTTAAATAGGAATTCAACAGAAGGGGGAATTATTAGTGACGACATTTACAGCTATTCTTACAGAACCAGACAGGATATGCCTGTATTATACAGAACAGTTGAGAATGAAATGCCTCTTAATAGGTTCATAGAACCTAATAAAAATGTTTATTCTTGGATAAAACCTTCACTTATGTCAGAAGATCAGACAAACACTCCTTCTATAAGAAGTAATGCAAGAATTCAAGGAATTGCCAGGACTGAGATTAGGGGAAATGGGGCCAACTGGAATTTGGACAGTGCACCAATCATCATCACAAAGAAAGTGAAACCACAGGAAACTATGGGCATTTTAAAAAGGTTAGTTTAGATATTAGAAAAGGTTTAAAAGCAGAACTCTTATGATTTTATTCATTTCAGAAGCGCATACGGAGATGTGTATGTTGGACAAACAGTTAAAATCGTTAAGCAATCTTCTCCCAATGAAAGCAAAGCACCTGCTAGAACTCTCAGTGAGAGATTTTGCCAAAAAGGGAATACATCTGCACAAAAAATTAGTTTATTAAAAGCAAAACTGGAAGCCAGTCAAAAAAGTAACAAAACTTCTTCAGAGTTTCAACCGTCTTTGGGGTATCGCATTGTTGTGTCTAATTTAGTGCCATCAGTGACTCATGAAGATGTTAAGGTATGACAACATTCAGTGTTATTCTCTCTCTCTGATGTCATTATAATTAAAGTGAAATTAATATTGTAAGTGTGTAAATACTTACAAATTAACTTTAGTATATTGTGATTATAGTAAGTAAAATAGTGTTTTGCATTCAATTTGTGTTTACAATTGTATGTTGTAATTTTCAGGAACTGTTTGAAGATATTGGGGAGCTAATTTCAAGTAAAATGCTTAGACCTGGTGCAGCAGAAGTTGTTTATAAATTACAAAAGGATGCAGTTAAGGCAGTCGATGTGTATCACAATAGGCAATTGGATGGACAACCAATGAAATGCTTGTTAGTTAATAAATCAGCTTCACCCTCTTCCAAAATGTAAGGAGAAATATAATTTCCATTACCTCTGAAGTAGACTAACTTTATTATTTCCCAATTACACGAGTAATTTCCTTTCAGGTTGAAATCATTAGACGGAAAAGCAGGAAAATCAGTAGTGGAAGTGGACATGACGGCCTTTCGAAAGGCTCTTCATAAAAAATCAGCGTCTTAAGGGGCTAAAAAGTTGGCCAAAATTTGGATGAAAATTTCACGCAGTAAAGATAATGTTTGAATAATACTGATTAGTTAGATTAAAAATAGATTAATTAATTCACAATGAAATTTTATGTGAATCGAGTATTTTTTTTTAGTGTATTACACATATGTATTAAGCATAAAGTTTCAAAGTAAAAGTAGTTTTAAAAAGTTCATTGGCGGACTTTTTATCTTTTTAAAGTGTCAATATTTTAAGAACTACTTTTTCTACTTTATTATTTACATTGTAATTAAAATAATTAATTTAATTAGGGGAGGAACATAATGATTTTAAAAACAATTCCCATAATATTTGAATTCTTTGAGTCTTCTCGGCCTTTTAGGTTGTATTAAGTGTTGTCCTATAATTAAGTACTCAAAAATTGTCACTATTTTTTTTTAACTGATAACTTTTTAAATATAGTATTTATATTTAGGACAAAACGGAGTAATGTTTTATCGTTTCCATCTTTCCATTATTATCTCAACTGTTTGCTTTTGAAGGAATCAAATCAATGAAGTAAATAAAGTATTAATCAACAAATTAATTTTATTCTTTTCAATTTTTACACTTTTTTACATATTGAATTAACAATTGGCACATTCTTTTACACAATGTTAAATTTCCAAAAAATATCTGACTTTTTTTGAATCGGTGTTAAATATCACATTAATAACTTGTTTTAATCGGATTTGCGGTTATTCACGGAATGGCTTTGTTTAAGTTTTTTGCAGCAAAAAAGTACTTTTAATTTGAGGATAATAAACGATTTTTCGGGTTTGCGGCACTTTGTTTCTTCTAAAAAAAAACATTTCAAACCCTTAAAAGTCCGTTTTTTACGAATGAATATAAACGAGTAAAAGATTAAAGATAAAAAGACTAAACGACTCACATCGTTACCATTTAATCGAATTAAAATAACCCTTTCCTCCCGGGGACGAAGGAACGGAAAATAATTAAAATTAGTAAAAAACAATATCTTCTTTTTGGTAATTTTCAACAGAAGTGGTAAAAACTCGATGGAAACAATTGCGTGTGAACAATTCCCAATATGTTGTCTATTCCATGCGATGGATCGATCGACTGCAAACCCTTTCATTTAGGCTGTTTAATACGCGGAAAACACAACAGTTATCGCTTAGTAAAAAATTTATTCGCCGGAAAGAGAAATTTAAACCTTTTGCATCGATTAAAAATTGTTTGCTTATTAAAACTTTGGGAAATATTTTTGGAAATTTTTTTCAGCCTGGCCCATTGATCTGCTTTTGAGGAAAGCATTTTATTCAGGTTAATTATTAAATAATAATGAGGAAATGGTTAAAATTATAATTTCTTTCTGGACACTGTATGTAAATGTTTACAGAACGTGGCTGACACTTTGCCTAAATTAACACTTTTAGGCACTTCAAATCACCACATTTAATTCTGCATTTCGAACTCAACAGCAATTCAGAAAAACGGGAACAAATTCATTTACGTTTGATTTTTATACTATTAAATTTATAAAATTTTATCGGAGTTAAAAAACTCTGAAAGAATTTTTGAGGGTCAGGCATTTTGTTTTTTCTCTAATGAATCAGCTGGAAAATTATGAATAAAATACTGTTCATGGTAAAATATAAAAACAAGAAATAATAACTATTATTTTAAGAGATAATGCGGAGGTTTTTTGGCCGTTGATAGTTCTTCGGTGGAGGTCTGTGCCTGAGAACTTCCGCGTAGGATTTCTCCAGTTTCTTCAGCTGAGCTACTTCCTGCGCGGCTGTGCTCACGAAGGGCTGGAAGGCCCACGAGCTCATCCTGGGCGAGCCCGACCTTTTGCTGTGCCCGCTGGGGGGAGTTTCCTTCCTCTCGAGGGTGGTCAGGACGTGGGGTTGGATCGCGGGTGACTGATTCCTCGAGCCCGTCTTGGGGGAGTCAAAGTTTTTCCATTCTTTCCTTCGTCTGCCGGATTTTCGAGGAGAGTTGGGAACGCTTCCTTCGATCCTCTCCACCATTTCGGAAACTCTCGCCCTTCGCGCGGGAGAATTCGTTGATCTTCTTTTCGATTTCTTTTTAACTCCTATCCCGATCGAAATATACTCTAAAATGTCGTTTGTCAGTCTCACGTCCCTTGTGCCTTTCGAAGTACCCGGGCCGTTTGCCGTGGCTGAATCCTCCTGTTCCGGGTCTTTTATGGTTTCGTCTAGCGCCACGTCCGTCGTCGACTGAGTGTCAGAGGCGGCCTCTGAGATGTTTGAAGATTCCGGTAAACTCTGTAAATCCTCGAAGTCGATCGGTGGTTCTTCCTTAGCCGGAGTCACGGGGGGAACTTTGAACGTCTCAGAAACGGGAGTTAAGTCATTCAGCAGTGGGAGCTGTTCTCCATTGTCTTTCGCCTCTGCCGCGCGTTTGAGAACCGCAAAAATCTCCCTAAAGAGCGTCCGATATTCGGGCGTTTTCCTAAATCTACTCTCTATTGGGCACGCGTCGTCGTAAATGCTGAATTTACAATCGTCCCCATCAGCGATGGAGCAGAGGAAAGAGCCTGGAATCATGTTGCGCTCTGTTTGGGTCCATTTGTTGCTGGTCTCGTCTGAATATCCGGATGAAGAGGTTTCCGCCTCGGAGAGATCCGCTGCCGTCTGCAGGAACATTTTGGTTTTGGTTCCGCTCCCCTGCTCCTTCCTGTTGTCCTCCTCCTTCTGAACTTCCTCCTCTTCGCGGTCTTTGTGAAAGTCAAACAGTTTCAATTCGTCTCGCAATGAGAGATAATTGTGCGAATTGGATTTTGAAAATTCCACGCTCAGTTTCCGATTTTCCGACTGCTCTTTCACGATCGACTCGTACATGTTGGCCAAATTTCTGTATGGATTGTCCTCCTAAAAGCAAACGGCATTCATTTGTTATGGGTACAATTCGAACGATTTCAAAATTATGGATAAATTTTACGACTTTCGGGGAAGTTCGGACACCGATTGCCGCAAAACTTCCAAACAAATTTGTTTAATTATACAATAGCGCTCAAAAGTATTTTGACAATACAAAATTTTATAGTTTTTTAATTAATTATTTTACTATGATTGTGTATTATTTTAGTATTGTAGATACTGTGTAGTATATTACTGTTATACACTGTATGGAGTGTAGTATCGTAAATACTGTGTAGTATATTATTATATACAATAATTATTGTATAGTATTTTATTACGGTTGTATTATTTAGTTGTCAATACTATTGATAATATATTTTTCGGCATTTAAATAACAAAATATACAAAACATAACATTCTTTTGTGTCTTCTGCTTTTTCTTTAATACTCATACTCAGTTCTATTTCTTCTGTTATTTAATTATTATTATATTTATAAATGTTGTAAAGCATTTTAATGAAATTTCACTTTGTAAGTAACACTTACGGGTGGAATAATTTTTTTGTATTGTAAAAATACTTTTGAGTGCTACTGTAAGTTTAACTTTCCGAGAGCATATATTCATCTTGAAAAGGTAAAACTGAACTGCTGAAAACAAATCAAATAAAGGAAATATCACTATTTGTCGTTATAAACTATTTTCCTTAAAAGGTTATAAATATAAACAACGTTAAACTCAACTTAATTAGACATTGTAGCATTAACGGAAGATCTCATTTACGTTATTTTATTTAAGAGTACAATTTTAATTCATTATTATAACTGATTAATTAAAGCATGTGTAATCGCAGAGAGCACATTTTTACAATTTTTATGAAACTGGTTATTCGAGTCATTAAAAAGATAAGGTTCTTCGTCAAATAATTCTGCGTCTGCCAAGAATAATTACAACTTTTCCTCGCTCTGTTATTTCTACTTTTGCGCTCGTTTAAATAATTAATTTTGTTAAATTCAATTGAAAAATTAAGGAAAATAGTGGAATCGCAGTTAAACTTTAATCACAGTTTTTGATCGGTTTATTAATTCAAAGTTTAATTGTATTCTGTGCTTTGTGTTTGTTTTATTATTTATGAGTGCTCTGTTAACCCTAAGATTTAAATCACAAAGGAAATTTTTTCAAATCACAATACATAAAATTTAACGACTGTAATATTTTTACTGCCCTTAGATTTCCATGAACAGATTTAATGAAAACCTTTTCAAACCGTTGTTATTATTTCTCAAGCAAAAGTTATCGACTATTGCGTTAGTAAGAGCAATAAGCATTAATACCGACCCTACAAACTAACAGAATCTAAATGTAAGTGAAAGTACAGATCATGCGACCCAAGCCGGAAGCAGCTTACATTATTGGTGTATGTCCCCCTCACCGACCAAAAAACAATATTTTAAAAATGATAAAATAACTTACACTGTCATCATTCTCGATGTTTCTTTTTTTGAATGAATATTCTAAACATTACTTGCAAGGGCAAAACTGCCAGGTAAAAGAACATCGGGAGCAAGCTCATTCTACAAAACAGCAAAACACCAAACAAAACTTGTAACAAGCTCGACAGTATCCTATTGAGACACTTCGACATGAAATTTTCTTCCTAAAAAATTAGTTAAAAACAAAAAATAATATACAATATATTTTGGGTTCGTGCGGAGAGATTATTTACGCGGGGATACCTTTCACCTGGGGAGACATGCACACTGATTAGTTTTAATAAAGAAAAAGGAAAATAAAGTCAAATACAATCCTTCAGTAGAAATTGTAGTGCAATCCGCGGTTCAGTATTTACATTTAAAACTTACATATTTTACAAATCTGTAATTTTCATCATGCACATGCACACACAATTTACAATAAAATTAATAATAATTAAAATACAGCTTTTTTGGAGCGCTTTTCCCCCATTTGTTAAAATGTAATAAAAACTGACTTTTTTAATTATTTAATGTTGCAATGGTTAATCGATTTCTTTCTAAATAAAAATGTCTGACTGAGAGGAAGTGCATAATCAATTTAATTTATGTTCTGACGGTTCATAAAATAAACTTGGAATATCTTGTGTTATTCATTATGTAGAAATAAAACATCCTAAATCGGTTTTATGATTCTTACGATTATGTTACGTTTATTAAATGACTCGATATGAGTCTTAAAAACTATTTAGGTGTAAGAGATGTAATTTAAGTAGTATTCGATGGTGAAATCTGCTTTCATTGCCAACGCAAATAGTGATTCCTATGTAATTTTGCTGTCTGACAAGCGGAAGAAGGTGAGAAAGGTGAGAAGTACAATGGATAGATTACGTCATATGTGCGGCATACAGTACGAAAACATGAAGTAACACTAAGTTACCCCCGATCGAAGGGGTAGAAACTAAACAGAAAAGGGGGGAAAAATATTAATGAAGCGAACCTTAGCATCGAAATGAAGGCCGCTGCCATATTTGCCGCTATCACTGAGTGAGTCTTCCTCTGGATCGAAAAGCATTTGCAGTTCCTGAGGCATTTTCACATCCATTTCCTTTAAGCATTTCGCACAAAGGTTTTCGGACCTGAAAGTAACACGCGGTAATTAAGCTCCTGTTTTCTTATAAATATTATATCGACCCATTTTACACGTACCTGATTTCTTCCAAATTTGAAATTTTTTCTTGAAGACATTTCACTTGTTCTTCCCTCTCCGTTAGCTCCTCCTCCAGTAACGCCATGTCCTGCACCCTTCTGCAGATTTCCTCTTCCAAGTCGGATATTTTCCTCTGCTCTCGAGACATGTTGTTTTTCAGTTCTTGATTCTCTATGGAAAGCTGACTGATTAATTCCTCTTCGGCAGAGATTTCCTTCGTGGAAGTGTCGCCGGGACATGTGGTGCCGTTGGTCACTGTGCACTCATCCTCGATCGGTTTGTCTTCGCTTTTCGCGCTGGACATTCTTCGGAGCTTTTCTTTTTGAATGGTTTGCTGAACCCTGGCTTCGTCCAGAGCTTTCTGAAGCTCCTCGCATCGCGATTCCAGCATGTCGCGATACGCGTACAGGGACTTGATTTGTTTTTTGTCCGTGGCATTGTCGACAGCTAACCTTTGGTTGGCTCTTTCCAATTCTTGGATGCTTACTTCCAAGTGCTCGTAGATTCGAATTCTATTGTCGTTCGCTTTTCGAAGTGCCGTCGATTGTTTAGTGAGGTACTGAAAACCGAATGAAAAACTTTTTAAAACTGCCATTTGATCGGCCGTCTTTAATCAGAGAAACGCGATCAAAGTAAGAGAAACTATAGCAGAAGAGAAAATAAAAATTTAAAAAGTGAGAGAATGATTTTAAAAATTTTAGCTAAGGGTCGCTCTCCACAAAGGGTTTTTTCAGCCAATGCGAATCAATCGTTACGCCGAAAGTTTTCAAATTCCCAAAAAGCAATGCATTGCAAATCCACTAACAGACCGTTAATTACGAACAATTAAAATGCCTTTATTTAATGAATAAATGCATGTTCGTTATTATATTTAAGTGGCTTAATTAATATTCAAACTTTCCATTGAAAACCCCTTCACTGTGCAAGATTTTCTTGTCCGAATCCAGTCTTAATTTTGCTTCAGGTAATAAAAAAAAAGCCTGTTGCTCGACAACTAAAATTAAATACTCTCCAACCCAAAGGAGTTTTTGGTGTTCTTCTATTTATTTTACAGGGAATGCATTGAAACATTTAATAAATTCGTGTTTTCATGGGTATATAAAATATAAATCCCAGTTTTTCAGGCTGTATGTTTACCGACCTGTCGACAGAGTCGAAGCTTTAAGTATTGTCTGCAGTAAAATAATTTTTTCTGATTAATTTTAACCGCAGTGGTTATCTATCGGATAAAATTTCCGTTGTTCTCCTCTTAATTGTTTTTCTCCTCCTTTTCTCTAATTCGTTTCACGACTGTGATTATGTAACGAAATGCAATTTACGCGATCGGACAAGAATTGAGCCATTAATCATTATCTAAGGCCCGCTTATGAATGACCCGGAGTTGAAAATTAAGCAGTGATGATAGTCAAAAGCTAAAACACTGCAGTGATGCTTAACGAGAGCATTTTGACAAAAATTACAATCTTTCAACGAGTCAAATAACAGTAATTAAAAAATTCCAATTTTTACAGTTTCCTTAAAGTTGCAATTTCTGCATTAAATTTCCATCGTTTCTACTTTCCCGTCTGCCCGCGAATATTAACAATTGAGGCGAATTAATTATAAATAATAATTTCAAAAAAGTCCTTCAAAATTACTGTAATTTTTTTTTCTCCGAACCTTTCGCGGAATGTTCTTCGCTTGGTGCGGCAGTAATCCGAGTTATTTTTTTTTTCTTCGTTCGCGCTGCATTGCTACTTTATTTGTGCTAGAAAAAAAAAGTATGCCACTTCCTTGGTAAACTATCATGCTTGAATAACCCGTCTGCAATACGTGATACTGAAATTATCTTGTTTTATTTGAGGAATTTTTCGATTCAGTCGATTGATTATCGTTCAGACTATCATGCCCTTCGAAATTATTTAGCGACTCAATGAGAGATGCGTGTGAATTTATTTTCTAAATTCCACCATTTCGAAAGACTGCAACCGGTTACGTATTGTAGAAAATTATGTAACTGTCCTAAGGGTTGCGGGGTCGCGACTTAAATTCTTCTGAGCTTCAAAAATCATCAGAAAGCTTTACAATGCTTTACAAAAGTAAATCCTGGCAAGTGCATGAGGATTTTCGCTGTGGCTTTCGAACACTGTTAAGAATATGATCAAATAAGAAATAAAGTAAGTGATGGGTTATTGCTCCAAAGGAGATCTCATTCCTATGTTTTCTAGAAATCTGTAAGCTGATGTGAACGCCTTGACCTCTATTCTAGGGATTTTCCCATTTCTTTTCACTGGAAAGGGGGTAAGTAAGCCATTGTATTCGGTCATTGTTTAAAGAATATGGCCGAGATGCAGAAACTCATCCACTTTTTCTTTCTATTGGGTTTTCGCTTCCGTTTTTCTATACTCGAAATACCTGAGAATCATTAGTTTTTTGCTTATAGAACCTCCACGATTCCATTTCTAAGAAAATTAACTGGGTTATCTGCTAATTCATTCCCTCAAAAAAAAACCCAAATCATTTTTATCCTCCAAAAATATGAACTCCCAATTGAAACAGTACTTTTTGAGCTTACCTCAATTTCTTGAGCTTGTTCGTCGATTAAATTCTGGCACTGCCTCAGACTGATTTCCAGTTCTTTGTTTCTTTCAAGCAAAGTCTTTCCGAGCTCGGCTGCCAGTTGCAAATCTAAAAAAAATAAAAACTTGATTTAGATCCAAAGCAAGTCAAAGGATTCCGCCAAAAAGTCAAGGTTCAAGGCACACCCAAAGTCCCTTTTCTCTGTCCTTCAGTTTAATCAGTAAAATAAATTACCCCGAGATGTGTGCTAAAAGTTAAAGCGCAAGGAAATGAATATATCCGAAATCTCCAGGTGAAGTATGAAATGCAAAGGCCATCGGCGGCCATATTTATAGTTTGATAAATCAATATAAGCTATCAAAAACTAGGCTGTAATTCCACAAAAAGCATAAAGACCATCGTACACTGTTTAATTCGTTTAAACAGGGATTTTAAGGTGCAGCTAACTGTCCTTTGTTTTGGGAGAATTATCCGGGCTGATTGTTTTGTATGCAGTATGAGTCTTCTGAATTCGGGAATCTGAATGTTTTTCATGCACTCCGCCATTTCAGTCACGGTCACTGACTCCTTCTTTGATTTACTGCATCGTGAATTTTCGATGAGCAAGCAAAACCATGCTCAATCGGCTCTTCGCCGTTTCATTTGACAGTTTCGGACAGAGTAAGTCACTTTACCTTGAACCTGACAGAGTTCGAAAGGTTCAAAACAACACTCGATTTCAACTAAAAGATTAATCTTTTTAGTGAGCGAATTTAAAATTTCCATTCCTAAGTTTTCAATAGTACGAATTCAAATTTAACGAAAATTATTTCCTGAAATTCAGCTTTTGAATATAACTCTTTGGAAAAAAATATAGTATTTTTTACTATTTCAAATTTCTTTTTATTGAAAAAACGGCTTTGTCAGCTTTATTCAATCAATTTCAGGTTCGTCGAATTTATCGTAAAAAATGAATTTCCTCAGTGGAAGATTATTTCTGACTTTCCACAATTTATTACATCTAATTCACTCCACAGAAATATTATCTTTTAAATCGAACCATCTGATATTACTTTCTGTAATTTTAATGAGTTTTCATCGCTGCAAATCCTCGTTAATGAATCCTTCTTAACAGGTTAGAAACTAAAATAATTATTTATATTATTTCCTCATATAAATACAAGCACGTGTATAATATAAATAAATGCTGCTTTCGGCTTGTATTTATATATGTATTATATATAAATACAAGCCGAAAGTAACAATGCGAAGGTGGCATTCGACTTGCGCCACTTCGTGATTACAAAACAAATAAACAGACGACCCAATGGTCGTGAGTTTGTGAAAGAATACTTGGAAAGTTCATTCATTCCTTCCGAAGTAATTACCGAAGTTTTCTTTTTGTGATAATAATGTTCTTGATTTTATTTCAGTTGGAAATTAAATTTCTAAAGCCAGTTTGACAGGGCACGGTTCGACTTGCTCCAAAAAATAATATTACTTCACGTAGACGTTTAAACACTTTAACGAAGTTTATCTCTCCGAGTACGGAAAGAAAATCGCGGGAAAAATTATTGACAAACGTGAGAGATTTAAATTTCCTTTACGTACAACTATGCAGTATTAAATCTCTGTCTAATTTAAATTGCGCATATTTTGAGAAAGTGAAATGACGTAAGATGAAAATGGCTGTAAAGGATGAGGGCAGCGAGCGAATAATGGATATTTTACAGAGCGAAGACCTGTTGCTGCAGGACGATGTGAAAATTGATTTGTTTTTTACTTTTTTCCCCAAAATGAAAGTTTTGTAATCAACATATGGCTTACATCAATTCTTTCATTAAATATTATTCTAAAATTGTCAAGTACGAAAAAGAGAATAGGAAAATTCCTACTAACAGAAACGAAGGGAATACATAAAACTGGCTCGAAATGATGAATCACAAAACACTCTTGTTTACTCCCATCTGGCGTGGCCTCATATTTTCATCTTCAGCTGTCAGTATTTTTTGAATAAGTAAATAAAACTTCGTTAGGTACCGTTTGATGAAAACCAAATGCAGGTAGTTTTGAACGCTTATTCAGTGGTATTCTCAACACAAATGAAAAATGGTTTTAAATTACGCGAGCATAGAAAGTCAAACCTGTTGACATTTAAGAACCAAATATGAGTTACTGATTTACCTTCTGGGCCTTTCAGACACTCCAACTCAACCGAATAATCCCAGCAATCGAGAGAATTCAGGTTGAGAGAGTCCATTTTGGACGTTTCTGAGCTGACATCTTCTTCTTCACAGTCGAGCATTTCTTGTATCATTTTCCTCCGACTTCACCAATTTTTAACTTTAGCGAGTTTTCCCCCAAAAATTTCGATTCGTCAAAGGTTTCATGTCACCGCTTTGGTTCAATTTCCACCGCTGTCAATTTGGAATTAAAACGAGTATATTATTATAAGTTCGACCCGTGATCTGTCCCAAAGCTGACAGCTTTAGTCAACAGACCATCAGAGCTACCATTTTAGTGACCTTTAAACTGGTAAAATTATCACAAAATCCTTAATTAACACTCTTGGTTAACAAATCTGATTTGGCCAGTGGGTTAATATAATGCAACTGTTCCCAAAATTGAGTATACAGTATTTTTAATTATTTTCAGATCTCCATCAAAGTTTGTGTATTTTTAGAATGTCAAGCCCTTTCCCTTAAAAGTTGATTCGTATTGCTTGTTTAACTTCTTTTATTTATTTGTTTTCCTTTAAATAATCCGTGAACAGCCTGAAAAATGATTTCATCACCACTTCCTTCCAAAAAGTTCATTTATTCAATTCCCGAGGAAAATCATTTGTTTTGTAAATACTAACGCCTGTTAATGACGCTGTCATAAGTAAACATTTTACTCTTTGGATGATGGATTTAGGTCGATCCATTTCAGCGATACTCCTATGCTAAGCATTCATTGCTTAATACCTTTGGTAACTTTCTAATATATTTTAAAGATTTCAGGCTTCGAACCTGAACTTTCGCTTAAGCAATTTTTACATTTTTTTGAGTTTTTGCCCGCCATTGTTCAGAGAAATTAAAAAATCCAAATTAGCATTGTAAAATTAATTTCCTCAACGGTTGGTATGTTAAATTTTGTATTTCTAGAAATCGAACGATTTTTTTCATAAAAAATGGAAAATCTGATCCGGACATTTATTGGGTCAAAGATAAAAATGGTCACACAGTACAGCAATCATCATAAGTTTAATGAAACCGTGTAATGGAGCAATCATGGCGTGAAATATTCTGCTTTTTTGCACCAATGGATTGAAAATTTATTGGAAAAAAATATATAAATCCCAATCGCCTTTGCAAAACGTTCTACGGTTAATATATCGAACAGTAAAAGGAAATATCAAAAAAAAGAGATCCTAAAAACTTTATCTCTGATTCCACTAAAAATGAAAGTTTTTGAAAAAGATTAATTTGAAGAAAATGTCAAAAGTTTTTCATTTTTTGTATTATTATATTCTTTCTAAAACTCCCATAACAAAAGTAAAATTTATCTTAAAAGCACGTGATCGAATTGTTATCACAACTGAAAAACATGAATTCAATCATTCAATATTATCCAGAATAGAAGTTACCGCAGCCAATTGAAATTAATGATCTTCTTTGTAACAAATAATTTAAGAGTTCGTTAACTGTAAATGATTTTTTTATTTATGATAACTCCAATAGGCGCTGAAGCATTGAGGAGAGGAATGATGACCATTAAATTTTATTTCAATTAATTCTTAGATGAAGTTTAGTGCAGCAGTCTGCAATTGTTATTGCAAACACTAATTTTTCTTTCAAATTGGCAAAGAATTAGTTTTATGATTCTTGCAAAATTTAAGAAAGCTGATTCTGATTCTTATAAAAGCACATCGACTTTTTGTGATCACTTTTTATTCGGGGTTATCAATATCGAGATTTAAATATCTATTTATATTCTATAATTTGGTCGATGCTCTTCCTTGAAATAATTTATTATGTTTGTGAAACTTTTTCGAAAATATTCGTTCTATTCGGTCGAACTAATTCCAAAATTTTGAATGAATGTAGAAATGGACGAATTATTTATATTCTCGCTACAGTTTCAAAATTTTAATCAGGAACCTTATATAAATTTTTACGACGAGTTTAGTATATAAAAAACGGCACGTTACGGTCGTATTTTATTTTTAAAAAATTTTTAAAAAACCTCTGCACATTAAAATACATCTTCTGAAAGGAATTTAATCCGTCAAATTCTTTAATTGATTTTCACGAGCTACCTGTTTGAGGTAGCGGTAAAAAAAACTTAACCACATCACGATCATTACTCTTTTCAGAAAGGACACTAAAATGGTAGCCGTTGTTGTTTCAATACTTAAATCCACAGATATGAGCTAACATTTTTCAAAGTCCCACCGCGAAGCCATCGTCAAAAGACAAGACTAAAACAATTTAAACCGAATTAACTCCGACTAAGATGCGAAGTCCGAATGCCCCGTGCTCACGTCGACAACTGGTGGCCCGTATCGCTGGTGTCTGCGAGTAACGGACGAAGAAGGGAGGTGGAACACAAGGTTACCTGGGCATTTTCGACCTCCCAAGTCACCTTTTTGGTATTTGCTACTCTTTTTAAGAATTTCGGATCAGCACGTTTTGGAACGGAAACTTTCGGAGTAAGCGTGAAGTCCGTTCGAGTGTGTTTACCTCGTGCTTTGGTTACAATGGGTGGGGTTAAATATAAACCGATGAAAATTTTAAAGGGGTTTAAAAAATCTGGTCTTCGAGAAAAGGAGAGCATATAGAAAGCTACATACCTACAAAAAGGAGATCATAAGATATTGGACGTGATGCCCAATGTTGAAATAGCAAAGATGCGAACCACAAAGTGCAAAGGTGACGAATACTATTTGTGGATAAATGAATGTTTTCTGTTGCAGTAAAAGAACCGCACCCTTTATGTTAGAGGGAGCAAAGTTTAAGGGTTAACAAAAAATTTCCGCTATTCCCTTATGTATTCTTATTTTGGTTTGATGGAAATGAACAGAACGTCATTTGTTAGAATCACAGGACATATAAAAATAAAAAGAACTAAGCCTGAAAACCTTTTAGGGCACTTGAAAGCCATCTTTCCAAGACCTTTCTTAGAGAAGAATACCACCCACTCCAAACATTAGCTCTCATTTTAGCAACTAAAAAGTTTTCCCAAGCTCCATAATTCAAAGTTAGCCAACTGTCATGCCCTTGCTGGAAAAAATAGAAATGGAAAGTTTAAAACTTGAGATCTCAGCGCCCGCAATTCACTTTTCAATGAAAAAATAAAAAGAGTATCACGAGAGCCTGGAGGGCCTTTCGAAGAAAGTGTATGATACAAATCATTTATTTTTCGAGATAGCCCTAAAGAAATTGATTGTTTTTAGGGTCCATGGAACTCTATATTCAGAGAATATATTCAGAATCCTTTCTTAATTTTGGTAATATTTACTTTTTTTCACTTTATCGCCGGTGATAACCGAAAAAATGCAGCTTAAATAAAAATAACTATATCTTCGAAACACCACCGAAGTTTTCTTTATTCAAAGGTTAAGGAAGATAAAATGGTATCAAAAATTTTTTTGAATTATCAATCGAAGTTTATGATTTTGCAACCGCTTTTGTTTTTCAAAAGAAAGTTGAGATGTTACGGGGAGGGAAAAATTTTTAATGCATTGTAAAGGGATTTGTATTTCCTGAGATTAACGGGTATTCATAAAAATGTGTAAATTAATTATTATCCGTTGAAGGGAAAAATCATTGAATAATGAATAAATAGATTCACACATTTAATTTTACGAGTCAATTTAATGAGTTCAATAAGAAAACACTTTCTCCGAATATTGGAGGTGGTCGTTAAGGGTGGATATCGAAATCTCGATATCAGATAATATTTAATAATTCGGGGTTTGAAATCCCATAGCTTAATCTTACTTTTCATCTTTCTAAAAGTCACCGTGGAGGAAGCGTTTGTTAAAAAGTTGCAGTGAGTGAGTGTGCTTAAGAAATTTCACTGCGAGACCAAATCTATTCATTTATTGTAAAAAAAGATTAAAGTGAATGATAGCGGAAGCATTTACTATTTTTGCAAGAGCAGCACTCCACACTGACTTTCTGTTTAGTGGTTGTTTTTGTAGTGATGCATACTTGCATTTAATACATAAATAAGACAATATTAAACCGAGCTTATGATGAGTTTACTGTGTTTTTGGTGAGTAGTAAAATGAAGATAAACATGAAGACGAAATTAAAATTACTGGCGATTGTTTGGCAATATAAAAAAATTTAAGTAGAAAAGTCCCCTAAACGGCCGTAAATTTATATCTCTTCAAAACATACAATACAAAAGAAATATTTATTTTTCAATATTCAATGAAATTTTCTTAAGTTCCCCGACTCATCTATTAACAGATCCCCTAAAAATATAAGGAAGACAAAGAGATACAGGAAAAGTGTTTAAAAATTCTGAAATTCATGAAACTTGTATCTACAATCTTGAAAATTCACACTGTTGTTCGCGCACGAACAATAACAAATATATGAAAAAAATCTTAGGTAAATTATTATTTTCATATTTTATATTTAAATTTTGTTTATTCAATGCAATGTATTCATTACATCGACTCACCAGATACTTCCTTGTAAGGATAAAAGTAAAATATTTTCCTTTAATCAAACATAAAAAGACTTATGTAATTTTTGGTCGAAGACTTTGCTGTTATTTACTTAAAACTAATTGCTTGGTTAGTGGCACTACAAAAACCCACCCATTCCATATGATATTCCATCGGCAATTCCCAGTGAAATACAGTGCAAAAGTAGTTACAAGTTTACTTAAAACTTAATTTAACGCGATAGATGTTTCGTCAGAAACACTTATTTCTATCAAATTTAAGAGGATGATTTTGACAGAATTGTATTATAAATATGTATCACAATTAGATTAAGGCAGACGGGATTCCTAAGTGAGATAAAAATGCAATAAACAGAGGCCGGCTGTGAGAATCAACGGTGCATGATTTGAACCACCGCCTAATTGAGTAATGAATTACCTGTTCCTCTATATCTACCAAAAAGCAGCCGAAAATAAATTTAAAAATTATTATTTAAATTTGAATGTTTCCTCATTTTTTTGAGAATTCTTAAAACACTAATGCCAAATCACGTTTGACCTAAAGTTCGTAACCTGTTTTTTTAATGTGTACACGATTTATTAATATATATACTGTAAATATCATATCTGCATTTTAACCTTTCTTTGGTTATCTATTTTCACGTGTCAAAACTGTAAAATTTTACAATTTATTAAAAGTGAAAAGAAAATTAAGAATGCTTATCGTCTGACCTGGAGAACCTTTTTCGTTTTTATATTTTCGTTGAACACCGTTTTGGAATATCTTTTACATCGATTCAGATTTCAAACTTACCTTGCAGCATGCTTCTTTCATCGTCATCAATGTCAAAGCAATCGTATTCCGTCATGATTTTTAAATAGTCAACTTCATAAGCAAGTTGAAAATTTTAAATGAACAGCGACACTAACACTCCATACCGCAATCGAAACGTCGTAATCGCATAAAATTTTTACGTGTCAGTGACATGTTCAAGAATATTTTTTAAATAACCACTGTTCACTACGTAAATGTTGGATTCATTGAGTGTTCATACACACATTTCACGTACAGGAGAATAAAAGATTTACTACACTCCATTCGAACTAACTATTAAGCCTGCATCAGAAATCGTAAATCTCTATTTACACTAATTACTTTTTATTAATTTAAAATTGAAACTAAGCATTTTATATTATTTATTATATCATTTGTTTTTATCGCGATGGATTCAATTTAAAATATTATTTCACTTTTGCGTTGTCATTGCTAACCGACTTTTCTTATTGAAGTTGTTTCAAAACTACAATCATTATCACTTAATACGGTGCCAACTGAATGACGTAACATACAAAGGCAAAGTCCCGTACCTGGAGGCTAATAAGGACTTAAGTGGTAGCGCCGAGAAAAATTACCTTGAACTAAGTCAAAGGCATAAACTAACGGAAAATCCGCCATTTGCTGGAAAATTTCAGCGTTGATTGGCCTTCTGTTTATTTTCCTTTTTTGGGGAACCAAATGAACACTTATTTAGATAAGCAACTATGGAAGTTAAACAGTGAGGGATGGAGGGGAGTAACGGCTTGGTTTCAACCTTTCACCCACCCTTATTGAGTTTTCTTTAATGAATAACATGATTAATTATTCTAATGAAGTGGTTATGCATCGAATGATGCTTTCACGAAACTAGATTAGACCGAAAAGAAGAGAAAGCCTTTCTTCGCCTAATTTGCAATTTTGTCGCAGTTTTTCGTGTTTGAAATTACACACTATGATTTTTTCCTCCAAATTGCTTCAGTGCATTCTTTCAATGCTTGCCTTTTTAAAAAGTATAAACTGTCGTTGAAACATTGCGTCAACTTTGCTTTATTAGCACTGCATAGATGCTACCACTTACGAGTTTGATAATTAATTTAATGAATAATTCGTTTGATTTCTTTCTTAGTTACAAAAGATAGGCCTATATTAATACATAAGTATTTATATATAAGGTGATTCTTTTATTTAGCCCTTTTGCTTAATAACTTATTGGCTTTTTATTTAAAATTTTTGGTTTAGTGGTAACTTGAATCAAACTAATTCTTAAAACGTCCAGCTTTATCAGCAATTAATTTTTCTCAAAATTAAGCCTAAAATCAATTTAAAAAATTTTTTAAAAGTTCTCACAAGTGTTTTCTGAGAATCATTATCAGTTAAAATTAAGAAAGCCGCACTATTTTTTGTCTTATTAAAGATGAAAAACTTATCTTTAATAAATAAACGGCTTTGTGAATGGCCAGATAAATTTTCTGATTATAAGGTGTCTCACCCGAAATCTAACCAAGACAGTAAAGTCAAGAATGCAATGGCCTCACCATCTGAAAGGGAAACTTGTAATTGTATGTCAACACAAAATGAATCCAAATTAAAACTGTCAACCAACTAAAATATTTCACAGCCCTATTTAGTTCAGATGAACTTAAACAATCAGTGAACCACCCGACAACTCACAGTTTATCAAAGATAAGGAGAACAAAAGTACAACAAAATTAGCAGCAACCTTTCGATATTGATTAAAACAGTGACGACAACCTTCGAAAACAAAACGCCTTAACTTTCGTAAGCTGCGTCGTGCTTCGGACTTTTCACACTGCGACACTGAGTTTAATTATTGAAGCCGCCTTTCAATATGGGATATTCAAATGTGATGTAATGAAAGAGGCCAACGGGGATTTCCCGAATGAATTAACTCTAACTGGGGAATTAAGAAATTTTAAATTTACCATTAAAATTTGGCAATACCCTTGAAAGACAGATAATATTAAAAGGGTTTTTTAAGTCAGACCGTGAGAATCGGAAGGTGGATAAAAAAATCATAAAATAAAACCTAAAAAAAGTTTTTACTGAAAGTTACAGATGAAATGAAAGCCTTAAGGAGGGGGGGGGGGAGAAATTAACCGAAAATAACTTCCGATAATAATTTTAAATTTTAATTTAAAATTACTGATAAAGGAGAGCAAGGAAGCGATAAGTTTACAAAAACGAGTTTAAAATTAAACTCATTTCTGTGATTCACATACGTCTATTGATTTTTTTTTAAAGAAAGGGTTGAACCCCTTCGTCTTCACGTTATTAAAAAGGGTTCTCCATATTATTCATAGCAATCCCGAGTTTTGGTCTTCAATTTTTAAAATTATAAAAGCCTTATAAATTTGTGAATGTTGCGAGCTTTCAAGAATGAAACCAGTTTTATTTTTTAAATAAATAAATTCCGGGCAGTTTGTGCAGCACAGAGTAGAACAATTAAGCAGTTCTTTTTCTCAACTCGAACTTATCTCAGTTATTTCCTTTCTTCCAAACCGAAAGAAAAACACAACTAAAAAACTGAAATACTGAGTCAATTCTGAAAATGAAAGCGAACTGAGGAAAGTGGAGGCGGACTATTATTGAACTAATTAAGACAGTT
The DNA here is from genome assembly GCA_028293925.1 of Brueelia nebulosa. Lineage (NCBI taxonomy): Eukaryota > Metazoa > Arthropoda > Insecta > Psocodea > Philopteridae > Brueelia > Brueelia nebulosa. The sequence continues at coordinate 1,977,498 of JAQIBA010000001.1, forward strand.
TAGAAAAACTATGTAATAAAACAAGTTCAATCACGACCAGAAAGCACGACATGAAAGATCACGAAATTCGCATCACATGGGCTTCATATATTCTCTTAATTTTCTTTTTCAACCGTTAATTAATTATGCTCATTAGTATTCTTCAACCATGAATAAGTTGAGCCTGATCTTTGGGGTTGCGGTTTTACATTTCCATGTTTTCTTCACGCGAACGCTGACTTTATCCGATGTCGTTCGGTTATGTAATTATGTGAACCTTCACCATAGGTGGGTAATTGTTGCAGTGGTGCCAACAATATACCGTGAATTTGTCGGTTGTTAAACCATTAAAAGCGTGCAAAGCAATGAGCCTTAGGCACCTGAACACCTCACATGTAAACTTTCCATTTTTCTAACCTTTCCAGCTCCATCACGGCAGGCCCATTAAAATTAACCACGGACTCGTGACCATCTTCAGAGATAAGCTGTCAATGAAAGATTTTGTTCTTCTTAATTGTGTCTTCTTTCTTCCTTGCTTTCTTTGGGGAAACTTAAAACATCATCCGCCGTTTAAAAATGTTGAACTTTTCCCTTCAGTAAAAAGTTATTTATTGTATGGGAAACATCTAATTGTTTTTTAAATGAAACCCTCTCATTTACAATGTTGTTGCTGTAGTTTACCTTCACATTTTGTCGACAAGTTTAAACGAATTCTTCTATTTCTAAACAGATTAGATTTCTTGGTTTGCAATTAACAAGGAAAATAATTAATTAAAAAGAAATAATCGAGCCGGGAATAAAATTAGGAGGTAAAGAGCCTTGTGGAAAGAGTGCATGGTTTTAGCCAAAGTTCGTGGAATTTAGAACTCTGTATCAGTGGTTTCGAAAATGACTTTAAAAAAATAATTACTAGAATATAATGACATATGTTAAATTACCTTGAAAGCTACATTGTCTTTCCCACTTATTGAAATCCCCACCAATGCAGTTTTTTTTTAAATTATTGTAGAGTAGAAAAATTTTTATTTGATAAATGCTATTGCGGACATTAAACTTTAGAAAATATTTTCTGAGTAAGCATAGTAAAAAAGCAAGAAAAGAGAGCACCCAAAAAGACGTTTGTTCAACAAAATTGTAACAAACTTTTTATTTTTACAGATATAAGAAACGAATTATACATTGGTCTGCCAAAAGACTAATCTTTTGACTTAGAAGACCCCGAAAGAAAGGCGAATAGGGTACTGATTAAGGAAAGCTCAGGCACAAGAATATATCAGAAAACGTCGTAGGTTTGATTGAATTAAAATTTAAAAGAATTATGATCAAGATGGGTAAGCTTCTTGAGGTTCCTCCCAGAAAATGGCAACATTTGGTTTTTTTTTTCGAAGGGACAGGTACCGTGACTGAGTGCAATTTCTATGGTCTTTAAATTCAGTTCATCCCACCCAACTCGAGTTATTAAGGTCAGAAGTTTACTTAACAACAGAGGCAGTTCCGATGTAAAATTCTTCCGTTTCACAATACTTAAGGTTAAAGTGGACTTATTTTCTCATCACTTGTCAGCGCAATACTTTGTGTAGTCATTGAAACTCCCAAGGTTCGAATGAAATAGGATTTTGAACTTTAAGAAATTTAAATGCGTCTTAAATTTGAGTTAATTCCTCGGAGAGATTTAGGAAAATGGCCGAATAAACGGTCTTTAAACCCCAGGAGAGCAGAAAACGAAGGATGACTTCTGCAAATAAAAGCTAATAATGCGAATGCGTCATATCATTGCAACCTGTAACACCCAGTATGATAATAGGAAATAAAAAGCAAAGCAGTCACGTCTACTGGCTTTTGAAATCCTCTTGGATAGAATCTTGTGCACATTTCCTGGTTCTGGCAACCTAGATTATAACCTTAGTCTACAACGCAGTCGCTGTGCACTGCACCGTGCCTAAAAAATCCTGTCTAGTTTATTTGTTTAATTAAAACTGCCAAGTCACCTCCCCCGGATATAATGCCTTACGAAATCACAGTTTACCGAACTAAAAGCATTTGTCTTCCGTCTCGTCTCCTAATCTTTGGCTAATAACTGAGGAACAGCCAGAGCAGATTGTTAAAATGGAGATTTGAACAAAATTAGACTTCTACAATTTTTTCCTAAGGAAAAGTAGATAAGCCGAGCAAAACGTAAGTTTATTAACTAGCCGAAATCATTATTAATTAAAATACCCTATAATTACTGGGTCAGACTATCTGACCCGATTGGTAGAAAGAAAATTTTTACAATTAAAATTACAAGTAAATGTAAGTACCAACTGCGATATTCTCGTTAATCAATAACGTCAAAAATATCGAAAGACCAGAATGAATGAGATAACATGGGAAGTTTTTATGGAGAGACTGATTTTGGAGGAAACAAAACCAAAAGTTTTCCCCATAAGACAGACATAAACTAATGACGATAGCCCCTCACAATTTTATGGTTATTTAAGCACAGTTAGCGAATAAATAGTTGGTTTCAGAAGACAATAAGTCATTCAAACTTTTTTCTATTCCTTACGAGTTGAGGATGAAAATTGTAATAGAGAAGATATGAGTTCCCATTGGAATGTAAAGGTATTTTGAGAAAATTTATCGCTCTAAAAACACTATTCTTTTGCAACTCGTAGAATCAGTCAGATTTCCTTCATAAATTTTGTTTAAAAAATCCATCGAACCATAAAAATTTTGCAATAATTTCTGACAACTGGACCGAGATAAACAAAACAATAATGCAAAACGATGCAGTGAAAACTGCCAAAATCATCCACAACGCCTACTCTATATCCCTTTAATATGTAAATTAAAAACTCAATGGTACTCTGATGTAATGTCAAAAAGTTTGTATAGCGGTGTTTTCTGCGTTTGTAATGAATATTTAAGAGGGTCAAATGCGGGGTTAGTGGTTCACTTTTAAAAAAATTTTATCTCTGATAATAATGGATACAATTCTAAAACGGATTCGGTGGAAACGATTCAGAATTAGAACCCTGCCGGAACCTAAACTTTCTTTCATTTATTGAAAGGTAAGGGAAAGTTATCACTAGTGTTGAACTGTGAGAATAAACTTAGTAAACATCTTTTGTAATGGGAGTATTCTATTTAGTTCAAACTTAAAAAGAGTATATTTGAAGTTTTTAATCTATGAATTACCGTACCGCAGCATGAATGGATCACATGCGGATAGGGGTAATAAAGGAAGAGAAAATTAATAATTAACACTAAAATTTTTGAAAAAAAAAAACAAAGACTGTAATAATTTTGAATCAATTATTGTGTTTGAATTGAAATTGATTTTGAGCGAAATTAATTAATTTCGAAAAATAATTTTTGATTTCACTTTTCGATAAATAACTTTACTCAATTATCTTAAGATTCACAATTTTTTTTTCAAAAAAAGTGTCAAGTTTTAGAATTTATTAACTGCGTTCGAATTTATCACCCCCTTGAGACGTTTACTAAAGCCCTTTCTTTCAAATTAATGGCGAATTAATAAAAGTTTAGTTTAGAGCTTCACTTTTTTAAAAATTAGAGTTAATGGAAGTTCCAAAATTTAGTTTGTGAAAACAGAACAACAATTATGAATTAAAGATTAATAAATTATGAATTTATTAATCTCGACTCATAAATGAGAATTTGATCACAGGTGAATTCCTCATTTTAAATAAATAAATTTTAAAAAAAAACTTAATGGTAGTCTTTCAAAAATTTCTTGTATCAACAATTAATCATAACAATTATTAGCCGATTTAAGAAATTCATCATGATTCGCCCACAGATGACTTACAAATATCATTGCGAGTAATATCATAAGCTTTTTTGCGCTCTGCTTTATATGAAAATTAAAAAAATGACTGTTTTATGGTACAACTGAAAAACGAAATTTCTGTCATACCGTAAATCACCCACTTGGCATTCATGTTTTTTAGACCTGAATTACTTGAAATGCCGCCCTGAAGTAATCTTAATATTTCATTTAAATTAGAAAAGTTGGGTGCAGTGGGCATAATCTCCGCCAACCTGTTCACAAATTGTCACAGTGGGAGTTGACTTTACAAATACAATAAGTTTAAGGTTAGGAAAATATAAATGACTCACCCTGTTTTGTCCAGCAATCGTAGCAGTCCTGGCAAAGCGTTGCAAAATCTCTTTCAAAATCCTCGTGAGTGGCCATTATTTATTTAATTAGTTTTTTAAAATTTAAAAAAAAAACCAAATTCACAAAAAATATTGCACTCTTTAACAAACTCAATTTTTCTCAAAATAAAATTTTTCAAAAGATCACGAATTTTTCAAAGAGACAAAAATTCTATTATTTGCAGGAAGCAGTTTGTAAAAACATGCCGAAATTGTTTTTGAAAACATGTTTAGACGAATATACAAACAACCTCTAAGGAATTTCCAAGACAATTTATCCTTTTAACTTCCTCTTTTCCTTAAGAATCATAAAAATTTTTACTAATTTTAGCTCCATACCATTTTCGTTCGGAGAAAGATTTTTGTCCTCTAGAGGAGTAGAATTCTTTTTTTAGCTGGCACTTAAAAACCACTAAGAGTTTCTGAAACGAAGAATACATAAATTACAATAGTGGAAATAATTTCGTCTAAAATGTGATCGTAAATTCTCTGTTAGAATTCGCTCCACTACAGTTACCATTAAAAATAAAAGGAGTTTTCTTTTTTCAACAATAAATGATAATGGCAGCAGAGCAAAAAAGGTTCAATTACAAATAGTGATATTATAATACTAAGTATAGTATAATTAAAAGATGCACTTTAATAATCTTCCAAATGAAATTTTTCAATTACAAATTAAGTTCCTTCTGACCGATTTTGAGGTGTTTATAATTACGAACTAATAATGTTTTATAAGTGCTATCGAATTTTTTATTAATAATCTAAGTATTAGTATTATAATTATTAAAAAAATAAGACTTTTTATTAATAAATAATCATTGGTTAATAAATTATGGTGTATTTTTATTATTTACTTTTAGGTAAAACCCTTAGAATATTTTTTGCATAAATAATACCTATATTTTAAGCGATATCTTCTTCGTTTTGTCCATATTGACGCTTATATTATATTAAAAAATTTAAATAATAGTGCTCTGTTTATATTGTCAATTAGGTTAGGCCTTTTCATTTAAAATAATGTATTAATTTTACGTCAAACCTCAGCATTTTATATTTGTTAGTTATTTGTAAGGTTTCTTACCCTTTATTTTGAAGCCAGTTCAAAGTTCCAGTGAACTTAAATAAATTATGTATCTGTATCCTAAAAAATGAATTTAGTATGAAAAGAGTATTTTCTTTCCTTGCTAAATTTATCCGCGCAACTATATAAAAATCGCCAATCGACTGGGTTCAAAATTATGTCACAAATTTTTATCCTCACACATAAATTAAAATTGATTCTTCTTCTAAGAAAAAATTTCTCTCGCGAAATCCATTCAACCTGATACCATCTTAAAATTTTTTTTAAAAATAGTAATCAGTTGGAAATAAGGCATTCAAAGGCGAACTTGCAATCTAAAAAGACAAGGTATTCAGGATCCACCCAATGAGAGTTTGCAGCTTTTCCATTTCAAAACATTGTTGACTACCTTGTAAATGCCATACCTGTAGTAGTTTCAGCCTAAAATTTCTTGCTCCGGGTAATTTACTTTAACGATGTGTAAGGTAAGACTTAACATTTTGCAAAGTTTTATTTTGCTTTTTTGGTGGGCGAATGAGCTTCGGGAAGTGAAATGAATGTTAAGTTAGAAAATCACAAAACTTAACAAAATTATTTGTAGTTTCAGAATGTTGTCTGAACTTTTTCAGTTTGTCTATCTCTCATTTATGGGGAGATAGAAAACAATGCCCAAATGAAGATAAAATAAATTAAAAACTTTTATAAGGAAGATTGTAATTGATTATTAAAAGAGAAATTTTACTGGTTGGATAGTTTTGAAGATTCTGCAAAGAAAAAAGGATGAAGAAAAACCGGCTTTTTGGAAATGAAAAAATGGACCACGAAGAGGAAGAAAAAAGAACTCTCAAACGAATGAAAAATTAGGTAATTTAAAAGAAACATTGTTTGTCAGTTATTTAAAAACATGGCATGGGGGAATTAAATCAATAAAAGAATAAAAATTACTTAAAAAATTTCACGATTTTCCACCGCAAAAGAGCGGAAACTGTCAACCGTCACTGAATTTATACATGTAATGAATTTTAGCAAAATCAAATAAAGGTTGGCAGACTTGGAATCGACTTGTTGCTCTTTGATAATTATTTTTAGGTGGCTCTCCTGGAAGTAAAATTCATAGAATGGAATGTAAAAGTTCGTTTGAAAAGTTGGGGATTTATTTGCAATCATTACTAAATGACTTGAATTGTTTTACTTAATGGTTTGACCGGTTTAGGAGATTGTGTTTTTTTTAGCAAGCTGTGACAACTGTTTTAATTTAATAAAAATGGAGATTATTAAATTGAATATTACCACAGAAGTCGTTAATTTTTGGAATACTTTAAAACTTTATTTTGAAAAGCCAAAAAGCATAAACAAGCAGGTGCTATTCTCAGAACTCATATTTAGTGCAGAATTACCTTCTTCTGTAAATTTTGCTGAGTGTCATACTTTAGTGAATAAATTTTCTAATGAGCTGTCGGAGGTTCTAAGTTTTAAGTTTGATAGGCAAACCTTGGAATGCCTAGGGTTAAATATTTTAACAGATACAGACGGTAATAAAGCTTTTTTAAATGAAAAGGGGATGTTTTTACTTGTTAGGAGATTAATTCCTAAATTAAATATAAATGAGAATTTAAAATTTTTCGAGTTCATTTTTTTAGGTAAGTTGGACTGGTAAAACTAGAGTTTTTTTATTAAATTTTTAATGTTTGCAAAATTTGTTTTAGACAAATACTTATCAAAGGCTTACATTTTTACCAGTACTGTGCCCATACAAATGTGTAAGGAGTATCTCTCTATCGAAGGAAAGGAGCAGGACCCATTTGCTATTTTAAAATTTGATTTCATACAATTAACTTGGAATAGTACATTTTTGGAAATTTCATACAATGAGCATTTGAGTAATAAAGGCATTACTTGGCTAAAAGCAACTTTCATTCCTAAATTTAAAAAATTTGCTAGTTTTGCCATATGTGAGCAGACAAATAAGAAATTAATTAATTTAGAGTTTGATAATAAAATAGATTTAGTGCAGTATTATCAGTTGTACAAGCAAATGAAACTGAAGTATGGAAAACACTTTCTTGAGGTAAGATTTAAAGAAATATGCTAAATATTTAAATATTTTATTGTTTTTTTAAAGAACAATAATTTCTTTGGAGCACAATTCTTTAAAATCTAATAATCATATTTATGTGTTTTATAGAATTGGACAGAAAATACAGATCCCTTAAAGTTTGTCTATGAAGACATTGCAATAGCTACATATTTAATTTTATTGTGGAACAATGGAAATATTTCTGGAGAAAATATGAAACCACAAAAATTTGTAGATTTAGGCTGTGGTAATGGTTTGCTGGTTCACATATTAAACTCAGAGGGCCATTTAGGAATTGGATTGGATGTCAGAAAAAGGAAAATTTGGGATACATATCCCCCTTCTACTGTTTTGAAAGTAGGTTTTAGTCTCAGATGGATTTACTTGTGAGTAATAGTGACCATTTGGTACGTTTTAAAGATGAATTGATATTTTTATGAACATTTTTTTTTTGTTTTTTAAGGAACAAACTGTGATACCATCAATTGAAACTAAGTATCCAGAAGCTGACTGGTTAATTGGAAATCACTCTGATGAACTGACTGCATGGATTCCTATTATGGCCAGGCTCAGCAATGACCACTGTCAGTATTTTGTACTCCCATGCTGCCCCTATCAATTGAATGGCATGAAATTCCAAAGAAAAAATGCAGGACTGAGTTCCTATCAAGATTTCATTGGTTATATGAAGGATGTCAGTGAGGAATGTGGTTTTATAACATCTATAGACAGATTAAAAATTCCATCAACCAAAAGGATCTGTTTAATAGGTTTGAATGATCCTGAAATGACAACATTTAAGTATGATTCATTTGTACAGGCAGCAAAAAGATTTGTTGAAAAGGAAAACCAATCTTCAAGTTTTAATAAAAGCAATAGTTGTAATGACTGTGGTAAGTGAACATTAAATGTGTGTTATATGTAGGAATTTTTCATGTTCTTTATTCTAAACAATTTCTTTTAGAAGGTCAATCTTCCATGAATGTCAGGTTGAGAAAATCAGTGGAACCTGTGAAAAACTGTACGAAGTTACCTCAAGATTTCATTAACAGGGCCTTAAGAACTATTATGAGTGAACTATTAAAAGAATCTGTAACTTGCAAAGTAATAAAAGATGGAGAAAATTGTACTTGGGATAGAGGTGGAAAGTTATCAATTAAGGAATTGGCTTCAAGACTTGATGAACAACTAATGAAGCAGTTAAAAAATGAATGTAAAGGACTTCAAACTTTGTTAAAAAACCAATATTTTCTTTTTGAAGTTAGTCAAGGCTATGTACAGTTCAGGAAACCAGAAGCCTTGCTTGATATTTGCAACAGGAGTTTGGAGAATAAAAACAAAAGCAAATGGAAATTAAAAAAATGTTGGTTTTTTAATAATCACCCTAATGGTTGTCCTCTAGATGAAAATTTATGCTCTTACAAGCATGAGAAAAATATTTAGTTTAAAAAAAATTCACATCCACATACAAATGTTAATTTTTTACAATTTAAAATTTTTTTTTTGAGTCCTGAACTTGTGCAAATTATTTTCATTCTGTTAAAACATATCAAAGTGCAGATCATTGTAATGTTAAAATCAAATTTATACATTTAAAGCTTTAATTTTAAATAATTAAGGATTTTGGAAAATCAAATTCTAAATTGTTTATGACTAAAAATTTATTTTTCATTTAGTTGTCTTGGAAAATAAAAAATTTAAAGTTACTGTTAAAAGTTTTCTATTTCCTCTGAACCTTTAAGAAACTTGATGTATTTGAGAAGTATTTAGCATTTGCCTCATTGATTTGCTTCTCTGCTGCCTGTGGATTTACAATTTCCAGGCCTTGAAGAGGTGTAAAAGCAACACTAGATGCTGTTCCAGAAACTTGCTTTTTCACTGTTGTACTGCCACCCCATTGCTGTTGCTTTTGTAAATTTTTCTGCAGTGTTTTAGATATTCTAACTTTTGTTTTTTCATCAATTTGAGGCAGTCTTATTCTTCCAGTTCCAGTTTTTCCAATGGTGCCCCTAGTGTAGCCCAAATCCTCTTGGTAAGCATCATCTTCAATGTCAGCAAAATTCATTCTATTGGCCTGTTTCCTTAATTCAGTCATTGCATAACGTTCTTTCATTTTTCTGACATGCCTGCCACCTCTTTTCTTTTTGGGCTGATCAACAGGCTTTGGCAAAGGCTTAGCAAATTTAACAGGGGGTGGCTCTGTCAGTTTATCAAGCTTCTTTTCAATATCATCCCTGAACATCTTGCCTATGCTTCCATCAGTGCTTTCATGGCATGCATCAACTCTGGCTGCTAATATACATTTTGCACCAACCAGTCTGGCTGCTTTCCTCCTGAAATCTGGTGGTGTGTCTTGAACAATATCAGAATGGTATATAAAACCTGTATGGGGTAGAGATGCTACCTGAGAAAACCCAGATAACATTTTTTTTTGAGATCCCAGTAAAAGCACATTACATGCAGGCATTTTTGACAGCTTTGTAAGACCTCCTGCCACTCCCATAATCTTGGCAGCAGTTGATGCTCCAACAATCATAGAAACATTTGGAGCAATGAATGCCATTCTACTTTCAACATATTCATAGATTTTTTGTTTGAAGTTGTTAAGCTCAATGGCCATATCACAAGCTTCAAAAATTTCTTCCAACTCCATTTCTGTTAGTTGTTGGCCTTGTGTGGTAGAAGCTGTTACAGATACAACCATAATTGTAGCTTGTGTTAAAAACTGCTGAAGAACTTCATTGTTTTTTGCCTTTTCTAAATCATTTCCTAATTCTTTTACTGTCCTGACATATTCAAGTGGTCCTACAACTAAGGATTCCAATTCAGGGAATCTCTTGCAGTACTTATCTCTTGTAAATCTATGAATAGTGGCTGCAACAAAATTCTACATTATTATATGTACAGACAATGGGATGAAATTACAAACAAGGGATCATATTTCAAGTAAAATCACTATTTACTCATGCAAAATAATAATTTGAAATAACACTGGAGTACCAACCTATTTCATTATCTATTTCAACTGCTAAATTATTTGCTTCAACTATTAATTGATATTCAGGATCTGCTTCTACTGGACCAACTATATCTGATGATCTCCTTATTTTTTTACTGTAATTATCTATTTCTAACATAATTTCCTTTAAATGCTCGGAGTCCCTCAGTGTTGCTAACTGCCTGATAGATGTAATTTTAATATCTGGTGAAAAAATTAAAGCGAATATTAAAAAAAACTATAAAAACTTTGATGGAATTGCTTATATCTCAACTGTGATTTACCTTCATCCATCGGAATTGCAACATTTCGTTGGGTATCCACCTCATTTTCAACATGTCCATTTGTCTCGCCATAAAAATCTGCATCATCTTCGCCTTCTAAATCAGCCAAAAGCTCATCTGCTAAAGACATTTTGAAGTATCAACTTAATATATTTACTTAAACATAAATACCGTTTAGCTTCCGTTCAGTGGATTCGGAGTGCACTGAACGAACGCAAAATCTTAACTTAAAAAAGGATTTCAACGAAATGTCAGATAAAAGTCATTTTATTGGATTTTGGAAAGTAAGTGGAATAATAATACACTGATTTAATAAATTAAATAACCCTGGTCTTTTTACATCTCTTAAACATTAAGGATATAACTTTTGCAATTAAATTTTATTTTTACCTAATGTAAAAAAGTCTTTATAAAAGGTTTGATGGTAGGGTTTTCGTTATTTTTTTGAACTAAAAATAGTCTGATAGTTGCCTTAACTGAAATATTTATTGGGGATATTAATGAGTATTTATTTTTCTGATAGTCAGGTCTATTCTGATCAATTCAATTTTTATTTAAATTTTTTAGGTTCTAGTTTGCGCTCCGGTTACAATAAACATTGATCTTAAAGGAATTCAAGGGACAGTATTCCAATTATCCAAAACCGGAGATGTTACCTGGCAAGTCCCGAAAGATGCATTGCTTACTCCTCTGTTTAAATGTGACACGTATGAGGTTGTACCGAAAATGCCATATCTGTCAAATTTTATACTTAGATTCGGGACGTATAAGGGCCATGTGATTGACTGTTCTGTAAAAGTATGTGAGCCCTACAGTGGCGTTATCAGTATTAGTGATGGATGGAGCCTGCTTCTTTGTAAAAAGTTTAAGGATGGTCTTGAAGAAGATCCATTTGGATTACCATTTTCTTTTCTTCCTGCTTTAGAGAACAGCTATTTTTCAGATTTAATTTTGAAAGCTAGTAATAATAAAGAATTTAATGTCCATACATGCATTTTAAAACTTAGTGCCCCGGAAATAGATTGGTCTGATAAGCTATTATTTTCAAACATACCTGAAGATGTTTTATTCACAATATTATACTTTCTGTATGCTCAGTGCCTGCCTACAGGATTAAAGGAAAGTACCATTAAAAATGTTATTTCTGTTGCCTCAGAATTACCTGGACTGGATAATTTGGTGTCATTGTGTCACACCTGTGTACGAAATAGAGCTCTTAAAAATCGTAAGTTTCTTTTGTAGTTTAATTAGTATATTATGTGAGGAAACTAATTATAAATTTATTTCAGAAATAATGAATTTGGTTTCTGACATTCATGCTTGTGCATCACAAATCATTGAATATTTCACAAACAAACATTCAAGTGGCTCTTTCAATAATCTAGCTTCAGATCCTGCCAGATTGTGTTTTGCTGTGAAAAATTCAATTAGAGAAGCAGCTGTGGCATTATCAAAGCTCCTGATGATCTGTGATCTCTTTACCAAGCAGAAAAATGAACTTTCAAGAGAGGAAGGAGAGGAATTAATTCTCTATGCTAAATCTAGAATTCCATTTTTTATGAATCAGCTGGAGACATTTTTACAAGCTGTTAAAACTACCTTCAATAATTTCATGCCTTCTCAAAGCCTGGAATTAGCTAATTATTTAGTTCCTGAGTTTGAGACTATTCTTGACACCATTTCATCAGTTCTAATCAAGATAAAAGCTGTTTTGGAATCAATGTTGAGTGAATCAGAATTGGAAGAAGAGAAAAATTCAAATAAAGCTTTGGAAAATCTAGAACAATATACTGACAGGGTTTTACTTAGGAAAGAAATGCACAGGCATCAGAGTTTTATTCAGAGGATAACAAGCATTTTAGGGCATTTGGATGAGAAAAAGTAAGCTCAGTTTTATTCCTCTCAGTTTTAATATTTTCATTCCAGTTTGGTAACAGCTTTTATATATTGCAGGGAAATCTTTAATTTAATGACAAGCAGAAATAAAGTTCGAAATTTAGCCAGGAAATTGGAGGAACTGATAGATGAAGTGCCAGTTATTGTGTTGCAGATTGAAGAATTCACTAATGCAATTGAAGAAAAGTTGCATTGGAATGAATCTCAATTTTGCTTCAAAATTGGGATCTCCAAAGTGGTATGAATTTTTTTTCAGTACCAAAATTATATTCAAACTAAAAACTGTGTTTATTTTTTCACAGAATGAAGTCTTGAGAAAACTTGTGATACATAAGGAATCTCTGCAAGATGTACTGACCCATTTGTGTGATTTAGTGCAGAGAGACTCTTTCTCACACTCCTTTGCAGCTTTGGGACTCCTGGAATCACCTCCTGGTGCTGCTTCCAATTCTTCTGATGTAGTTAAAAATGATAAATGTGAAAGAATAACTCCTGAATCAGATCCACATGAGGTGAATTTCTTTTTTGAATACAGCTGCTTTATGCTTTTAAGAGTATATAAACTTTTTTTTATTTCTGCAGCTTGATTTGAAGCATTCTGTCTGTGTGCCTCTTCCTGCCCACCTAAATCGTTTGTCTGCAGCTGCACATGAGTTGTTCATATCAGGAGCAGATACTGATATGATATTTGAAATAATAACAACAAGTGCATCAAATAGTGCAGTAAATTACTCAGAGGATGAGCCTCCTGAACAGACAGATGAACATTCACAAATGGAAATTTGTAAAATGGCTGCACATAGAGTAATTGTTGCATCTAGATGTGATTGGTTTAGAAGAGCATTGCTTTCAGGTAATTAATCAGTGAAAACTTTTATTTAGATCAAACCCCAAAAATATTCATTATGCACACTCTGATTAGATGTTTGCTGTCTAATAAAATCCAAATATCTCCATTTACTGCTGAGAGCTGTAGTTCTGTTTGGTTTCAGGTATGCAGGAAGACATAAACAGGAAAATCCAAGTTCATGACACCAGTCCACATGTGTTTTCTTTATTTTTGAAATATCTTTACACTGGACAAGTGGATTGTTTGACTCTCTCAATTGATCACATTTCTGAGTTATTGCTCTTGGGTGATAGGTATGAATTAGATTCACTGAAACAAATTTGTGAATTTGGATTGAAGCCTCACGTCGATGGAGATTCTGTTCTGTATTTTTACAGTATGGCTGATAGATTTAATGCTAAGACATTGAAGGTGAAGATTATATTTATTTTTTTTATATATATTTTTAATATTAAGATTTTTTATGTAGAGTTTACTTTGTAGATTGCCTGTGAGCAGTTTATTATACACCATCCTGAGGTAATTGATAGTGAGCTATTTGAAGAATTGCCTCCTGATCTTCAGTCAGAGGTTTATGAAGTAGTGATCTGTGGAAAACCTGAGAGCTTTAATCTCTCCTTGGATAAAGATATTTCTAATTTTTCATATGATGTAACTGATCTAGAGGAAATGATATCTAGAGTTAATATTAACAGGTGAGTGAAATTTTTCTTTCTCTAAGTTAATTGTTATAATTGGGAATGTATTAGATTCGTTAGTTTCAGTAACTTGCCTTCTCCAGAGGATGATGACACATCCCTTTCTGAGGACTTCACCAGACTAGAGGAAGCTTTGATTAATCTTCGAGAAGTAGTCGGTGAAAGGGCCTCTCGTTCGCATTTGGTTCAAGTAATTTTGGCTGCGGATTATGACATCAATCGAGCCATTAATTTTTATTATTCTACCTCATGAAGTCCGTTTAAAGACTTTACTGATGTTATGAATATTTATGATAAAACCAAAGTAATGGAGATGAGTTTCGACTTCGAAAAAATGAAGTTGGAAAAACTTCGAGTATAATTGTTTAAATTGAAGAGATAAAGACGGTATAATGATTGAATAGGTTGGAAAAACTTCGAGTATAATTGTTTAAATTGAAGAGATAAAGACGGTATATTGAAAGTCCTGGAAACAATGTTGAAAAAGGGCGATTGGAAAGAGTGCCTATGCCGCTGATAAAGCTCTTTGAAATAATGAGGTAAGACTAAAAGTTCTCTGAGAGTATATTCGGAAAGGATTGTGATATACAGAAAAGGGAAACAGTCAGTATTCAGTCAGTAGTCGTAATTTTAATAGTTTTCATGCATTTAGCGCCGATTAATAATTGAAAAAATTTAACTCGCATTCCTTTCTTTTAGTCGATTTTTCTTGGAATTAACTTAAAAACAGGAGATTTCAATAGTTAGATTTATCTTTTATACAAAGCATATTATCTGATTTTCGGGTATTGAATACTAATAAAGCGATTTATTGAAAGCTGATAATATAACTAATGTGACAGTTTTTTGTCATTGTATTGTATTGTATTCAAAACCAATAATCGAACTTAGAGATTTCTGCTGACTCCTATTTCATCATAAAGCATTTAATTTAACTAGGAGTTCTAAAATAGAAAATATTTTTTATTAATTTTAGAATTTTCTTGCTTTTTTTCAATTTCTTGAGATCTTGTTTATTTAAATGTTTTGTCAACTGTTTTTCTTTAATAATTAGAAATTTTTTATGCTGAATTGTTGGATTAAAAGTGTGCATATTTTATGGATTGACCATCGGCCAATCAATGGCGGGCGATAGATGTCGATTATTTAATTTATTATATATTATTATTATACAGTCTAGTCTCAAAAGTGTTTTATTTTATTATTTCACTTGTTTTAAATGAGATAATCCTTACTATCCTAAGAATTATGTGGCTGTCGCATTATTTTAATTTTCAACATTAATTAGTTAACTCAGAAATTAATTCTTTTTAACCCTTTCACTTTTTCTATCAAAGTCACTGATTCGTTCACAATTTCCTTTTTTTTTAAAAAGACAATTTTTGAATTTTTTTTTTTTAAAGAGAAGCGCTGTGAAGTAACTAAAAAATAGTATTTGAAAATCCTGTCTTAATCATTTTCTTTTTAAATTAAAATTTTCCCACGTTGACAACAAAACTTGTTTTTTTTGACAAATTGTTCTCGTAATTAATTACGCACCAAAATAAATAAGCAAATCTTTAAAGGACTCTTCGATACAATTTAAGTATTATATACATAAAATAAAGTATTTTCATAGTTTTAATACCAAACTTCCATTCGTTATTTTTCAATGCAATTTTGGCTAATGCTTAAAATTTTACAGATCATTGGACGGGAACAAAATTTTAGGTAAAGGGTTTAGCGAAAGGGTACAAACTTGACGGATCGGTGACATAGAAAAAAAATTAGTTTCTGCTGGTAAACCATTTCAGTCTTAATGTCAGTAAAAAGCAAACTTGCAAAGGTATTTACTTAATTTTTCAAGTTTTTATTAATTCATCCGAAAAATTCCATTCATTTTTTTGTTCGTTTGCATTTCATATTTTTTTTTAAATTGCGTTGCCAGTGCGTCGGTTCGATTCGAACAAACTGGTAGGAGTTCATTGAAATTACCTTTTTTGCAGAATTTTCGGGTTCATTTAATTAGTGTCAGTGACGTAACATCCGTTCGTATCTAAGTGTTTCCGGCGGGATCGATATAATGACCTTATCCCTGGTTAGGACCCCCTCCAATTTCCAGGGCGCCGCCGCGGTCTACGTCGTCACAAGGTGCGTATATTCCCGAGCCCTTGTTCTTATGCAGACATTTTCACAACCTTTTAACACTTCCTTCGGATGGTTGTTTCATTCTGAAATGATTCATTTTCTATCCTTTTTCAATGCTCTCTTTCTCTCTCCTTTTTTTATATATTCTCTTGAGAAAATCTATTCAACGATAATCCAATTTCGGGTTGGATTGAATTAATATTCTTAACATCGACATTGTGGAATCAAAAAGTAGATTCTGACATTGTCGAGGAGAGAAATGCTTTCACTGATGGTCATAGTTTAATAATTTCCAAATTTCAGCTCTTTCTGGTTGGGATTTTTGCTTTTACACACTTAAAATATAGAATTTTCCCTTTTCTTTTTCGGTGTTTTTTTTATTAAATTTTCAGCAGTTTTTTTTCTCTTTGTACTTCCTCTAAGTTCAGTCTTTTTGGCCTTGGGAGCAAATAATGTTTTTCTTTGTTCCACTTGTTTTTAACTCAGACTGTGTCCTCAGTCTTCAGGACTGCGATTTTTCACAGGAAATAGAGAAAACGGTTGGCATTAATTGTTTTCGGGTTTTGCTTAATGCTAATTATATCGTTTTTAAGATTAAATCCAAAGAAAAAAAATTTTAAGTTAGTTTTTGTAATTTTTCTAGATAACTTCTCAAATAGCTAAAAGTTGCTTCCGTTCATTCGAAGTAGTTTTATTTAAATAATCTTAAAAAAGGATAATTGTTATCGCTGGATAAAATGAAATAAGGCCGAGTTTTAAAGAAAGAAAACTATTCAAATCAAAGGAGGACCGGAGATAAATGTAAGTAAATGCTTTTCTCATATCGAACGGTAGGAATTTCCTTAGGAAAAAGCTGGGCTACGTCCAAAAGTACGAAGGGGTGGTGATTCATTGCAAGAGGGAGGGAAAAGTGCATGGAGAGATGCAAGGGTGAAAAATCGGATTCCTGGGGGTTCGGGGCTGCACTTGAGGAAATCGTCAACGGCTCTTTTTTGTGGAATGTGAAGCAGAAATAGTCTGATTTTTCTTGTTAAATGTTTCCGATGCCTCGCGAAGGCTAATAATAACAAAACAATCCCGACTCGCGGTTATCGGAATGTCGTGAAAATGAAAGAAAAGTTGCGCTCCGGATATTTGAGTTGAAGTTTTCCGCGCAGCGTTCACTCGCTCGCAAGCTTGAGCGAGAGCGGGTAACTTCGGGGTGAAATCGGGGACAGATTCGTCTTTCTGTTTTCCACACTTTCCTTGTCTGACTAAGTTTAAATAGACAGCTAATGTGAAAGAAGACACTCATATACTGGCAAGTGAATGTGTGTTGTGCTCGGTGCTCCTCTTCTACTCAAACGGCCGGGAAATGAATGTAAAACCTCGTTGGTCAAAAGATGATTCCCCCAAAAACTTCTTTCGGGATTGTTTTCCAAACCAATTAATTGCCACGAATTGTGGCAATTCCTGGTGAGTCCAACCCCGTCACCTGCAACTGTCTCCTCCACGAATTGCCCCAAAAGCCCTTCTTCGATTCTTCCGCCGTACTCTGTTACCCTTCATCAGATCAACAGGGATTAAACGAACACCATTTCGAGGGTCGAACGGAATCGAATCTTCCATTTCATCGCAATCCCGAGTGGAAGTGACCATTTTTTGGAAAAAACGAATGTAATCCACTGAGTATGGAAATAAGTACTTCGATATGACGAGTATTCAAGTAAGTGCTTTCATTCCCACAATATGCCTATCGTATTTAATCTCTCAAACTAATATTGGCCATTTCCATGAAAAAGAACACGAGTACGCAGAATTGGTGTTAAAAAATTCCTTATTTTAACGGTGTTTCCCGAGCATCACGATAAGGCAGGAGCTTTTTTTAAAAACCTTTTATGAATTGTAACTCGCCGAAAATCAATTAATCATTTTTTGTTACCTGTATACAATGTCAGTGGATTCGTCTCCGCTGTTTTGGGCCTCAAATGGTGACAATGGGACATCAAAGATTTTTAAGGGGTTCACCACCAAATAAAAACTGTAGTTTTTTATGTATTCAGCGCAATTGGGGCTCCAGTCTTGAACTTCTTCCTGGAATAAAATATACAGTTTATTTTATCGGTCCCATTGAGTAGTTTAAAGGGAGTGAATGCTTTCATTCAGGTAAAATTTTCTTCGCTTTCAAACCCTGTATTTAACCGATCATAACGTCAGCAAATATTTTTTGGGAAGTGCAAATTCGCACCCATTCAAATGGAGTATTTGTCGTTGAATTCCTGAAAGTCCGTCAGCAGAAGCCCAAAAAGTGATGAAAAGTTGAAGAGTGAAGCGACAGGGAAAGGATTTCAGCGAAAAGGCTGAGACAGAGCAAAAACTAGGGATGAAAATTTGCTCACTTCCTTTGTGAATAAATTTGAATGTTTTAAATTTAACAACAGGTAAAGGAAATCCTGTTGGATGAACGCTCTTTTGAACTTTCGTGCCGTGGCACAGCAAGAGAGTTTTTTTTTTTTTTTTTTTAAATGTCGAGGTTCGAAAAGCAGTGCATCGTTTTCGGGGGCATTTGTGAATTTATTTTAAAGGGATTCGCGCAGTGATACATCATCGAATTGCTTTCCAACTTTTAAACCAGTCCCCCGAAATTGCTTAAAATGACAGCTTTTAGTGCGATCGAAATGAAATCTGTTGATTTTCGGGCTGTCGACCGAGTTTGATTTTGAGCAGAGTACAGACGTTTCACCAAACGCTTTTGACATCAATTGACGAAAACTGTAATGTGGGATGGATTTTTGTGGGGCGACCCAAAACGAAAATTGCTAATAAATGACTGTTGTAGCCAATGACAGTCCTGTGAGAGTCCCCAACAGAATTGCACAAGTCGATTTGGCTTTTATATTCGATAAATCCCCACGAGGGAAAAATTTAAACAATAATGAAAATAATTTTAACTTTTTCAAAAGCTCTGTAATTTCATTTTTGGTGAATGGCGGTGTTTGAAAAGTCAAATCAATCGTCTGGAGTTAAGGAAATTTTTTTAACAAGTCGCTGGAGTTTTTTTTTTTTTTTTGAATCATCGGTGAGCCCTTTCCTGCTGTTGAAAATGAACTCTCGAGACTTTTATGACTTCCTCTTTCACGTTTAATTGCTACTATTTCCGGTTTTCTCTCTTCGCTCTTTTATAAAAATTTTTTGTCGTCGCGTTCGACCTTTTTTTTTCATCTCCTCTGTAATAATCATTTAACAAAAATATAACTTCATTATTTTTCCTTATCATATTTATTTACATATTGTAAACATTTTACTTCTCAGTTATTGAATTCGGCTTTCGTTAATTACATTTTTTTTTTCAATTACCATTACAAATATGAATTGAATCGCAATTATTTCATGTCAAATTCATTCCGACCTTGAAATTCTCATTGCTGAAAGTTGCTTCGAAAGCTTAATTGAATTTTTCAGTTCGTCGTCCAGTCCAAGGTCGTAGAAATGAGATCTCAGAGTTATTTCCAGTCGAATGATTGATGGCGAGTGTATTACGAGCTCCTTATACTTTGGAGCTCCCTGGAATGGCTTTATACCTTTCAGTTGGTTTTTCAACGTTGACATTTACAGTCTGAAGTGATACGAGTTAAAGCTCAGGTAAAGAGCTTAGCGGAGATTTCGCCCAAACAGCCATCGACTGGCTTTTAACAGGAGAGTTCTTAGATTACATTGGCACGAGATCTAAAAGCTCTTTGCCCCCGATTGTTTATATTTGTGGGTTTTAAATCTTTCTTTGATGTCAACCGCTTATTAGAGATGAAAAATAAAGGTGGGCTCACTTCGAAACTCATAAAATATAAAACTATAAATTATAATAAAATTACAAAAAATCATATTACAAACGAATAAAAATATTTAAGCAATGAAATCAATCTCTTTAAGAGATTTAGGTTATAAATGTGCCCTTTTTAAGATTTTTAGACCTTAGATTTTTAGACCTTTTAGATTTTATACATTTTCAATTGAAAACACAATTCATATTAAAATGGTTTGCATTAATAATAACGATCGAAAGGGTTATATGCTCGAAAAGGTCTTTTGCCATCCTCAGTGCATTGGCTTCATTTTTCCAAATGAAAAAAGGAAAGAGAAAAATGAAAACGAAAGCGACGTCGTCGAAAGTTTCTATTTAAAACGAATTATTGACATTTTAAAAAGAAAAGCTTTGAAAGCTGAACTTTCTAAAATCTGCGAATATTTATACTAAAACCTGACCCCAAGGTCGTATTTTTATGTTGACTTTTGATATGAATCCCACTCAAAAAAGAGGCACTCGTTTCTTCATTTGCATAACTTTTATAAAAGGTAATTTATATTTTGTCCCTCATAAACCGTACGGAAGAGTCTGCTAACTTTTAGCGAAGACTCATCGTATTTATATTTAACTTTTCACCTCAAAAGGTTACATACGTTCCTTTATTTGGGGAAATGCAACCGATCTGTGGGTGTCCGAAAATCAAAGGAAATTGTTTCGAAAATAATTTCATTGAATTCCCAACGAGTGTTGGGCGGAACAATGTGTTTCATCACTTCGATCTTTTCCTGAATTCGGATGAATCGAGACCGAATTAACCCTTTTTTCTTTGTAATCCGAGAGAGTAAAACTAAATACGGGAACCGAAAGACATTAACGCTGTCGAAGTACACACTCTCCTGCAGTTAATAACTGATTGACGAATAATTAAGAAATTCCATAAGCATTCCACGGAAAAACTCTTAGAGATTCTTCGAGATTAATTCAAAAATAGTTGGGAGATAAAATTCAATCGACCGGAAATTTTATTCATTTGTTAAGGCGGAATAAAAAGATCGCCATAGAAGAGATTAAGGCGAAAAGGTTTTTCTTTATCGTGATTTCAGTTATCTAATCTCCCTTTCAAGTCATTACGTTGCACTATTTTTCAAATATAATTTTCTTTTGAGAATTAATAGTAATCGTATTGAAAGAAATTAATTAATTAAAAATATAATGGATTTTATTTACTCGAAACCATTGTTTTCGGTTATTCAGCCAATTTGGAAGAAAAACACCGTTAAAATGAAAAATCATTCTTTTTTATAAATATATGAATTTTTAAATGGCAGATGAAAAGCTCATTAAATTAAAAGGACGGTGACCTAAAAAGTTCTCATGCAAAAAGCAACGTCTTATAAAATTTATTTACATAATTAAAAGAAGGGAGGCTTTTTGCGAGTCTAACAAAGCAAAAAAAAAAAATTAGGATTCACTTAATTTTGTGAACATTCCAACTTTGGACTCGGTTCTCGCATTATGGCCGAACTTGTGCAACCCTATTGATCTGTTCGAGGGAGAACGAACACACCAGTGTTAGCCTGAATGTTCCAACACTCGCGGGGTTAATTGCTGACGGGTGTTTGACATGTAGCCTACATATTCCTCTGCGTGACTCCGATGATAAGCGGTGAAAGAGTCGGAGTCATTTGCTGACCTTAGGAGCGTTGCAAATTTATAATTACTGAATCGGGAAACAGAAAATGTCGAAGGGGCTAAAGCTCTCAGTAATTTAGAAATGAGGTCGAAAGTTTTTGGTTGGAGTAATTAATGATCACAAAAGGTGTAATTTTTAATAAGAGAGTGAAATATAGTTAGGCTTAGTTAGTTTTTTATGCTTTGCTGATTTGTTATAAATCTAATGGGATGTTTTGTTCCAGAAATGATGTGCATGTGACTGGCGCGATGGGGCGCGGTCAGAGCCCCATGGAGGTCGGCTAGGACCCACCTCCTCCCTGGCCCCCGCTACCCCCCTCCACCAAACTATGGACCAGGCAGAGCGGGACCGTGTGCATCGGCCACTTGCTTTTGACAAGGTGAGCATAACACGATTGAGTTTCATTTATTCTCTACAAATTCTTCATCTTTTGCTGTTCGTTATGTAGTAAAAAAAAGGGATTTCATCATTAAAATTCAAAAGGAAACTAGATTAGATGGGAGAAGGGGATGAGAAGGGATGAACACCATAAATAAAGTTTCATTCTCAACATAGAAAAGAATTATTCGGTTGTTTTATATAGAAATTCCCTTCGAACTGCTTTTTTATAAATGGTTCATTAATGAAATTATTACTATTTTATAAATATGAAAATAAAGTCAGTAACATTATACTTATTCATTTTTAAACTTTTCGCAGAATTCTATTTTAAAACATAGAAAGCGGCATTAGGCAAAAATTTTATATTAAACATGTAAATTATGTGAAACTAAATAGTATACTAAATAACTGTACTAATTAGTAAACCATGTAAATATTTAAGCAGCAACTAAATATGTAACTTTTTTAGACGATTTATTAATACTGAATATTCGGTATCAGGAAAGGGTAATTTTAATTTTTGAATCCCAAAGAAATGGAAAGCTTTAACCCTTTGCGGTGGTATAAAATTTGGGTATGGGTATCTATTGGTCGGAATTAATTTGTTTGGAAAGAGCAGGGATATATATACATAATATTAACTAATATTCAGTAATATTTAGTCATATTTTAACAAGAGAGAATCTGTAATTACTCCTAAATACAATTTAGAAAGTATTCTTTGAAATTCTACAATTAGTTTTAGTTGATGAAAAGGTGTAATAGAAATTGAGGAAAAGTTTAAACTGATATAGGAATGCATACAGTATAAGATTCGTGTATATTCGTACAGTTCCTTGCTGTGGTGGTTGAGAGTAGACATACGACCGCAAAGGGTTAACTATTGATATATTTTATGATTTAAAATGAGCAAATTTCGATTATTAGCCTCATTATTGAAGTGAGAGCTGCAAAAATCTGCATTCGTTTCTGTCCTAATGCCACTCTTCAAACACAAGAGTCGATGAACTCTTCATACTCTTGGTGGTTTTACATTGTTTTACTTCTTATACTCTGTACTATATTTTTGAGGTTAAAGGTGATGTCGTGACAGAACTGTGGTTCTACACTAGTCACTAAGGTACTGTATGTAAGTTCACTGATTTTCCTTTCAGATGGAGGGGCTGGTGCGGGAAATGCAGGATCCGGAGAAGGGGGTACCTGTGCGGAGCCAAAAATTATTCCTAACATCAATACCGTCGGCCTTCATGGGTAAGTGAAAACTCTCCTGTGTTATGTGACAATAGAATTAGGTTGCCGAAAAGATGGCTGAGCATCGGATGCTGTGATTGATGACTTTTCTGATCGGTTGATCCAATTTCACAATCAAAGGAATGACATTTTAACGCTGCCTTTCACATTATACTTTTTATCCGCTCAAATATTTTTAAGGTGAAAGTGTTTGCGATGAGTAAAACTCTTCTAAAGTAAATATCTTCTGCTTTTTCAGCATTTCCGACCATAACCTTAAAAAGTTCACTTTGCCATCATTCATTCAACATTTATAGAAGGTTTTTAAAAAATAACTATGATTTTTAAGTGCGTCAGTAATTTCTGAAATTGACTAAATTTTAACTTTTTTAATTTAAAATTCTATACAATTGGCAGATGAGTTAAACCCATTTCGCAGATACTTTTCCAACTTTAGCGGGTTATGATAACTTTTTCTTTTCTTTCTTTTGAGTGAAATTCCAATAAATTATTGTTTTAGAGAGAAAGGGATAGAGTGACAATTTTTAGGGTTGGAAATATAAGTCTTTCGGCCCTGGATAAACGAAATAGAAAGCAGAATTGATTTTATGGACAGCTGAAATAAGATCCCACAATTCCATTAGTTTTTCACCAGTGACACCATCACATAAGGCCACATGTTTTTTTGTCAATGTGGCAAAGGAGGGGAGGAAAGGGGAACTTTTCCGTGAAAAACAGTTTCTTCTGAATTTCGGTCATTTACTGCGGCCACATTTGTCTTTTGCCATGAAAACTGTTTTTCTTTACAACGTTTACCCTTTTTCTTTTTGTGTTCATTCCTTCTCTGTTTGAGGTCAAATGGGTGGATGATAAGACCCGTAACCCTTCGCTTAAACGTTTAATTAAAAATGTGAATTAATGTGTTCGGTAATAAAAACTTTGAAATCTTTATTTAACTTAATAAGGACGATTAAAAACTAAAACCTTTCAAAAGAAATCTTTTAGTATAAAAGTGAAGATTCAACGTAAATAAAAGAATCAAAAGTAATAATGGCCATTAAAATTTTTTTAAGTAAATAA
The DNA here is from genome assembly GCA_028293925.1 of Brueelia nebulosa. Lineage (NCBI taxonomy): Eukaryota > Metazoa > Arthropoda > Insecta > Psocodea > Philopteridae > Brueelia > Brueelia nebulosa. The sequence continues at coordinate 2,001,796 of JAQIBA010000001.1, forward strand.
TCTTTTCTCAAAAAAGCTTTTCTGTTTACTTTCGAATTGGAAAAAACTTTACTTCGGAAGAAAATTTTGAATTGCAAAACTAATTTTAATTTTTAACATATTTTAGGTAAAATCAGGAGTCTGAAAGTTTTTTTACATTATTTTTTATATAGTTAATTATTTTAATTTTTAAAAAAGAGAATTTGTACATTATTTTTTATTTTATAGTTAATTATTTTAATTTTTAAAAAAGAAAATTTGTTACACTATTTTTTATTTTATACTTAATTATTTTAATTTTTAAAAAAGAGAATTTGTACATTATTTTTTATTTTATAGTTAATTATTTTAATTTTTAAAAAACGAAAATTTTTTACATTGTTTTATATTTTACAATTAATTATTTTAATTTCTAAAAAAGAAAATTTATATGTTATTTTTTATTCTTATAGTTTTATAGTTATAGTTTTATATAATTATATAGTTTTATATAGTTTATAGTTTTATAGTTTTATATTTATTATAATTATTTTAATTTTTAAAAAAGAAAATTTGTATGTTATTTTTTATTCTTATAGTTTTATAGTTATAGTTTTATATCGTTTTATATAGTTTATAGTTTTATATTTATTATAATGATTTTAATATTTTAAAAAAGAAAATTTTTTACATTATTTTTGATTTTATAGTTAATTATTCACATACATTAATATATATTTAATTATTAAAATTTCTCTTATAATTATATTAAATATTTTTTTCATTTTATAGAATCAAAAACGCATTTATTAAGTTATTAACCCTGGAAAGACCGGCATTTCAGACTCCCGCGAACGACCGCTGGGGTCCGCGCGGACCCCAGAGACTTTGCGCTAGTTCCTTTGTTTTTCTCGATGGTTTTTTTTCATTTTTTTATTGAAGGCGAATTAAAGGATTAATAAAAAGTCGAAAATGTAAAAATAAGCATTTTTATTGAATATAAAATAATTGAAAAACGCAACAAACATTAGTAAGATAAATCACTCATGTAAAATTTTTTTGTTTTATAACTTTTCGCTACATATTTTACAAAATACTTGAGAGTGTTCAGGACAGACATTCAGTTTGCAACGAGAGCAATGAGTTTTACATTTTTTGTCTTTAATTCTGGGACAAATGTGGCATCTTTTCTTTGTGGTAGAATCTGCAGTGGTAGCAACCTCAAGTTCTTGGAATTCTAAATTGACGTCGGCTAACTGTTTCCCTAAGTCTATTAAAAATTTTCTTCTTGGAAGTTTCTTTTCACCATTTACTGAGAGCCACAATATATAGGCGTTTAGGGCTGTTATGTCTATCATGTTATAAAACACAACCAATGGCCACCTTCGGGTCATTCTTTTTACCGAATAACATCTAGTCATTTGGTCCATGCGATCCACCCCACCTTTGGTTGCGTTATACGATAAAACAATTTCTGGTTTTTTCTGCTCATCCACTTTGTCATCATGATGATGTGTAGACAAAAGAGTGACCGCCTTGTTTTTTCTGGAGCAGTAAGAAACAATTGTTACGTCAGGTTGAAAACCAAACAAACTGGACCCAACTGATCTTTTACCCCTAATGAATTCTGGTGGAAGTTCGCCCTTGTTTTTTCTAATTGTGCCCACAATTGTTGTATTTTTGGTGAGCAAGAACCGAGCTAGTCTGATACTTGTAAAAAAATTATCGCAGGTTATATTTCTCCCTGTATTTAAATAGTCCGAAACAAGATTTTTCACCACCGTTTCACCCACATTTACTGCCCGTTTTTCCCCCGTCTCTCTGCCCTTGTAAATCATTAGTTTCAAGCAGTAGCTTGTTTCAGAGTCACAGAGGGCCCAAAATTTTAGACCATATTTACCGGGTTTGGCAGGTAAATACTGCTTAAAAGGGCAACGTCCACGAAAAGTGACAAGTTGCTCGTCAATGGTAAGACACCACCCCGGTTTATAACCCTCACCCAAGTATTTATTCCATTCTTGAAAAATGTCATCGATAGGCTCAGTTTTATTATCAGATCTGTGTTTTCGGCGAGCTTCGGCATTATCAAATCTAAGAATCCGTAATAATTCTTTAAACCGGTTTCGACCCATTATTTTACTAAAAATGGGTCTGCCATCTATTTGGCTCCACAGCTGACTAATCTCTTCATTTTTCGATTTGTAGACCCCAATCAGAATTAACACACCTAAAAGTCTCTTTATTTCCTGCAGGGTTGTATTTACCCAATTTTGTTTGTAATGCAATTGCCCCTCTTTGTTTGTCCATTTAACAATTTTTTCGAGTAATGAATTGCGGAAGAAAAAGAGGAACGCAGATTGTAAATCAACAATTCTAGTTTTTGCGAAGCGAGTTATCCCACACTGTTCAACTAGAATATCTTTTTTACTTTTTCTACCTTCCGTACTACCCATGGGGTTTTTCAGCCAAATTTCTTCTTCGTTCTTGGAGAAAAACATTTCCGTTTCTTCATCAGGAAGGGGTTGAGCTTCGGAATCTTCATCATCACTGCATTCTCCTTCTTCTGAGTCACATGAAATAATCCTATCTATTTCATTGTCACTGCAACTTTCACTACTCTCTTCATCAGATTCCTCCAAACTGTCCTCGAGAATCTTTCGTATTTCCTGAGGTTTCAGTTGCCTAAACAAAATGTGACATTTGTGTATCCAGTCTAATTGTAAATATGTTCACCAAAGGGTATATTTGAAATTTAAGGTAAAAGATTACTCACCTGCACATGGTGACTGGATGTTTGATTTTTTTCTTTTTGTTTCCAAAAATCACAAAAAAAACTAAATGACCGCTATGTTACAAAACCCTCAATTATTCAGAACCAAGCTGTTGGGTGATTTGCTTCTGACTGTTGACAAAGTCCGAATTTAACAGCGTTTTCGAGTTTTGATGAAACAGCGAATATGGGGGCATAAAGAGCTCAGAACAAAGAAGTCAAAACAAAAATGAAAAAAGAATATGACTCTTAAGAACAGTAAGGCACACATTTTGCGAAAAACAATGCTCGACATTGTATCTTTAGCTATATAATTTTAAATCTTTTTAGATAAACAAGCTAGAAGAGCTGTTTTTGCATTTATTCGGCACCCATTATTCATTATCTATGAGATTTGAGCGCCCAAGAAGCGTGGGAACTTGAAAATCATAGGAAATAGTCTGGGGTCCGGACGGACCCCAACGGTCTTTCGCGGGAGTGTAATTTTTTACTCGGAAACTAGAAGGAATTTTGGAAATCTGAAAACACCGGGTTAAAGCCTGAAAAAAGTTAGGAAAAGTCACCGAATTTCAACATTTTACAATGACAAACAAAAGAGCTACAGCGGAAGAAAAACCGCTTTGGGGTCCGCACGGACCCCACGGTCTTTCTAGGGTTAATCAATTACATTTATTGTTTTAGGATTATTCATTGCCCTGTAAGACAAAATTTTTATTTTTAGTATAATTTTCTTATTTTTATTTTAACGTCTCTTGCGATTAATTGAAAACAAAATTAAATTAGGAAACATTAAAAAAAATTATCAGCCGAATGGGGTTCCTTTTCTGAATCGATTTCGACCGTTTTAAATGTCCGCTTGAAATTTTCATCCAACTTAAATATTAATTCAATGCGAATTCGATTCGCTCCGAACACGATAGTGAATCTGAGTGAAGTCATCGAAAATTAGAGCTGTTTTCGACAAATTTAATTGAATGGAAGAGCACGCAGTGTGGCTGAGAAGACCTCTTTAATGTCGTATATATGAATCACTGAATTTTCCGAGCCATGACCTTGCCAGTGTTTTTCCAAAATTTTTCCACAAGATTAGGAGAATTCTTAGCCCGAATGGCGAATCGGGGAATGAAAAGCAAAACAAATAAACAGTTAAGTTGAGGTTATTTTTTAGGGAAACTCAAAGAGTTCAGCATTTTTAACAATTCAGATGCATTCGATTTTATTCTGTTTTAATGAAAAGTTCGTTTTTGTAAATTTTCAAGAACCATTTGAAACAGAAGCCAAAAATTGGAAATTCAATGGCGGATCATTATTTTGTGGTCTCGGTCGGCCGACATAGTTTACGACTCGTTTTCGGATTAAAAGCCAACATTTTCAAATAGAAAATTTGTTGAGCATTCTGCAGGGGAGCACTTGCAGCGAAGTTTAATTTGTGAGCACTGTCGGGGATTGGGAATTTTCATAGGGATCCATCGGAATGATTTTATTTCTTTTGCTTTCCCCAGGGCGAAGGGAAATTGCTTTTGGCTCCAATATCGTCAGATGGTTGGTGAAGTGTTTCGCCCTCTGCTTTCTTTAAACTTCCTCGGAGGGGAGAAAAAAAACCCTATCGAAATTAGTTTTCTTGTTTTGATTTTTTCACCCTTCTCAAAGAACCTGTTTTAGAAAATTGTCCTCGTGAGAAGAAACTTTAATTAATTTAATCCAAACTCTACAATACAGGAAATTCTCAACAGGACACAACCAATTGTTGTTGCACTGTTCTTTTTTTTTTAATTTTTGTTATTCGATTCTTAATTAAAACGAAACTCTTTTCGATTCTTAGTCATAATAAAGCTATTAATGATTTTATTGTTTTTGGGGGGAGGTTTTTTATGAGATATAAATTTTAAGAATAATAATTGGGTTTCAATAATTTTTTTTTTGTTATTTCAGGAAACGATTTAATTGAGTGGTTGACGGAGCGACTAAACATCGAAGAATCTGTTGAAGCCGTTCACATCGCAAATCAGCTGTGTAATTATGGATACTTCTTTCCGGTCAGCGATTCCAAAAACCTTATTGTAAAAGACGACAGTTCTCTATACAGGTTTCAGGTGAGTTTTCGGACGTAATAATAACATCCAAATTTGGATTTATGATATTAAAAAATTGTTTTTATACCCTCAGACTCCTTACTATTGGCCCTGGCAGAACAAAAGTCCGGACAAAGTGGAATATGCCATTTATCTGGCGAAAAGAACACTCAGAAACAAGCAACGTCATGGCCTGGAGGAATACGAAGTTGTAAGTTCCCACAGGAGATAATTATGTGTAAAAAGTAAGGATTCTAAATAAGAGATGATTTTTAATTTACAGGAGGCCTTGGCAAGTCTCAAAAAGAATCTTCAAAATAAATGGGATTTTATAACAATGCAAGCAGAAGAACAAGTGAGACTGGCCAAAGAGAGAAAAAAAGGGGATAAAATAGTGAGTGACAGTCAGGAGAGGGCTTACTGGAGAGTTTATAGGCCTCCACCGGGATATTCCAGTTGCCTGGAAACTGTACCTGTACCACACAGAAGCAGGGGCGCTTGGCAGAAGAAAAAAACTGCTGAGGATCTTAAAAAAGACGTGAGTTCCGGGGGGGTAACGAAATTGAGAGTCTCTTTACAATATCATTATAAAAGAGCGCCGTAAAATAAAGGGAAACTAATCGCACCCGAAGGAGTAAACTCCACCAAATAAAAGGAGCAATAAAAAGGGATTGAAATAATAAAATTTTTATTGTGCGCATTTTAGGTGGAATTTCTTGAAAAATGTCTCTCTCGCACTCGGGTAAAGGTTTCAGTGGCTCTCGAAAACCTGATTCAGTACTCGGAAACTTTCATTGAATACGACTCCTTCTTCACAACGCCTCAGCCATCCAACCCATGGGTATGCGATGACCCCGCCTTTTGGCAACTCAACAGTCCTTTGTGAGTACCGAGAACTCATCCCACAACTTCTTCCTTATTTAATCGAATTGATAAATTGTAAAAAACCGATGGATTAATTTCAGAGTTGAAGTACCAACGGAAAAACGGGTGAAGAGATGGGCATTATCTATGGAAGATTTGGTATCGGATCCTACGGGTTTACAGGAATTCACCAACTATTTGCGAAAGCAATTCAGTCATGAGAACATACGCTTTTGGATGGCCGTCAACGATCTCCGGAGAAGTTCCCAAATGCAGATTCCTAAAAAAGTTCAAGAAATATTCGAGTGAGTATCCGAGATTCCTTTGAGGAGTTCCATTGAAAGAGTTTTATGGAAAATGTCTGCTTTCAGAGAATTTCTAGCGCCTGGGGCCCCCTGTGAGATCAACATAGATGGAAAAACAATGGAAAAAGTTCATCAGGAAATGAAGAATCCGTCTAGATTTACTTTCGACAGCGCAGCAGAACACGTTTACACGCTGTTGCTAAAGAAAGATTGCTATCCGAGATTTATCAGATCGGAACATTACAAAAATTTATTAGCGGCCGGAGTTCAACCGTCTCATAAAAAAAGGTGCGCGAAATGCTTACATTCTCTAATATCAATCCTTTTCTCATTATCTCCTTTTATTGATATAATTCCAGATTCTTCGGGTTTGGTGGCCAGATGAAGAAGAAATCTTCTGCATCTGCACAGGCACCCAACGCTGCTCTTTTACAGCAACAAGCACCCCCGCCCGCTCTGAATAAGCGTCGTGGCAGCGACCGCAGTCTCTCGGGCTCTGCTCATGAACTCGCTTTTTGCGGGGTTTCCGCCACTTCCACAGCGAGAGTCACTCATTCTCACAGTCAGTCCAACCTCAGCGACATTCCCTACAGGTAAGCCATTCATTCTGTGCCTGGGAATTCGACATGGCGGTGACAAACACAAAAAGGAGGCTTGCAGTCGGGTTGGAATTTTTGCAAAACTATTTACAAAATAATCAGTCAATACTGATATAATAAACTTATTAAAGGCAGACTAATCCGTTTGTCACTTGAAAGGTTTATATATTGATGTTTATGAAGGGGTCTCGTGATTTCAGGGGAGACCTTCCGACTCAATCTGATTCTTACATTTGGTCCAGCTCGTAAGTGTGAACCTCAGCCAAAAAACTCTGGCAAAAATTTGTGTTTTAATTATTCATTTGGTGTTTCTTTCAGTGGGTGGTCGTTGTCCCATTCTGAGTAAATTTAGTTTCGCCTTTCTTCTGCTGACTTTTCCCGAGCACTTTTTATATAAATATATATATATATATATCTGTGTCTGAAACTCTCCACCCGAGCACATTATTTTTTATACACGTGAAAGTTTTATTTTAAAATTTTAATTTTTATTGTTCTATAGTCGTCTTCACTGGAAAGGGCATGTGCATTTGGTATATTGTGTTTGTATTTCGGAAGGAACTCGCTTTTCTTCTCTTTTCAATGGAAGAATTCTACAGTGACAGACGCCATGTTTTTATACAGCTTTTGTCGGCCTTATGAACTCTTTTGGAAGGGGGAAAACCTTCAATTGAAGTTATAATCCTCCCTTTTTTACTCAGGGATAGAGAGGTCGAAGGCGAACAATTTTTTTTTCCTTTACACTATTCCTTTCTTTTTTAAATACTTTCCACTTGTTTTATTTAAATCATGGATGGCCAACCTTTGATAATGTGCGGGCCAAAGTTGAGTTTGGTGTAATATCGCGGGCCACAACGTATAAGAAAATTAAATATGGATTTTTAAAATTAGTTTTTACTCTCTTCTCATTTTCTCCTTTAATCTTTTTTTCATTTTCTCATTTTCCCTTTTCTCTTTTTTTCATTTTCTCATTTTCTCTTTTTCTATTTAAGTCTTTCTTCTCATTTTCCCCTTTTCTCTTTTTCTATTTAAGACTTTCTTCTCATTTTCCCCTTTTCTCTTTTTCTCTTTCTTCTCATTTTCTTCTTTTCTCTACGTTCCTGCTCTTACTTCTAATGCCTTTGCCTCTTTTTGATTTCATTTTGATTTCATAATCAATACTCACTGTAATTTTATACCTCCGAAATGTTAATTATTTAATTAATATTTGTGTGATTTAATAACTGATCACAGTGTTACCATGAAAAATATGAGTCGAATTATGGAATGCTTTATTTTTATTTATTCCTCTTCTTTTGTATATATATTTACATACATGTCTCGGTCATTGGCCATTTTTCACCTGGAAAAATATTCCCCTCATTCTGGAAATCCAATAAAGCCCACCCCTGAAAAACTTACCCCCGATTGTATCATACTTTTCCACCCTTGCGTTTAAGAAGTTTAGTAAAGACTTGAGGGTAGTTTTGAGTAATTTTCATGGGAGTGGCTGTGTAAACTGTCTGATGCCGGGAAGATTTTGTTTAATTTTCACCGCCATTACAATTAATTAAAAATTAAATTTATTTACTTTTAATGTACTCTTTAATAAATAAAAAGTTTTTCAGAAGAAGAATGTTCGTGAAAAGCTCATTTTAATGTTCTTTGTTTTTTATTCTCTGCATTCAACCCTTATTTTTTTCCCTCACTTTAGAATATGAAAATGTTTTCAGGGTGATGGAGGTTGCTCAACTAAAATTAATAAAAAATAATTCTAGTGTTTTTTCTTTTACTTCAAAGTCATTTCAGTGTAAATAAAGAATTCAGGAGTTGCATGATTAGGTTTACAGTGAAACTCCGTCCCTCACAGATGAGAGCTAACTGAAAGCAATTTATGTTCGCAGAGACCCCCAGGGTGGTTCGTCTGACGAAGCAGACTGCACGAAAAGGTTCGACAGGGATGACATCTGCCCGTGGGACTCTCCAGTCGCGGGAAGTTCACTGGGCGACAAAAGAAAGAAACTGGAAACGGCGTCCTGCGCTGGATCGATGGCCTCTGAGGACCTCTGGGAAAACGAACCTGGAAGTTGCTTAATCGCTTCTGATTCTCGAGTTTCCAGAAAAAATTCTTCTCAATTCGATTCCGGAAGTTCTTCCTCCGAAGTCAGCCTAACGATTGCGGAAGTATCAGACAGACTGCGGAAAGCGTGTGGAATCACTCAGCAGAGTTCCCTTCCCGGAAGTGAGGATCCCAAACTGAGAAAACTATTGAGCACTTCCGCCGGAAGAAACGACAAGAGGAGGTCCTCCATTTCAGCGGCAGACGTCGCGAAGACATTGCCGGACCGAAGCGCCTCCAATCTGGAAGCGAAAGCCGCAACTCCGGAAAACACCAGAGCGTCACTGTCTTCCACTGAAGATGTCCCGGTGATTTCACCGGTGACTGCAGCTCCAACCCTTCCTCAGCAGGCGACTGCCGTCCCGCAGCAGCAGCCACCGACAGCCGACACTTCCTCGGGCAAAATCAAAGACGATAACGTTCACTCCGAAATTTCAAGGACCTTTAAAAAATCTCAATGCGGTGTTCGAAAAAAATCCTTATCCACTGCACCTTTGATAAGTGTAAGCTCAGTGCTCGAAGACGATTACACCGAAGAGGAAACCAACCTCACTTCCGCTAAAGAAACCTCGGAAGAACCGCTCACTCTCGACTCCATTGACAAACCCAAAAAGGGTACCGTTCCCGAAACTGATGCGCCGGGACCCTCCACCGGGAAACCTAAAGATCCTGTTGTGTGCCCTTGGGAAGACGAGTAAGTCCTTTATTTTGTCCATTTCTTTTCAAGTCTCACTCACTGAGCTTTTTTTTTACAGAGACAGTTGTAAAGTGGACGCACCCTTCGTGAAGACTTATGCTACTCTCGGATACTTGTAGCACCCCAACTGGGCTTTTGTTTTTATACGAAATCGCTAAAATTCGGTTCTTCTTAAGCAGAAGAAACTCTCCGAGACAAAGCCCTATAGAGTGAGTATTCAGCTTAAATAGTTGTTTCGACTGTGTGAATTTAGTTTAAGCGATTTTGTGTGAATGAAACGGTTAGAATGTAAATTAATCAGCAGACATTTGGATTCTCTGCTTTGGCTGACTGACTGCTAAAACACTGACAACATTTAAAAAGTCCCTACTTCATAAAACAATTGTGTGGGTTAACGTAGCATCAATTTTTTATTTACTGAGTGAAAGAAATGGTGAAGCAAAACACCAAATGAATTATTTTAAAGAAAGACAAAGATGAACATAAGCAGAGTCAGACATTATTTACCCAAAAAAGGCTAAAAACTCTTTTCCGGCACAATCAAGGCACAAATCAAAACATAAGTCACACTTCAACATCCATTTGTTTTTTTATTGAGAATTCTTCTCATTCTGATAAATATCACTCTCCATTTCCGGTTGCTCTTCATCTTACTATATTTCAAGTTTAAAACCGTTACCATTGCGGTTTGTAATTATTTTTTCGTGGTTGGCCAACCTGTCGGGATTTATTCCAACCCTTCTGCTGTTTTCATCATGGCGGAGATCTCAGGCAGTCCATAGTGGATTTTTCTAGGTGTTCTTGTTCTCTATGACTCCCAAGGAGTACACGGCCTTTGTATGGAGAGATTTTCCGGGTTTAATTTCCCAGGTAAGCACAAAATTCTGAATAATACCGGGAAAATTATAAGATAATGGCGGCTTTGAACATTTCAAACTGAAAATTTATTTCACCTCCAGTTTCCGTTAATTTCCTAGTTGATTTTTTCCATTTTAATCTCTTACCAGTTAAAACAAAAAAACCAAGTTGAATAAAACCGTTTAAAAATTATACACAGTTGTACGGATTACGTTTTATAACGAATAATCGGTTTCTTATACGTTTTTTGAATGTAACGGTTTCTTATAAAGGGTAAACGAACCGGAAGTTGTGAAAACGGAAATGGATCTGAATACCCCGTCCCGGGGAATCCCTTAAATCTTGGAAAGGATGGAACGAAACCCTCTTGACTTCAACAAGTTCTGGTCGAACTGAGCCCTCGACTTCCTTGTTTTGGTTAAGAGGAATTTTATGTTATTATAATGAATATTTTTAAAAAGTGAAAATGAGGAATGAGTTTGAGTTTTGATTGTATTTCATTAAAAAATAAATGTAGAATTTGTTTTAACAAATATTACGTCGACAGTGTTTTATTGTATTCTTCGGGCTTAAGACATAAACAAGTGCTAATTATGTAAAAATGTTATATGAAAATAATTATTTTGGCGTTTCCGGTTCCATTTTTGCAATTTGAAAAATGGCGTTTCCGGTTCCATTTTGTTTTAATAGAAAGGAGAATTGTTTGTCCGTTTAAATTTGGTTTGTTTCTTTATTGGAGCGAAAATATACGTTTAATATTTTGCTCTCATAATTTATAGCAAAAAACTTTAAAAAGTTTATAACTAAGCTTTATTGGGTTTTAAATTGTTGCAACCGAAACGACAGCAAAAAATTAAGAGAACACCAAAACGGAGCCCAACTTTACATTAGTTTTGTCATTTATTAAGTCATACATTATTAGTCGTTAGCATTTTGGTGCAGTATTAACCAATTCTGTTAACAGTGTTTTCGAATGAGCCCAAAAGAGTTCTGAGAAAACGATATAAATTTCGAATGAATAAAAATTCGTTTAAAAACCTTTGAAATGTTAAACTGAAACAAACGCGAAGAGTTTCGTAGAATAATTATAGTTTGTAAGTTTTTGCTGAAAAATATTCTCGCAAACTGATTTATCACCAATTCTAATTATTAGATATTATTATTAAAAAAAAATTAATTTAGCCATTAAAGAAAAACTTACATAATTAATATAATTAGGATTACTTCATATTATATGATAATATTAATAAGTGTCTGATTATCCGCCATAGAAAATAAATGTTATTAGATTGTTATCGTAACTTTAGGATTTATATATAAAACTCAAACCGTTTTTCATTTCCACTTTTAACATGAAACGATTGTGGAAGAATCGCACTTATTTTATACTGTAACGAAAAAATGCTATACTAAAGGTTTTGCGACTCTGCTTATGACTGTGAAGTGTTGGGTTATGTAATGTTCATACATTAATGTTGTAAAAAATCATAAATAAAAATTCCCCCTTTTGGGGTTTAATTTTCATAACTGCACAATATTATAATTTTACAGTTGATAAAAGTGCACATTGTTATTAAAATGAGCTGCAGGAAGACGTGAGATCGCATAGAGGTTGTATTGATGTCTCGTGAGGTCACAAAATACAATGATTGTCGGCTCTGCAGCCATCACGAAAGCAGTTGTGAATAATTAACCGGGAGAAACGTTTCGACAAACCGAATGCGGTTGTCTTCCTTTGAGGAAAAGGGTTAAAAGTCAGCCAAAAGCGTTCGCCCAAAGACTGCTGATTAACGGCGTTAAATAGAAGAAGTTACCCGGTCTCTCTAACACCCCTAACACCGCTGTGTTACCCTTCCTAATCCCTCTGCAAGTATTTATTAATTGTTTGCCGATAAATAAACGAATCGCAATTTTGAAATCAGATTAAACTTCACTAATTCTAACTGTTATATTATTATATATATATTAAATTATGATTAAAAATTGTTTCGGAGATAACATTACGATAATAAGAGCGAATAGAGATGAAAAATATTAGTAATGCATTTGTAATCGAATACAATTGTATTTTACTGGAAAAGTCGACTGAATTTTACGAAACAAAATCACTTATAAATTTTTTTCTTTTGTAATAACGTAACACTTTGAAATGTTTTGAATCTTAAATCGAAACCATAGAGTATTTAAATACCACGTCTGTTAACGAATGGTTGGAATGAATGTTAGTTTTTAATTGAGCCGTTATTCGGTGAGCCGTTGTAAAAAGCTTATTTTTCATGTTTGAAATGCACATAATTAATAAGAGAAAATTTATAAAAATATTTTAGAGATGTGCCTGCATTTTTATTTTGGAATGTTAAGCACTTAAAATGGAGTTTTCGTTAATTCATTTTGGTGAATAACGCCAATAAACTCCAACGGTTTTACAGTGCTCCCGCTTTTATTTATTTATTAATTAATGGCGAGTTTTTGATAAAATGGCTGCAGTTGGTGATGTTTACCCCCCCGAAGAGGGTAAATCAACTGAAGGGGTTAAGACTGGAAGGGGATTCTCAAAACGGGTAACTTTCAAAAGACTTTGTGAGAGTTTCGCAGGCGGAATTAAAGAAAAGTGTATCCGTTTTTAAAAATATTGTTATAAAATAAAAATTGGGAGAAAACGTTGAATTTTTGCGCTTTCGAACCACTTTTGTCTTCTTACGAATGCAAAGAGAGTTGTGGTTTTCATTTCGGAGGCGAAATGAGTTTTAGAAAGTTTTCCATAGGGATTTGCGTGAGAATTGATTTTAGACCGCGCTGTTGGTCTAAAATTGCTGAACTGAATGAGAATTGAACAGGACAATCTGGACGAGGAAAATTATTCGAATTGCTTTTTTTCAAATTAAAAAAAATCTTTCGAAATTAAATTTTAACATATAAAAAATTTTGAAATTTTTTGAAAAAAAGTGAGCAAATATTTATTCGAAATATGTTTTCGATCTCTTTTTTTCATAATCAGTTCAGTTGATGACGTATTTTATAATGTGCTTAACATTTTCAACTGTCATCAATTCAGGTAAAAAAGAGTTGTGACCCGCTGAGGCTTAGAACGTTAATTAATTACGAAACGGAAATTATTATTTTTTTTTATTTATTTAATTATTGTCAAAGGTTATCTTTAGCTTTAGATTTAAATGATATTTAAGAGACGATAAAAAGAAGTTTATTTCCTGCTGTTGTTTTAGAGAATTTTTTAGAGAATTTTTAAGGAAAGACCCGTTAAAAAAAGATTAGTTGAAAAACACCAGAGGTTTTTTTGTTTTCTTAATAAGTGGTTGTATAAGTCGTTATAATCGTTGTTCAGATCTTAAGTAGTGTTAACAACTGATTTCGGTGGAAAACCAACTTTAGGTAAAATTCATTTGTGAACGGCTTTTTGAAATCTTCCAGTTTTTTTTTTGTTTCGTCAGGTCCAGATAATTTAAAAAAAAACTTACGTCCAAATATGGAAACTGTAAGGTTTAATTGCGACATCAATTTCAACGGTCTTTCATTTTGTGAGTCTCATAATTTTAGTAGTTTCGAACACATTGGGAATTTTTTTTGCAAATAAAACAACGAACTCAAAAAAAAAGAATAGATTTTAGACTATTGAGGCTGTTGCTAAAGTAGCTTAAACACACTACTGCCTAAATAATTAGTGCCGTTTTGCATCGGCAGATTTGTTCAGATTTTTCCTTCCCATGGGAATTTAATTAATTATATTCGCCATTTTGATTATTTGAGTTTTTGTTTTTGGATTTCCCTTTGCAATTAAACCTAGCATATACCAAGCTTTGGCACTTTTGCCTTTTTTATTTATTTATTTTTATTTTTTATTTTCGGGAGGGGATTCGTTAAATGATTTTATTATCGGTTTTGAATTGAGAAATAAATATTAGAAACGCAATTGAAAAGCTTCGAAGTATTTTAGTTTTATAATTTTGGTATTTTAATGAAAAAATGATATAATATAAGAATTTACGGCTTTGTTTATATAATTTGACAAATAAGAGTTACCAGAAAAATAAAATTAGAGTAACGTATTGTTGAATGAAAGCGCAGGGAAGTATTAGTTTGAAAGCAAAAATAATAATGAGAATATAAAATAAAAATTGAAACTTGTTATTATCTTAATAAAAGAATACTTGAAACTAAAAATGTTTTCGCCTTTCGTTTTGACCCTTTTCCAATTTATTTTTTTTTTGTACGGAGTTAATTATTTTGTACTCACGTGAGAATTTGATGAAATTCGCCCAAACTTCAGAAGAGTTTGAAAATGGAGGGTTTTGGCGAGTCATAGTCATTTCCCATTGTGAAGAATCCCGTGAATGATTTTAAATCGGTTTTTTCAGGTTCGATCGATTTGAAAAGGTGAGTTTCGTTCTCTTGAGGTTTTTCAGGCGACTCAGGCCCTTCTGATTAAAAAAAAATTATTTCAAATTGAATTTTTACTTAATAAAAGTATAAAAAAAATTATTTCTACTGACCAATTGTATTCTCCGCGGGTGGGGGATATTCGTCGGAGGAAATTGAAGACATTTTCTGATATTGGCCCTCATAAATTTCTGCGAAGTAAACAAAATTGGGTATAATTTATAATTATACTGGCAAACTTTTCCTCAATTTCTATTAAACCTTTTCATCAACTAATACAATTGGAATAACAAAATTTAACCTAAACAAAGATAAAGAATTCCAAAGAATATTTTCTAAATTGTATTTAGGAGTAATTAGAGATTCTCTCTTGTTAAAATATGACTAAATATTACTGAATATTATGTATATGTATCCCTGATCTTTCCAAAGAAATTAAACCCGACCAATTGATACCCATACACAAATTTTATACCACCGCAAAGGGTTAATGAG
This sequence comes from Brueelia nebulosa, assembly GCA_028293925.1. Taxonomy (NCBI): domain Eukaryota; kingdom Metazoa; phylum Arthropoda; class Insecta; order Psocodea; family Philopteridae; genus Brueelia; species Brueelia nebulosa. The sequence continues at coordinate 2,016,907 of JAQIBA010000001.1, forward strand.
TTTTATGTAAGCATTCTAAAAGAAAATAAATTTCAATAACAAATAGTCGTCCAATAGAACCAATTTTAGTCTGGATTGGCAATGTGTAAGCTCTTTAGTTTTCGGTTATTTTGTACTTTTTCCAGTTTGTTAGTACTAAAATTATCCGATACCTCTTTGATTGCAGAACTGATTCTCACTACTCCCATCGCTAAGAGATTCCTCAAAGTCCATTTGTCGTTTTCGATTAACAATTTCATCGTTTTCTTGTAAATTTTGCATGGGAACTTCCGGAGCACTGCTTGCTAATTTTATTTTTTCTGAGTTCACTTCCACATTTTTGGGTTGCAATGAGAACTCTGCCGCCTTCGGTCGAAAGTACAGACTTTCGATTTCGTCTGCCATTGGTGGTTTTTCACCGATTGAATTCCCATCCATCTCTTGATTATTTTTCTGCTCGCAGTGTTTGAGCTTATTCAGGGATTCAAAATCATCCTCCTGATCTTTTGATTGTTCTCTACTTTGCGGAGTGAAAAACAAATCCTCTTCCAAATGCTGACTTTCCAGGTTTTCTGATGGCACCATCATGTCATCGAATATGGAAACGTCAATGGAAGACCAATGTGTGTCTTCGTTACTGTCTGAACCAGATAAACTTTTTCCAATGAATGGGTGTTCTTTGTTGAACAATGTGAATTCTAAATTTCCAGGAGGATTTTTCCGGAGTTCCATCGAAGCCATTTCTCTGAAAGGTAAGTATAAAACACAGAGTCAACGTTTACTTCTTTGAAAATGCGCAGATTTAATTCAGGAAACAATTCATTCTGTTGCAATTAGTTTAACCGAGGTCAAACTGGAAAATTGGTCAAAAGCAATTAATGGCTTACTCATTCCGCTTTTGTAAGTTTGAGAATTCCCTGTATTTAACCATAAGTTTCGAAAATTCTACCATTTTTTTAAAAAACATCCAACGGATGTGTTCCTTAAGCTCCAAAAACTGTTTTTCCGTGGAGGAGTTAAGTTTTTCCAGTTCTTTTAATTTTATTTCCAAACGATTGTTTTCTTCCTGAACTTCTCGAAGCTCTACAAAAACTGGATTTGCATTGTATTCTTTCTGTAAAGAGGATATAATGTAATAAATGAAAAAATAATTAATAAAAATCTAAATATTTATGAATTTTACCAAAGCCTTTTGCCAATCAGACTCATACGAAGATATTATTTTATTATATTTAAGCTTCTTGCATTTAAGTGCTTTTTCTGTGGCCAGGTAGCTGGATTTCAATTCGCATTTGTATTTGTAGAGTTCGTTTTTTGCCTGAAGCAAGCTAAAAGCAAGACAAAAAAAGAGTAAAAAAATTGTAACGGTCAAACGGGGGAAAAAAACAAGTCTGCTTTGAAAATTAAAACGAGAAAGCTTTTCAGAGTCTTTTTCTGTCGTTTGAGGTAAAAGAAACTAAATTACTAATAAAGTAAAAACCTTTCGGAGTTTATTATATTAATTTTGTTTCTCTTTTTATATTCAGCTTTTATCTTAGCGCTTTCACTTTTTGAGGAAATCAAAGTCTGAACTTTAGCTTCGCACTCCTTCAAATCAGATTCAATAACTGGAAAAAGAATAAATATTTCAACATAAAAGCTAAAATAAAAAAGTAATTGATTAAGATAATGAATTTACTTTTACAGTATTCTTTCAATTCTAAAACTTTGAGATATTCTCTGGATATTGTGCTGGCAATAACGGTCGTCGCTTTCATTACTGATGTAGTAGTTGTTGAGGCTTCTACAGAAACACTAATTTCCTTCAAATCCATCTCTTAAGACAAAATTATAAAAAGCACAATTAACGCATAAATAATGATTAAGGAAATCAATCCTAAATTTAAAATCCCTCGAAACCGTTAATTCGTGGAAGTGAGTGACTGAATTGATTTTCTTCAGAAGTTGGCGGCACTGATTTTTTCAAAACAAACGAAGAACCCCAAACAGCCGTTACTGTTTTTCATTGCGTATTTCAATCTTACTTTTAAAAATACTTCATTAGACAAACTTAGGCTTATTCACGTTAATTTAATCATTATTTATGTCTGAAATGTGAAATAATAGTGAAGTTAAATTCATTTTTTGGAATAAATTGCCAAGTGAATAACTTCAAACTGCAACTGACATTTCTCCTATTTGATTATAGGAATCTCAGTGGGGAAAAGGCGGTGAATCCAAAACAAAATAAAACATTAGCACTCTTTATTCTTATCGTTTCATTGCAAACATAACACGACTGACTCTTAATGCAGGAATAAACTTATCTCCAAACTGCAAACCGCTTGATCAGCAAGTCCGGAGACAGCCATTCCTACATGTCCAACAATATTATTTTCAGTGTATTTTTTTTAATTTAAAAGAATACACTATCAAGTTTTTTTGTCTCTGTTAAGAAACTTTTTTCTTAATAATCTGGAAATGCAAAATGGAATAATTCCTTTAGTTAGCGTTTCGCTTGCCTGCAGCATTAAAACTCGAATGCAATGTTTATATATATAATTTAAACTTGCATTCCTATTTAAATGCACACAAGTTAAACTTGTTTTTGATTTCTTGTCCAGTTGAAAACTACAAAAGGCTACAATGACCTTTGGAAAAAATTTTAAACGATTGAAATGAATGATGTTCGTGCAGAAAATTATGCAAAAATGATTGTTGCTAATTTTCCCCAAGAGGCTGTCTCACTGCTAAATTCTTTCAAATGTTAGCTTTTAGTTTATTTTTTTTATGTTGACTGTTTGCTTTAGTTTAAATCGTGAAGGGAGAAAACCAGGGAGTAAAAACCGATTCGTTCAATTAATTAAGAGAAATTACAAAAAGTTCGTTTGATTTGATGCATAATATAAGTCAGTGAAAATTTATGTTGTTTTATATATGAGAATGTAGTTTTTTAACTGTCGAACAAAAAAGGATAAGACATGGAAAACAAAATTGCACTAAACTTTACGGTACTCAGAACTGAAATAACGGATCTGAAAGAAAATATTGATGAAATTTATCTATTGACAAATGCGACATTTGTCTGCTGTAAGTTGGGTTAATAAAATCTATAAAAAATTTTTTAAAAAGATTTTAAAGATAAATAGTTAGCGGAAAAAGGATTTTTTTAGATGCATTAATTCCAACGTGTGCTTTTTTAATATATTTTCTTTATTTTAATGCAGTGATGCAATGTGGGTTTGCCTGCTTGGAAGCAGGATCCATCAGGTCTAAAAACGTAACCAATATTATGATGAAAAATATTTTGGATGTGTGTAAGTGTATTCATAATGTGAATTTCGCGAGGTAAAATATAATTCAAAAATTAAATTATTTATTACCCAGTCATTAGCTGCTTCGCATTCTGGTTAATGGGCTATGCCATCGCCTACGGAGACGGTAACCCTTTTATGGGACTCACCTATTGGGCTGCTGTTGGCGTTCCACCACAGAAATTCGCCCATTGGTTCTTCCAGTTTGTCTTCGCCGCCACAGCTGCCACTCTCGTTTCGGGAGCTGTTGCTGAAAGATGCAATTTTGTGGCCTATCTCATATACAGCGCACTCATATCCGGTAAATCCTTTATGACAATGATGTAGTATAGCAGTGATAGCCAACCTACGGCCCGTGAAGGTGTTGCATATGGCCCACTATTTTATTCCTATATTCACACACGTATTTGGTGATTTTAGTCCATTTTCATTTTTAAATAAGTGGTTATTCTAATATTAGAACAACTTCAATTTGAAATTCTTTATTACCTTTCGGCAAATTTACGGTTACGCTTTCGAATCCATTAAAAACGTAGTAGAAAAGTAGAGTAGAAACGTAGGGAAAAGAAGAAAATGAGAAGAAAGAGAAAAGGATAAAAAGAGAAAAGGGGAAGATGAGAAGAGAAAAAGTAGAAAATGAGGACAAAGAGAAAAAGAGGAAAAGGGAAAATGAGAAGAAAGTAAAAACTAATATTAAAAACCCATATTTAATTTTCTTATACGTTGTGGCCCTGGAAAATAAACCAAACTCAACTTTGGCCCGCACATTATCAAAGGTTGGCCATCACTGCTTTATGATATTAACTGTTTTTCAGTGGATGTTTACCCGGAACTTTTCTAGGTTTTATTTACCCCATTGTGGCCCACTGGGTCTGGTCCCCCACTGGATGGTTATCCGTTATGGGATATTCTGATTTCGCCGGAAGTGGTCCCGTTCACGTCTTAGGAGGAATGTGTTCACTGGTCGCTGCTGCATTACTGGGACCGAGAATCGGGAGATTTAATGGGGCGGAAATGCCAGGACATTCCGTGCCGGTACGAAGTATAATTAAACTTTAGATTCTCACGAAAATAAAAACTCAGGATGGGTTCAATGTTTAAGTTGGTGGGCATCGGAGGTATGATACTAATCACTGGATTTCTCGCATTCAACGGAGGATCCCTCGGAACGATGACTACTCCTCATGCAGGAGCCACCATTTCTGTTGTGACCGCCAACACAGTGATGGCCGGTACAGGAGGGGCACTCTTTGCTTTGACTGCATCGAAACTTCAATCCAAAGTCTGGAGCTTCATCCTGACATTAAATGCTTCTTTCGCGGGCATGGTAATTACCAAGCACCTACTATATAATTGAAAACTTAAACACGGATGATATTTTTCTTATATTTTCGAAGGTTGCAGTTTGCGCAGCAGCCAATTCTTTGGTTCTGTGGAGTTCTTTCGCGATTGGAATAATCGCAGGTTTAGTGTACACTGTATTTCATCGTTTGGTTCTTCATTTCAAAGGTGATATTTAAATTCAGCCTCATAGTATTTAGTTAATTGAATCTAAAAACCGAGAAAATGATTTGCTTTCAGTTGATGATCCTTTGGATGCGATAGCGGTGCATTTGGGAGGCGGAATTTGGGGCGTTTTAGCCGGTCCAATATTTAAAACAGATGGAATTATTTTTGGACCAAACAAAAAAAACTCTATGGTAAATATACGTCATCACAGTATGACTCCATTTACGAATTCAAAAAAGGAATTTATTACAGGTTTTACTGTATAATATCACCGGTGCACTGAGTATAATTTTATGGTCTTTCACAACCTCACTCATAATGTTTGGCCTTATGAAATATTTTAAATTGCTTCGGGTGAGCGAACAAGAGGAGCTTTTGGGGTTGGATATTACAAAGCACAAAGAACCCGCTTATCCCATCGGTGGATGGTCAACGGTTAAATCTGAGAGAAGTGAGTCCCAATCAATTCACTTTACAGAAAAAAATTAAGGGTTAACTTTATCAAAATGTGTTTGTTTTAGGATGTGAAAACGGGACTAAATGCTCAAGGGTGTATGATTACGCCAATGACGCTTTCCAAGGAGATCGTTTGTGAAATCATTCTCCGAATTGTGATAAAAACAAATCAAAATCATTGAAATTAAAAAAAAAACATTTAAATTATATTTAACTAAAAATACGACACAATAAATCACTACAAAAATAAACTTTTTAAAATTATTTTTAAATTCACTATGAAACTTTGTTGTAATTTTATTAATCATTCCATGCGAGCGTCCTTAAACGGCAGAAAATAAATTAATAATCCGGAATACACTTTAAACTTGCTGGGAAATTTCAATTATTAAAAAAATTAAATATGCATTTCATAAAAATTAATTTTAATTAAAAAACAAATGAAAATTTTGACCTAAAATTTACAAAAAAGCTATCATACTTTTTTATAATGGAAGATTTCTAAATTTCAAAAATTTTAAGTTTCATTATTAAAAATACTTGACACTGAAGAAAGTTAATTATGAATAATACATCGTTTGTGAAAAGAGGAGCTCTTTTCTTTTTTTAATATTGTTTTCAACAGATTTTTCACACTGTTTTCAAAAAAAATCACTCAGCCTTTGACATAAAAACAAACTCATTTTTACGGCCTTGTTGAAACGAATACTTGAAACTTCATTATGGAACCCAATTAAAAAGAATTCGGTGTGCCCATTCCTTAAGGCATGCATTTCTTTTTGTAAACCTTTTGGATTAATCAGTCACAACTCAGCTGACTTTGATAATCGCGCTAATAAAGACTACATTTGATCAGATAGGAACAATACAATTCCCAGTTAAGACGTGTTTAGTAACTGAATCATCAACACTCAAGTGAAAGTATTTTATATACATAAAAAATGGAAGGCAATACAAAAAAGAATGGAAGAACGCATTACACCAAATGAAACACTTGGTTTTATTTTTTTCCATTAACTTTTAAAATTTAACATATTTATGTAAAAAAACAAAGTCGCGAGTTACGTAATTATTAAAAGGTAGCATTAACGAATGCATGCTTTTTAGGAAAGTGACTGCTGAAAAATTTGGAAGAGAAAAGTATATCAACGACTCAACTTTATGAGTTTTTGAACAATTTTCATAAACACAAAATAATGGCTTCGTTACGGAGAAGGAAACAATGGGAAAATTAATCCGACTAAAATAAAACTAAAATATTAAAAAAAAGGGGGGCAAGACACACAATTTAAAAACTATTCTAATTTCAATTTTTTTATCACTAGAAATTTTTTTAAAGATAATTAATCACGTGCTTGCTAGAATTCGAATAAAAACAAATGGCAAGTTTGAGAATAAATTAGGAAATCTAAATCGCAAAGGAAGTACCGATACAAAACGCGTCAATTTTAATATTTTTATGGGAGACTTCGGATGGGAAACTGCGCTTATAAAAACACGGGCCGTTTATAATTACTTAAATCAGTAATGGCCAATCTTTGATAATGTGCGGGACAAAGTTGAGTTTGGTGTAATTTCGCGGGCCACAACAGAATATGAATTTTTAAAATTAGTTTTTACTCTCCTTTCTTTTTTTCTCTTTTCTCTTTTTATCATTTTCTCCTTTTCTCTTTCTTCTCATTTTCTTCTTCTTCTCTCTATGTTCCTGCTCTCACGGCTATTGCCTTTGCCTCTTTTTTCCGGCTTTACCCTTTTTATATTTTTATGCAAACAGTCCTTTTGACTTATTTGACCGAATGGATTCGAAAGCGTAAATTTCAAATTTTTCCGAAACGTAAGAATTTAAAATTAAAGTTAAAGAATAAATAAAAGAGCGGGCCACCTGTAACACCTTCACGGGCCGGATATGTCCCGCGGGCCGCAGGTTGGCCATCACTGACTTAAATCTTTGAAAAACCACATTTTGAGTTTAAAAAATTTAAAAATCCCTGAGATGCCCAATACACCACTGTTGTCTTTATTCTGAATTTTCCTGAAAAGGATTCACAGAAAGACAGCGATGAGATTTCCTAATTTCGCAAGAATTAAAAAAATATTTTTTTTTTACGATGCGCAAGAAATAAACATTTTTATGCTAAGTCATTACAATTACGACAGGCGATCCCTACATATTTAAAAACCCGATAAGATCTGTCGATAGGCAACTGAAAATTGCAGAACTAATTTTTTTAGTAAATAATTTATTCATAAGAAAGTATTAAAATTACTCAGTCCTTTCGAGAATTAAAAACTTTCCGTCTGAACGTAATTAACTTAAAAAAGTGAGTAAAAAGTAATGTAAATAGTGCAGAAGAGTTCTGCTTTTCCATCGCAAAAGTTGAAAATTTGAGGGAAATATTGTTTTCTAACGGATAATTTCGAAAAAAAAAAATTTTTATTTCCCTCTAATTTAAATATTTTTCTTTCGTTAATTTGTTTTCTTTTGAGAATCAGCAAAACTCCCGAAGAAGTTAAAATTCCCGCAAAATTTTCAACTTTTCCCCCACAAACTGATAATAAAAACAATATAAAACGATGTCCTTCACAGAAAACTTTTCATGAGAGAATACCGCGAGTAAACTCAGTGAAATCATTCCCTTAAAATACCTTTTCGGTTCCGAATACGAAAAATGTCAAATTCGTACATTTTTTACTTCTCTTATAAATGAAACAGTGCTTCGCTACAATGTTCGTTCGGACTTTGGAAAAGTTTTCTTTAGTGCAAGTTTTCAAAATAATAAATTGCTTCGCAGCACTAATTACAACTAAATGGGTTAGTGAGCCTTAGTAAAAAGATGCCGCTATCGTTTCATTTATGCGATACTCATCACTTAAACGAGTGTGTAAAAACGTTGACTAAATCTTCAACTAAGACAAAACAAAAAGTGAGCTGAAATCAAATTACGGGACTAGACAGTTCAGGCAACGAATCCTCTCTCTCTCTCTCTCTCTTTTATAAAAGTCATTCACCTAAGCAAGCGATAAATGGCTAAAAAATATAAGCAAACGAACACGGCCGTGCGGTTCGAAACCGATGTCATGCTAACAACTCACGTCCCCGCGAATGACCGCTTGCTTACCATAATTCACTACAAACTACATTCACTACTAACTCTTTCCAAGTGATGTCTTGGAGGTAGCAAAGAAAAGACTCACAATTGACACCTTCGCGCGACACTTTCCGAATGTTCTTAATAAATCACACAGATACAGTACTCGTTAAAAGAGATTCTGAGCTTTTTTTAAAAAAACACAATCTTTCAAAAGTGAAATATTAACAGCCTTCAAAAACTGAATGTTATATCTTTTAAACAAATAGTCGTTTGACTAAACTTAAGACATTTAAATTTCTGGAGATGAATGATATATACCAGTGATGGCCAACCTTTGATAATGTGAGGGCCAAAGTTGAGTTTGGTGTAATTTCTTGGGGCATAACGTATAAGAAAATTAAATATGGATTCTTAAAATTAGTTTTTACTCTCTTCTCATTTTCCCTTTTTCTCTTTTCCTTTTCTTTCCTTTTTCTCTTTTTCCCCCTTTCCCCCTTTTTTCTTTTTCTTTTCTTTTTCTCCTTTTCTTCTGATTTTCTCCTCTTTTCTTGTTCTCTTTTTCTCATTTTCTCTTTCTTCCCATTTTCTCCTCCTTTCTATGACAAAATTAAATAAAGATTTTTAAAACTAGTTTTTACTCTCTTCTTATCTTCCCTTTTTCTCATTTTCTCCTTTTCTCTTTTTATCATTTTCTTCTTTTCTCCACGTTCCTGTTCTCATGGCTATTGCCATTTGCCTCTTTTTTCCGGCTTTACTATTTTTCCATTTTTATGGAAGCAGTCATTTTGACTTATATGACCGAATGGATTCGATGTAAATTCGGGCGTAAATTTAAAATTTTGCCGAAAGTTAAGAAAGAATTTCAAATTGAAGTTATTCTAATATTAGAATAACCCTTTATTTAAAAATTAAAATGGACTAAAATCACCAAATACGTATGTGAATATAGGAATAAAAGACCGGGCCACATTCAACACCTTCACGGGCCGGATATGTCCCGCGGGCCGTAGGTTGGGAATCACTGCTATACATCATTCTTTAAATCGTGTGAATTTGGAAGAAACTAACGCGAAAGACTTAAACAATTTTATATATATGTTACCGTTAATGACCGAAACTGGAGAATGTCGACTTTCACCGGTGAATGTCAACAGATACCAAATATAAATATTTCATTACATTGTTGTACATTCGGACAATCACAGATATGGTGAATGTCAACATTCAGAAATAAGAGTATTTTGACATACACCAACCGACTAATGTTGACATTCTCCAGATTTCGGTGTTTCGCTGTAACATATTGGACTCCAATAAACTTTCATTGGAGGTTTATTATTTAAAACTTTCAGTTCTTGAAGAGCCACTTTGCACAAAAAAAACCGTAAAGAAAATCATAAGTAAATATTAACTTCAAACTGAAAACCGTTCGTCTCGACCACACTGTAATAATTAAATAGAACACAGTTCGATTCGACCGATCGAATTTTTTTATACATAGAAAAACTCCGTTTACTCAAATTTTTTTTTAAAACTTATCTCAGTTTTGACCTTTCTAAACAAAAACGAATCTGTACCTGTTTGGAGAGACGAACACTTTTCTTCAGATGCAAACGCATCCGCGTTTAAGAAGTTTTAAAATTAACAGTAAATCACTTAAATGTCTCTCACTTCAGGTTTGTACTAATATTTATCTCCTTTCTAAAAAAGTCATCCTTATTCAATCTATTAAAAAAAAAAAAATTCTTCAAAGTCTAACAACTCATAATGAGCTCCCTCAGTCTGCATAGAAAATATTTACGCGTCAGAACATAAAAAAAGGGTCACCACCTTTTTGGGGTGGAAATTTTCCTATTTCCCCCATTTTTTTTTAAATAATTTTTTGAGCGTTTCCCCTCAAATCCCCAAAAGGGGAGGGGAAACTTTACTCAATCCCGAACAGTTACCAAAAACTGCGGGAGAATAAATCCCAATTGAACATTCCCGATTATTGGTTTTATACAATTACGCGATTAATTGGTTTTATTTTTCTCTGCAGCGACCATCGAATTCTCAGACTTTGGCAGGCAAAAACCAGTTCAATTCACAAAACAGTCTGGAAAGACAACTGACGCCCACTGTATATAATTTGTCTATTTCTCGGGGGTTTTCGCCTCTTCCTTTTTCTGAAGAATGATCTTTTTCAGCTCGTCCATGGGTTCTCCCAATTTTTCGTCGTCTCCAACCCCGTCGTCGACGTAGACTATTTTTTCCGCGGGCAAAAACTCGCTTTTCCGTTTTCCATTGCTCTTAGAGCAACACGTCTGTACGTCCGGGTAAATATTTCGTAACGCATTCAAAATCCCAAAAACATTTTTCATTATAAAAACGGAAGAATTATGATGATGTCTGACCCAAAGATAGAGTCTCAGAGCAAAAAATGGTATATCGATGCTTAAAACGTGAAGTAAATTATGGAACACTGTGATGGGAATCGGAAATCTGTCGCAGTAATGTTCCCCTAAACTTAGTTTATATAATATCAAAATGGGAAGCAGGAAATTTATCCCCGATATGAACACGATAACTGAGATAAAAGAGGGAGTTAGGGTTTCGGGTAAATTCTCACCGGAGTCACTCATCAAGATTGACAGAATGGAAACGGAGTCTAATATTTCTATTCCGGTCTTACAGCAAACTGAATTAACATAATCATACTTTGGCGATCCGACTTCGGCCCAGTTGTGACCCTCGACCAGAATCAAAAATATAACACCTGCAAGAGCAATGCCCACTTTGAGTAACTGAGGACCCGCCACGTCTTTCGGGCTCAACTTCTCCGGGATTTCCGACGTGAATATAACGGCTATCTTCGACAAAAGGAGAAGCGCGTATACAGTCCATGACAGATATATGAGAGGCAAAACGCCGAATTTTGATGTTGAATAGTTGGATATGAATCTTTTCGGAGAGTACAGATAGGAATTGTTGGCATTCTTCTGTTTCCTGTTTTCCATCAGGTATCGATACGCGATTGAGAGTGTTCCCGCGAATAAACAGATGCAGATAAAATCCCCGAGAAAGAAGAAGTAAGTGGTGTTGGTTGCTGAAAACTGGGAAATTATGTAGTAATTTAGAAGAGTCCCTTGAGTCAAAACCAGAAGACCCTGAAATATTCCTAGGAAGACTTGCACAAACAACTTTCTACTGCAACAACCCATTTTGGTACCTGCAACAAATTTTATTCACATCAAATCCAATATTGAAAACCCATAATAATCTTCAGAAAGAAGTTGTTCTCCATTATAATGACAAGATAATATAATCACGAATTTATTATCACCAAATAAATGATAACTGACATATCAATGCTGAACAGAAATTGCTTCTTCAATCTATCAGTACTGCACAATCCTTGCAACCCTTTCTCTCCCCACATCCTTTTCTAATTCAAAATTATAAAAACGACCTACTTTACAATTATCAGTCAAAAGCAATTACCTTCACACTCTATCAGAGGAAATTACTCATAACTTCCCTCCTGTTAAAGTTTAAATAGATCCATGTTTTAATTGTAATGTTTTTACACTTTCAAAACATTTTAATCAGCTAAAAACACACTTTTTGAGAGTAGATAAATAAAAAATAAATATCTATGAGAGACTAAATTTGATTCAAAATAGCAATTTTATGTACTTCACTAATTGGGATCATTCTTTCAATAAAGGGATTCTAATTTTTCTTGTAAAATGTATGTATGTATGTCTGTAAGCATCTAACTTATCTATCTATTATGGGTAAAACATTAGTTTTTGTCATGATTCTGAGACCCCAAGAGCAAAACACTAAAAATGATCTAAATGAAATATTAATATTACTCTACATTTTTTACATACAATTAATGACTAATACATACTAAATTATCTTAAAATTTACTTTTCTCTCTCCTCAAAGCTGTACCAGTTGGATTATAATATAAAAATATTGAATGACTATGTAATTATTAAAAGGTCAAGTTATAATATCTAATGGTAGTAAAAGCCATTTACTTAAATAAAAACTTAAAAGAACAGCCACTGCAATTTAAGATAATAAAACAGCCATTTATGTTAATATTTTTAATAAAATAACGTTACATTATGAAAATACTGATATGTAAAATCATTCCCAAATTATATTAAAAAAGTCCACTGCAAACCCTAAATTTTCTGAAATTCATAAATATATTTAAATAGTTCCGAAATTCTTAAAGAAATATAATTTAAGCCTTATTATTTAAAACAAAAGAACTAATTCTCGTAAAAATAACAAAAAATAATAAAAACTATTAAAAATAAAATTATTTATGTACAAACCTTTCCTAAGCTTCACAGTCTCTACCTTGAGTCTTACTATATTTAAAACATCACTAAAAATGCATTCTCTAAAAACTCAAAATATCTAATCAATTATGCACTCCAGTAAAATCTTCTCGATTAATAATTTATTATTGAGAACCATTTCACAAAACCTCTGAGTCAGAATCTTTACAAAGTCTTTGTTCCTTCAGTCCTAATCAAATCATTGTTTCTATTCATTGTTACCATTTTCGTCCCCACACAGAGCAAAAATTAAAATATCGATATATTTCGAGTTATCGTTAAGCTCGATTCAGTTAATTCGATACTCGAAGCAGACAACATTAATAAGTTTCAATTTCGAAAACTTTAATTGTTTCGTCATTTTTGCATGAAATTTGAGTTTACAGTTTGCTAATAAATTATGAAATACTAACAAGGAAAAGTAAGGTTTCGAATTCATGTTTTCCTTATAATTTTTACAAATTCAGTATAATTGCGAAAAACATTTCAATATAAATTAGCCTGATGTTTACTTTTTTTTACCCTGATAATACCTTTCTAATAGTTTTGTTCACGTAAGGATTTGTTTTTCCAAGGGACTAAATTTTGGAAAGCAATTAATAATTAATATTCAACCTCTGGTCAACACTGAATGTATGTCTGCATCAATGTAATTAATAGATAAGTTAATATTGCAATAATAAAAATTTAAGCCATAGATAAAAAACTTCTATAATTTTCACAAATCATATTATTGCACAATGCTTTATAAAATTAAAACTCTTACAGCTTTAATTACTATAAAAATATTATCACAATATTTATTAATGACAAGGATTTTCTAATAATTACAAAACTGAAAATAAGTTCAGCTGACTTAAATGCAGTTTAGCAATTAATTAGGACAATAAGGTCCTACAGTATAACTCCAAAAGAGGAAATCATTACTGATTATTATTGGATCTTTTTTTAGAAAAGAATGATTAATTATATATTTTATTAACATTGATCCAATAATTTATAAAAAATATCAACTGCAGAAGAGAAATGCAACAAAATTACATAGGAGTATAACTTTTGAGCAATTTTCTAAATTAAAATGTAAGAGAAATTTGCTTATTATTGCATCAATGAGAGCTCATTCAAGAATTCATCATTAAATACCAGTTAAATAACTGAAACCTTCATTGTAACTGCTAAATAAATGATAAGGTACCATGGAAATTTTAATCATAAGAATGGTTTTTTTTATCAATTAAGTCAAACATCATGTACAACATTTCAAAACAGTGCTCCTCAAGTGATTCTTTCAGTCTTCCTTTCCATTAGCTTGCAGATTTAATTATTTTGCTAATGATGATGTCCCATAGTTAACAGACTAGGTAGAAGAGCTCCAATAACAATAGCAAATAATTCTGACTTTCCTAATGCATGGCCTGTATGAGAATTGGCGCCTAAGGAATGATTATGTCGTCTTACAATTAATTCAGGCAGAACATGAACTGTAGCAACATATAAAAAAGTTCCAGCACTAAAAAGCATTGCTGCTCCAGTTGCATTTACAGAAGTCAGAGTTTCTTTTCCTTCCTGAAATTCAAAATGATAACTTAAAAAAAACTATTCAAAATTTTTCAGGATTGTTAAGTTCAAAACAAAAAAATTCACAACTAACCTGACCCAAGCCAAAATAAGTCAGCAGAGCCATTAATGGAGCAGCCAGGGAAAACACTAATAAATGCTTCCTAATACGAACTCGTTCCAGTCCCTCATGCAAAAGAAAGGTCACCAAACCAAATGCTGCAGGAGCCTGATGAAAAAGTGATTATATAGAACAACAGTTGTAAAATATCTTGAGGCATACTTTATTTGAAATTTTTACTTTGTGGAGCATTATGGCCAGAAATATAATAATTTCTATATCATGATGAGCAGTGCTAGCTGCTGCCCCCAGTGCAACTCCATCTGCAGCTGAATGTACTACTAAACCTATTGTTGCTGTTGCTCCATGTGAAGCTCCTTTTATTGCATTTTCTATATCTGGAACATAACTTTCACTGGTCAATAAATTAAGACTGCAATTAGGTGGAATTATTAGACAACAAAACACTCATTTTTAATTTTTTTTAAATAATACTCCCACATCTTTACCCTTATTTCTTGATGTTGAAATTTGATCTATAAGAAGCATAAAAAGAAATCCTAAAATTAATGACATCCCTATAATACCATGAACATCTGAAGTCTCATGAGGATTTGGCACAAGTGTATTTCCATCTATTTTTTCTGATGGCAAATGTTCTGAAAAAGTTATCAAATTATTAATAAAAAATTGAAATTATAAAATAAATTAATTATATGAAACAAATTTAATGTTATATATATATTGCAATTTAATTTTTCTTAAATAAAGTTTTAATGTGAAAAATAATTGATAAAAATCTTTAAGAATGAATTATTTTACTGTATTCCCAAAGGCATTTTAAAAGGAGCCACTTATAATTAACAACAAATAAACAATTAGGGTTTTATTGCTTACCATATGGTTTAGGAACTAAAGACCTAACTCCTTCTGGAATTATAACTGCCAATGCTGTGCCTACCAGCATGCCAGCTCCTAAAACTGATACAAGTTGCAATTTTTCCTGTAAAAAAAAGTTTACATTGAAAATTTCTAGGGCAGAAGGAAAATGAACATACAACCATAGGTTTGGCCTAAGGTTGCACGTTCGAAAAATATATTATGAGAAATGTACGAATGATATATTCTGCAGTTAACCAGGTGCTAGGTCTAGTTATAGAATAACGTGTTATTTACCTCTGACAGATTTACTACAAGTGGTATAGATCCTGACAAATAACTTCCTATTAACATAACAACTGCTAATAAAATTAAAACTGCTGTTTCCTCCATAGTGGTTTACACCAGTCTGTTATAGAAATGGAACTGAAAATGGCTTCATAGGCATATAATCATCAAGGTTTGAAATTGTTTATTTTAATTGTAACTTTGTCAATAACACTTGAGCCGCCATATTTGATGTCTTGTAATTAAGGTGAACGTATGTCTGAGGGAAATAGAAATAAATTTCGAATGTTGGTTGCCTGAAATTCTCTGGCGGTAATTTAATGGTATTTTTTATCGTTAATTTTAATGAAGCTGATAAGTTGGTTTCTTTTATTTTTTCATTTTACACTTAAAAAAGGCAGACTTATGCGCTTAAAAAATAAGCAGTAATGAATAGATAATTTCATGACTTTCACCATAAGTAGTTAAAATAATGATGAAAATATATTTCATGAAACAAATATTTATTAATACATAAAATTAATAACTAATTTTGATAAGTTTTAAATTCAAAGTTAGGAATATTTCTTCGGACTGGATCGATTAAGAAGAACGTCGACTTTATCAATCACCGGCTGTAAATTAGTTTCTACCTCATCTATTCTGGTATGTAAGCTGAAGCACAAAAAACAATATAAAATGGTAAGTTTTCTTCATTAAATTTTAAGGCCTTTTAAGTTAATTATTACATACTTGTTTATTCTTCTTGTAAGAAATTTAAATTCGCTTTCTCTGGCATTTGTTACAAAATCAACGCGTTTCAATTCCACATCGTCCATAACTTTTCTTCTAGTATTCTTGTCAAGAATATTATGTACATTGATCTCATATTTTAAGAAAAAAATTCTTATTTCATCTTCACTGAAACCACTCCTGAAAATAAATAAAAATGGCTTTGTTTCATTCTTAATGTTTAATTAGATTTCGATTCGATGAAAATAATTTTACAATACCGAAATTAAACGGAATCTTGTACAAAACTCACATTTTCAGTGCTCTACATATTTCTTCATAAAGCATACGTTTTTTCACTGAAGTTTCCATTTTCAATTTCTTTCGCAGTCGGCAACAGGTTGTTAAATTCCTGAGACCCGTTTTCGTATATTCCCAGACTTTCGGTCTGATTAAAATAACTTCCGACTTAACTCTCGAATAAGCGTTGCTTATGATGGCAATAAATAAATTCTAAAAAAAAACATGGAAAAAGATGTTTAAAAAAATTACTCAATTCACTAAAATTTTCCTTAAGCTTTACCCACCATAAACACAAAAAACATAAAAAAAATGAATGCTAAATAGAACATGGGCCCTAATATTCGATGCGATTCTTGAATTTGATTGTAATGAAATTCACCCATGAGTGCTTGAAGAAGAAACAATAATGAGAACCAAATCGTCCTGCAGTTTTTTACCTAAAAATTAAAAATATGGTACTGTATCATTAAAAGCCCTATGTTGGAAAATTATAAGCGAAATCTCTCACCTGACTTCCGAATAGCTGATTCGCCAGTAAAGCAAAGGCAAAAAACATGACTGCAAGCATTGGCAGAAATGCCAGAATATTTTTTAGACTCTGAGAAAGGGAAATATGCTTTAAGATAAATGCTTGAATCGTTCTATTTACAGACACGCGAATAACCCACCGTCTGTAAGGTTTTTCTAAACTCCAGCATAGTTATATTAAAAGTGAGGAAAGTGAGCAGTTTCGCCCAGGAAGCAAATAAAATGGCAGCTATTACATTATTGAAATTAATTTGTATGTCCTTAACAAAATTGAATTCGGTGTACTCATTGGAGCGATCGTTTATCAACCGCATCAGATTATCTGTACTCGTATAGCGAATAATGCTGAGAATAATATAGACGCATAAGAGCTGTAAGAAAATAAATTACATTTTCCAATTTGGAATGTTGAGTTATATTTAGAAGAGAAGTTTAGAACTTACCAACACTAACGTCAAGTCCAGGTAATTCCAAAAAGAAAGAAAAAAAGCACGTTTCTGTCGAAGAAATTTCCTGAGCAACTGCCAGTTAAAATAAAAAGTGTACAAAACGATCACAAATTCGCAGCCAAGAATAAAAAAATCAAAAGGGGTGAGATATCTAATCAGTTTGAGGGCGACAAAATCTGCTTTCGGTAATATTCCTCCTACTGGCGTAAACTCCAACAAGATTCTTGCAAAATTAAAAAAAAAAATACATATTTAGATTTAGTCTCCTGTGAATTAAAAAAAGTCTTTTAAAAGCACTAAATCTCAGTTGCAAAAGAATGCAATTGAAAGGGAAAAATTTCATTGAAGAACTTAAGACCAAAAAATTACAGTTGCTGATTAAAAACAAAAATGGTTTTTCCTTTTTATTTAATATTTTTATGAAATTGTTTACTGAAAGTGTTCGAAAACGTTCGGAATTTACGGTTCTTAGATAAGACATAATTCGGGTTTTCTTTTTTGGGAGAAAAGAGACCAATAACAGAGAAAATAAAAAATAAGGTAAAATAAAAAAATAAGATAAAATAAAAAAAATAAAAAATAAGAGAAAATAAAAACATAAAAACAGAGAAAATAAAAAAATAAAAAATAAGAGAAAATAAAAACATAAAAAATAAGAGAAAATAAAAACATAAAAATAACAGAAAATAAAAACATAAAAATAACAGAAAATAAAAACAAAAAATAAGAGAAAATAAAAAAATAAAAACAAACACTCGAAAGGATCATATATAATAGAAACATAAAACTGTTTTAATGAAAAAACGAAAAAGAAAAATTTTCAATTACAAATTTTAAGACAAAAAAGCTTTTAACTGAAAACAAAAAAATATATTCTATAAATTAAAAGTTCAGTTTAGAAAGAAATTGAAAAGGGTTATTAATTAAATTAGCTTCGTTTCTTCCTTCAGAATGACTATGTTCAGAAAGTGCCAAATTAGAATTTTTTCTAAAAACGCAATAGACAATAAGGCCCACTCACTTGCACAAGCAAAACAGGTTCACATTAGCATTGTAAAGATTAAAATCAATGAATACTGCTCTGGTGGCCAACGACAACCAGAAATTGTCTTTAAGCTCTTTTATCATTTGCTGAGACTTTTCTTTACTCCTGTCCAAATCCAGGTAATATCCACCACCTCCATACACGGAAATATCTCCCCAAAAGTACGACATGTTCAGGTCTTCGGCTTTACTGTACACCCATCTGAAATTTTATCATCGGTGCAAAACGTAGTCGACATAACACCAGATTTGACCAACTTACGCGGTTGAAGTTAACGAATTAGCCATATCCTCTCTAATGGGTCTGGTTTCTTCGGTGAAAGGAGAATAATAGTCGTAGCAACTGTCGAAAAATTTTTGGACTTTGGGGTGAATTTTACAGGAATCGTCTCTAACCCGAACTTGTCGTAACCTCGGCACACCCAAAACCAGGTTTTCGAAAAACATTTTCCTGTCATCTACTTCTGTATGAGTGGTGGGGTCCATTCCGTAGGAAAAAAAATTCCAATAAAGCAGATCTAACATAGTTGTTTCTGCAAACTGTTTAAAAATATTGCAATGTCACTTTTCAATGTGACAACTTTTGAAATTTTTGCAGATTCACCTCCCAGAAATCCTCAAAAGTATTTAATGTCTTGAGAGTCTTCCCGTGTTCAAAATCTGGTGTTTCTCTGCTGAGCAGTGACTCCTTCAAATTTTTCATAACTTTATGTTTTGGAATGCTAGTGTCCAAAAACAACGAGGAGGTAATACTCGTGAAGTAGTAC
Source organism: Brueelia nebulosa (assembly GCA_028293925.1). Classification (NCBI taxonomy): domain Eukaryota; kingdom Metazoa; phylum Arthropoda; class Insecta; order Psocodea; family Philopteridae; genus Brueelia; species Brueelia nebulosa. The sequence continues at coordinate 2,036,163 of JAQIBA010000001.1, forward strand.
ATGCCGGATGACATCATAAGCATCGCAACTATAAATAACAGTTTAACTTAAATATCAAATATGAGTACTCACTGATGAAAATGTGGAAAAATTAGGTCGATTAATTACTTGCAGTAATTAAAAGTAAATAAATAATGTAAAAAAAGAAATCTTTAAAATACTGCTTAATTTCCAGGTCTTCTTCCAATGGAACTGAAATAAAGAAACGAGAGAAGTAACTAAAACACTCCACTCCGTTATCACATAAAAGACAGTAAAAAGTAAGTTCTAAAAGTAATTATTTTACATTTTAATATTATTTTTTATTACATTTATTTATTCTAATTATCATTAACTCTTAAGAGTGTCCAAAAATAATGACCTGTAATTCCTGTATAATAAATAAATAATGAATTATTAAATAAATAAATAAATAAACCTGTAATAATAAATAAATAATTCCAGATTTCCTCTCAATTTTTGCCTACAATATTGAAATTTCTACGATACCTTTCGGGTTCACAAATCTTTCTACCAATATTTTCGGCTTAGCGTCTCCTTCCTCAGTCACATTCATTCCTATAAATTCATTTCTTTTAGAAGTTTTTTCATTTTTTTCCAAAAAAAAATTCAAGAAGCGCGGTTTATTAAAAAAGGATTTCTTGCTGGAAACCAAAAAGACCTTTCTCTGACATAATTTCGCTGCTTGTAGGTGGAAACACACCAAAAATCGATTCAAAAAAATACCTCCAAAAGCCCTCATTTTTATTTTTATTTCGACTTCGAATGGGCCTTTTTTTTAATATTAATCTCCGCCTTAGCGGTGCATAATTCAGCAATGTTTTGCTCTTTTTTTTGCAATCGCCCGACTCAGACTCTACGAAGAAATCTATTTCGTTAAATAAGCTCAGTTCGGTGTCACGTGGACGGAGATTAGAATTTGTTCGCTTTTCAGTTTCTATTGCGAGTCTTTCTACTGCGCTAAAACAAAAGCTTAAGTCTGAACATTTTCTTAATAAAACGTAACTTAAAAATGATACAAATTATTTACAACTGCAATGATTTACTCTGCAGGAAATCTCATTGATATTTTAATAAACTAAAGACTGAAATTAAGTAATCGAAGGTTTTCGATTTGTTACAGAATCTGAACAAATATGTTTTCATGCATAACACTTACCATTTAACGCTTTCGTTTGTGCTCATATTAATTTCAGGGAAATTCTTGAAAGTCGAATTCGACGTCCCTTGGGTCTTTTTGAGTAGTAAGTTCCCAATGGATCGACCGGGAGAGCCATGATATTTTTTATGTTTTTCTTTCCTTTGATCTGAAACGTTTTTTGATTCACAACCGGACACTTCATTGATCGACGTCATATTAACCACTGTTTTATTTTGCTGAAAGCTCTCAATTGCATTTCCCAATGAGGATGTGCTGTTGCTACCCATTGAAAATATATTCGATTCATTTTCTTTAATCCCAGGACTGTCAAAATGGAGACTGACATTATTTAAATTTCCAGTAGAAAGGTCCTTCCTGCTCGAATAATTTTCAGGACTTTTCGGTTTGCACTCTATTTTTGCTGACTGCCCACCACTGACGGTTTCACCCGGCGATGGCTTTTTGCTTCGTTTTTTTCCAAATATTGCCCGCATTTCGGAAATTAAACAAACAAAATGGCAGAAGATTATAAATATTTCATTCGGTTATTTAGTTTCGTCTTAAATTTCAAAATAAATACGGTCCAGAACTTATTTTTACACATTTAAGGTAGCTGCATAACTTAAGTTTTCTATTTTAAATAATTTTTAAAGATTTAAAAAAGTAAACAATTTTTAATGAATGAGAAATTCAACAGCTGTTTAACTAAAAAAAAAAAGTTTTTAATTTTTGCGGTCCATAATAAAATCCAGTCGTTAATTTCGTGTGAAATCAATAATAAAAATTTATAACTTTTATATCTCCGAAGTTTAATAGAGACAATTTTAATTAAAAAATACAGTTTTCATTAATCGCTTTTCATCTCTATACTTTTCGCATTCTTTTCCTATTTTTACATTTTCCAAATATGGTAATGACCTATATTTTATAATAATATAATTGGTATAACATACGGAATTAAATGAATTTTTTACTTTATTAAGTACTTAAAAGCTTTTTGTGACATCACAACTTTTTTTGTATAATACATAATTTTTTCTTCTAAAAAAATATATTTGAGGAAATATACACTTTGCTAAGTCCAGTTTATTATTCCACACTGCATTCTAAAAAATAAATAACTAAATGGCAGAAATATTAATTAATCATCGTGAATATTTCAAACGTCACTCAAAAACAGTGTTTATACACCATCAAAACTCCGAAAAATGTACCGCCAAAAATAGCATTACCAACGCCGTTTTGTATAACAATAGGCTTAATATATCGAACTTTTAATATTTTTGCATAAATGGCACCGACTGCAGCTCCGATTATAAAACCGGAAACAAGACCGTATGACACTCCGTCCACAACAGCACCGATGCAACCCATTTTTGAGATTTTGAGATTATCCAAAGAACTTATAAAACTTGTATAATTTTATGAGGTAATTAATAACAAAAATATGTTTCCTTTAATGAATTATTGTCCGAAACATTGCAGTTTGAATTTCTCATATGTAAAACTTATTTGGAATTTTAAACCGTCGAACGCAAAGAAACAAAATGTTATGAATGAATTAAAGTGAATTTTTTATTGTTGTTCATTAAAGCACCTCTCTCCTCTTTCAGTTTCTAATCTTCAGCATTCAGTCGGGACGAAATAACATTCCGCCCATTGGAGCGATTTCAATTTATCGATGTTTTTTCAGTATAAAAATATATTTTTGAAATAGAGGTGTTATAATTTATAAGTTTGGGAAGGTCTTGAGGACGGCGATGGAAATGAGAGCTGATTCAGAAAAGAAACCGAGTTCAAACGGGAGAAAAAGGTTCATAAAAGACGTCCTTCTGTCAACACTGCGAGGAACTTATACCACTCTGCCGGCTCCTCACCGAAACAGCTGTACAATGTTTGGGGGGAAAACATCTTTTCTTGAATTATCTTTTACTAATAATTATAATGATTTATACAAATCTACCTTTGGCACTGAATTTTTTAATCTCCAAATTCTTCTCTCAATAAATCTTTCAATGTTTTTTCGACATCTTCCAATCCGGGTCTTCCGTATAAATTTAAATTTTCATTTGGATCGATGTGGTGGTCGTATAATTCCGTTTGATTCACACTGCTCCAGTTTCCTTTCAGAGCTGCCGGATCGTAAGAGATCCACTCGGTGTAGCGATATCTGTTAGTCCGAATCTAACAAAAATTATAAATACATAAAAACTGCGTGAACCGAGTAAATTCTCATTTTAAAAAATAGAACTCACGGAATATCCCATAAATTTAATATCTTTCAAACGTGGTTTGTCCGAATTAGGCTTTTCAGATGGTTGTACTCCTGGTCTGGGATACTGACTAAGCGCATAAGGCTTCTGAGTCGAAATATTCACAAATGAACTATTGGAGTTTATTGCTTGCAAAATCAAAGGCTCTAAACTCTTTCCTTCAGTACAGAGCCTGATATTTGTGGAGTTTTTTAAGCACTTTGGTATTGGTTTCAACCCCACTAGGTCAACCAAAGTTGGAAATAAATCCAATAATTCCACTGGCTGATGTATTTGAATCCCTTCCACATTAGTGTTGTTTGAATAATAGGTAAAATTTGGAATCCTAAAGATTAATGGAACTCTGAGAGCAACATCAAAGTTACTGTACTTTGACCATTCACCATGCTCACCTAATGACCACCCTAGAAATTTCAAAAGTTTTTACATATTGATTCTCATGTTAAGTTAATGCACAATACCAATGTATTAGTACAAATGAAAAGTGTAGCAGTATAAATATATGCTTTCATAGTAATTTCCCTACAAATGTACCAAAGCACTCTGTAGTGTTACTGCCCACACTACACTTAAAACAGATTTACCATGATCTCCTAAAAGTGCAACAACAGTGTTTCTATGAAGCTTTAAGAGCTTTAGCCACTGCAATAATTCTCCAATCAAGTCATCAACATATGATACACTAGAAAAATAAGCTTGACGAATTTTCCTAACCCAGTCATCTGAAAAATAGAAAGTTCTGCTGATGTATAACACCTTGAAAAAATAATACAAGTGAAAAAGAAAATAATTTCAAACCTGAGAGGGGTTCAAAAGGAAAGGAAATATTCAACCTGGCAATGTCATCCCGCTTCCTAATATCAGTCCAAGGGTTCCAGGCAATTGTTGGTAGACCTGGAGGGTAAGTCCTGAGGCCAGGAAGGGTGATGTTTTCAATTGGGTGAAGATCTGGCAAAAAAATGATTAACATTAATCATCAATAATTATCAATACCATAGTGATTATTACCTGCATAATTTTTGGGAAACTTGAATGGAACATGTGGTTTGTGTAATCCCACTGCCAGAAAAAAGGGTATCTCATTGTTTTTGTGAGATTTCAAAAATTTGACTGCTTCTTGCACTGATTGAATATCAGGTAAAGTTTCTTCTGGCTGATCTTTTACTTTGACAGGACAAATAAGATTTGCAAACCATCCTTTATTTGTAGGACACACTGGTGAATCCTTATAAATTTCACTTGGTGGATGCCAAGGTTTTTCTGACCAACTTAAAGGGTAATCATCTGTGAAGTTTGATGAAATTCCTGCAACATTTAAAAAATTATGGATAATAAACTCAAATATGCCTGTAATTGAGTGTCATAATAAAATAAAATGACCACTGCTCACCCTAAATTAGGGAATACCGACCTATTATTAAAATTTAAAAAATTATTACCAGGATGAAATATTTTTCCGATACTTTTTGTGTAATAATTATTCTCCTTAAAAAACTGTGGTAATGTTGTAAAATTGCCAGCAAAAGTCCTCCAATAACTATTGAAGTCGTACAGATGCAATGTGTCAGGTCTGCGACTTGTCAAGAAGGAATTTCGACTGGGGGCGCATAATGCTTGCTGAAAGTACAACAAATCTTGCATTTATGAGCTTTCATACATAGGAATCCCTCGATGATATTGTTTACATATACATCAAACAATTCAAGCCAGACACAATACCTGTGCAAATGCCTGATGAAAAGAAACTCCGACTTTGGCTAACCTGTCAATATTTGGGGTAAAAGCATTGGGGTCTCCATAAGCTCCAATACTCGGTCTCAAATCATCGACAACCAACAGCAAAACATTTCTCGCCTTCGCGACAACGTCTCGCTCAACAAATGATAGGATTACCGTTAAAAATATGAAAAGTTTCATATTTAAGAAATCTAAAACCTGAGACTTTGAACGACAGACAGTGAGTGAACGAAATGTAAAGCAAACATTATGTAATCATTATCAATGTCTTTAAAACATTATCCGTCACTACATAACAATGAACGGAAACGTCATACAACTGAAAAGAGTTTAACGTTTATTTTCAATCGGTGTCAATGTCAGCAAATGATAATTTTACATCGGCATAATATGATCCAACAGCCGATTTTGTTGAGACTTATTTGTGTAACGGTTAATACTGAAACTTGTTTTAACACACAAAGTGCTTTTATCTGTTATTTTTCGATTTCTCCGGCTATACAATCTTACATAGGAAATACGATTTCAGGGAAGGAAATAATAACGGAGAAAAAAAGTAGGCATTATTTAAAAAAATTATAATAGTATTATCCTTTTCAAATTGGCCGTTATAAAATTCTCATTTTCTTAACCCTTTATTTTCGTTCGTTATAAGGGTAAGATGCTGCAAACATTATTAAATAAAAAACTAATTAACTGTCATAATCTGGGGAATAGATTAGTTAAATTTGGGTTGTTTTAAAGGGAAAATAGTAAGCGATTTAGGAATATTTTGAAGAATCACTGTACGGACTCTAAATTCGTCTTCCCAAAGCGAGAATGATCCGCGATCGAGAACTTTCGGCTTTCTCCGGTTGCACACTCATGCAACGTGAGTTAGTAAGCGAGAATGTATTTTTTGCCAGCCGAGGGCAAAGGGCTTTCTGTGATATATTTTTTTTGGTAAAACAACAATTTATTTTTTGTAACCGAATATTAATAATCTGTTATTGTTTTATTATGTGAAATTTTTTGTTTTTTTTTTTTTGAAAAGAATTGAAGAACTTGGCAGCTTGAGAAGCTTCTGCTTGGTAACTTTTTAAAAGAGTAATTTATCGCTTTTGAAAGAGAAATTTAAAAAAAATTTATTGAGAATGTCTGGCTCGGAGCCTGCCACAGATAGAAGGGCGGATGTTAGGAACGAAACGAAATCCTCTGATAACAAAGCCTTAAAACATTTAACATTACCCAGTCCGATTATCACACGTCGAACCAGGACTGATTCTACTTCCGCAAGAGCTTTCGAAAATCCTCTTGAAAAGGGAAAGGTTAAAGTTTTCTGTCGTGAAAAGGGTCATGGTTTTATTACTTCATATAACACTGGAGAAGATATTTTTGTTCATATATCGGAGTAAGTATTATTTATTTAATGTTTGGCCAAAATCCAAGTGGGTTATATAGTTCTTCAACCAATTTCCAACATTTAAAAAAATTTTTTTGTGTCATAGTTTACCTTATTAATGGAAAGGAAAATAAAGTGAAAAATATTTTCACTCATATTTTGCTATTCCACCTTATAAGTGGATTTTTTTGTTGCATTTTTAATTACATTTTAATATTGCAGTATTGAAGGTGAATATGTACCCTTACCTGGAGATGAAGTTGAGTATCGTCTGTGTCCAATCCCTCCAAAATTTGAGAAGAACCAAGCTGTGCATGTGAACATTGTGCATCTGACACCAGCAGTTCATATCAAATGGGACAGTTTCACATAACATGGAAGCTTTATTATTATATGGTTCCTTATTGTGTCAGTCATGTAGATGATCATCCATGAGCCTATAAATTTCACCCAAAAAGGAACACTTTCATTGAAGCAGGAAAATGTATAAGTTACCTTCTGTTGATATTATACTTTTTGAAAGTTGTTTTATTTGCTCTTAAACTTAAACCTTAGATACATCATTTAATATGATGAAGGAAAATTTAAAAAAGTATTTGAATGCAGTTATGTAAATTTGCTTGCTTTTAAGCAATTTTTTATTAGTTGTGGAATTTATGATTGAAAAATAATTTGTCAGAGATTTGAAATACAAAAATGTGCTGCAAAGATTTTTTTGAAAATAATTTCTTGTGGAAAAATTGAGTCTGAAAATTGGAATTATGCAGAAAAATACTTCTCATAAATTTTGTGTCCTAAAAAATTATGTAATGAATTTTTTATTAATTTCAAAATTTATATTTTTGAAACTGCAATTTTTATTTTTGCAAAATAAGAATGCATATAATCACTGATTAATATTTATATGTTAAAATTGAATCATTTTTATAATTCAGAGCTATAATTTGATGATTATACTTAATAAATTAAATTTTTATGTCAGTTTTTGGAATATTAAGTTCAGACAACACAGTTTTCAATGTTGAGAATCTGATTTCAAAAAGAGTATTTGCATTTACCATAAATTTTTACAATATATTTATGTAAATGTATGAATTTGAATGAACTTATATGTATATGTATGTTTGTTTATAAATGAATACATATAAGTTCATAAGCATATGTATTGACAGGTATTTGGTGTCTTCAAAATAATTTTTATGATCAAATATTGGATATTTTGAGGGAATCAGTAAATCTTCATATATACTTACAGTATTATTATACAAAAATTTAATTCACTATACTATAAAAAATTACATTTTTTTACATAAGCTGAAATTCTGATAATGAAAAATTATTTTTTATTTGTTGCAGTATAATTAAAATGTAAAATTACAATTTTACAGTTATTAGAAAAAGGGAAGTCAAACAATTAACACTGTAAGGGAGCAGGAATTGTTTAAATAGAAAATAATGAATTAGAAATTAAAAATTTAATATTTATGTGTAAATTTATTATAAAAATTTTTTATGAATTTGCATTTAGTTGAAAATCATTATGGGATATTTTGTGATAGTTGTTTTTAAGCCAAGCAGCATAAAGTTTACTTAGGGTCCAGGTAAAAGGAAAAATATAGTCAAACTAATAAAAATAGAAATTAATAATTAAAATTAAAACTTATATTTTGCATTTATTTATAAAATGCATATATATATATAACAAATTTCAAAATAAACAGCATTTTGCAAAAAAAAAAATTACACTTGGTGATGGTGCTATAAATCTTTATTTTGAACTGGCAGAGTTATTCTTTTTTTGATAAACGTTAAGTCAAATGCAAAACTTATGTTTAAAGAAAAAAGAAATTGTTACTAATGAAAGCATAATTATTTATAATGGTCTTAAAACTCCAATTATTACTTCAGTTACATTAATATGATAAAACAGGGTTAAAAAACTTTGGTATTCTTAAGTTTGTAAATACTCTTATGGGAAAAATTAAAAAAAAAGTATAATGTTGAATTAAGTTTACCCTTATTTTACACAGTATTACTGTGTAAAGTATTGCAAATTTAGTTCACTATAAATAATAATAGTTAACTTATTTTAGTGAGGAACATTTGTTGAATCATTTAAACAAGATTTTGAAGATTAGTGCCTTTTATTTTGGAATTTGAATAAAATAGTTTGGACATTTATAATATAACTTTAATTATATTTTCCTTCCTAAAAATTATAAGTTTTTCATCACAAAAGCAAAACATTACTTTGCTCTTTCTACTATTTCTTGTCAGATAAAATTGCACATAATTTTTTACAATTAAAGTATACAAAAATATTGCACAAATTAAAATGCATTCTTAAATTTTAAGGCAGGACAGTGTCACTGTATAAACAATTCACTGAAATTTTTACATGAGATTTTAATGCAGTGAAAGTTTTTAAAAAGCCTCAAATAAAGGCATATACTGCTTATGATTTTATTTTAACTGATGATTTTCTACATTAAATACTGACTAATAACATGAATAACTTATGTATTTTATCACATGATTAATGCTATTGCTTTGAGCATTTTACTTATTCCACTTTTGAAGTAAAACTACTTATTTTTTGGTTCTTATTTGCATGCTGAGGAACTGCCCAGTTAACTTTAATTAAACTTAGATTTTTTAGAAATTATTAAGTGTTTTCTAAATAAGAATAATCCAATTCATTTATTTATTAAAAGAAACTAAATAAAATGAGGTATTAAAATTATTTGGTCAATTTAAGCAACCAACTTTGGTGGAAAAGGAACTAAGAAAATGAAATTAACAAAAGTAACAAATTTTCAAAATTATTATATCACATTAAGACTTATAAAATTCAAACTCTCACCAAAGATGTATCAAACTTTCATAGGAAACAGGCAAAAAATATTCATATATAATTATTCTTGTACACTAATTCAACTATGTGTGATAAATTTTCAGACTTTAAGTATAATAAATAATGTTTCCAAAATTTCTAATAAAAGTTATCAGAATACATCTGATGATGAAGTGCTTATGTTTATCAGTGCATTATGATTGCTGTGTATATTATTTCTTAATGAATAATCTATGGCTTAATTCATTAGCTGAATGGCTTATATAATAACCCTTTCAGTACTATGAGGAGAGAATATTCAAAAATACTGTATTTGCTTTAAAATAAATATTTTCTACTATTGAATACTTAAATTTGAAGTCTGATTATTTACAGCTGTGATGTATTTACCCCATAATTAAACCATTACAGGGACATATGGGTCTCTTAAAATCTGAAATTAAGTAAACATGCCCTTTTACTTATTTACAGCACAATTATTTAGAGCTGAGTCATACTGAAAGGGATTATTATTAATACAATAACTTAATTATGAAACCTACTTAAAGAATAATAAAGGCTTAAAACAGAATCAGCAACTTTTCCAAACACAAATGGCCATGTTCCCTCCAAAAAACATGTAGAGTAAATTTTTGCATTCATAAGAAATTTCAAATCCATACCCTTCCCCAACTACAGCATGCCATGAGGGTCCAAATTTCTTATCCATGGTTTCTTTTATCATTTTAGCCGCCATTTCATTATTTGCTGCATGCTTTTCACAAGCAGTGACACACAGTTCCATTGCCTCACCCTTCATTTCATCCACCATATCACAGACCTATAAAAATTTAATATCATACTTTGAACAGATAGAAATTCTGTAATACTCTTGAGTGAAGTGAAAAACTACAATAAAAAGCTCCTAGAATCTTAAATAAATAGTTAAGTGAAATTTAAGTAAATTTCATAGGCAAAATAATGAAAAATTATGTACCTACCCTTATTAGTGGATATGTATGTATAATTCTTTTGGAATATTCGTCTCCTTTTTTTCCTTCACCTTCCATATTTCTTCAGTCAAGTCACTGCCGGTAAATTCCTCATTATATCGTATTACATTGCACTGGTTGATTCATAGAATATTGTTTACAAAACTGAAATCATAAACAAATGTCGGCCATCTTTGAAAGTAGAACTTTACCCAAACGTTGAATTAAAAATTAACCATGAAAAGCTTTTAAGATAAAAATGGACATTACTCAATTTTTAAAAATTTACGTGCAGTTAAAAAATCAAAATTCTTCCATAAAAAATTACTTAAATATTTAAATTAAAAAATAACATTTTTAAGAATAAAATTGGATAATTTTCGAACACAGCTTCAACACCGAGGGCTGATGTTGTTATTGATATAGTTCTATTTATTTTTAAAATTTGTGGAAGTTTTTTTGCATAAAAATTATGAAGATGTAACCGGTATGGAATACTTGGGAGATATTATTTGTATGTCCCTGGACTCACTGATATTTGGTATATGTTTAAAGACTTATCTTCGAAATAAACATGCATTGCGTTCAGTTGAGGTAAAAAACTTTCTAACCTTACTTTAATGAAAAAATTTTAACCATTTCTGTGATACCAATTAAGGCATTTTATCAAATGCCGTGAATATTATTTAACCAAGAACAATAAAAAATGAGATCCCTTGAGTTTTTGTCGGTTTATTTTTTAAGATTTTTGACTTTTTTTATTTGTACGAAGTCATATTAAATGATACTTAAGTTTGTTTTTATGTAACATAAAATAGTGTAATGCTATTAAAAAATATGGTTTCAGAGTGCTCCTGAAGTTCAAGTTGATGGAAACTTGGGCTCCTTACTTGATAAAAAAGGAGGAAAATTTCCTTACATAGCAGTCAGAGGAAATGTGAAGGCACTCAGTCCTGCCATTGAGAGTATGAACCATCCTTACATATCAGGAGTAGTGCAAAAACTTAGTATTAGAGAACATGTAGTATCAAGAAGTTCATCAGGTTTTTGGTAAGTACCTGAAAACAAGAGAGATATAATTTTAACATTTTTTTAAAAATTCATTAATTTACAATTCTACAGGTAATTTGGTTTTTCAGGACAGAGAGTCAAAGAACAATAAATGAAGTGTTCAATTCAATACCTTTTGCTCTTACTTCAAAGAAAGGAGATGTCGAAGTTGAAGTAATTGATGCGTTGGCAGCTGAGATTTTAGATTTGGAAGTCATTTCTGATAGATTTGATCCAAGCAATCTGGGGTTTATGGATCATATGTGGGGTTTTTTTACTGGTCAGAACTCAAGAGTTAACAGATTAAAAAATTATTTAAAAAGTTTTCCTTTTTTAAAGTTGAGTCTGTTTTGTTTTAGGAGTGCGCAAACGTGGATTACAAACAATTGAAGAGGTGTTAAAGGAAGGTGCTTTTATCACTGCTGTTGGAGAGCTGCAGAGAGATGGAGACTCATTAAGAATCCAACCTCCATCTGATGGGACTCCATTTTTTGTATCAAGTATGCCCTTAAATTCACTTGTCAGAAGGCTAGATGAGAAGGCTAATTATTATGGGTTTGTTTCACTTATTTTATAAGTTAAACATTTTAGATTTTTGTCATTAATTAAACAATTATTTATTAAAAATAAAATTCATTTTTGAAGAGTGATTTTACATTAGTCAGTTTATCAATACAGTTTTAATAGTTCTGCACTAAATTTTTTGTTTGTTTAGATGGATCAGCTTTGGGTTTGGTGTAATAGGAATATTTTTATTTGGGAGCATAATTAGAAAATATTGGAAGAAACATAAAGAAAGACTTAAGAAGGAAGCAGAAAGAAAACGCTTGGAAAGCACAAGAAAGTAAGTTCATTTATTTTATCTGCAAAATAATTTTTCCCCCCTTTACAAATAGAGTTCCAATAATTAATGAGAATTAACAAAACAGTATGAGAAACTCAAAAGCATTCTAATTGTCATTACAACATACAATACATTTACAATAACCTCCTTAAAGGTATTAGCAAATACTATAATTGTTTCATTTTTAATTTTCTAACAGTTTAGCATTGTACAATGTAAGGTTTTAGGGGTTGTCTGTCCAGTTTGTTAGCTTTAAGCTAAGATTCAGGGGAAATACTGTAATGAAACACTGAGAATTGTTTAATTTTTTTCATAGTCCCAAAAGCTTAGTGAGGAGATTACAAGCGGGCAGCTGACACGTTTTCTCGCCCATTTCCAACTCGCCCGTGGTGCAGTTTTTAACAATGCATTTCCGCCATCGGATTTTCCTGCCTCTTCCGCAGGTGACACTGCAGGGACTCCATTCGGTCCAGTTGTTCCAATAATGTCGCTTCCGCTTTTTCTTTTTCTTTCTCTTACGATTCCTTCTGAGAACGTTCTCCTCGCCCTCCATGTCCTCCTCCTCCTCCGCTTCTGAAGTGCTCTGAACGTATTTGGACTTTTGCTTTTTTTTACCGCGGTGCCTGCGTTTCCTTCTACACAATGATAGATTCGGGATCTGGGCTGTACATCGGTCAATTTCGTTGGAAGCTTCGGGAACATGAATTTCATTTTCTTCGTTGAGTTTTTCGCAAGTTTTCGAATTAAATTCATCGATTTTATTATTTCTTAGGAAATCATTCTCTTTAGCTGTCATGCCTAAAAGAGAAAGACAAAATGGATAAAAAAAACAGAAGAAAAGAAAGTCTAAATATTTATTTTTAGACCGAGTATTTTTTTCAGAAAAAAAAAATCGGGCTCAGCCGGGATTTGAACCCGGGACCTCCTGCACCCAAAGCAGGAATCATACCCCTAGACCACTGAGCCGTCTCTGATAAGGCTTAACTCCTTCAACTTTCTAGGTTTGCTAAAAAAAAATTAGCGAAAAGACTCGTTTATGTTTGAAATCGCATTAATCAGCTTGTTAATAACGGGCCTAAAAACCTGAACCAGCAGAATGTAGTTCACTTCTAAACTTCATTGTAGAATGTTCACCTCGGGGGGTTTTTAAAAAAAGTTGATTTCACGCTATTAATTACGGCATAATAAGGTGTAGGCCGTACAATTTAATTGATTTTATTCAGTTGAATTAAAAGCTAATGATTTATGAGGTCTCCCTGTGGACCAGTGAACGATTTTTGTGAAGGATTCTGTTACTGCAATATTTAAGTAGTAGACCGTGTGGAAAGCGATGTGGCAGCAGTAGCACTGCTACAATCTGGGCTATGAGGTGACTTATCCCTGTATTTTTATAACGGTCAAGTCCTAATTGTTTCAACTTGTTAATTTAATTAGTCATAATATTCAATCAATCAATCAGTAAATACTTTATTTTGCCCTCGGGCATTAAAGATACAAAATTTTAAATTTATAAACTTGTATTTTGCCTTCTGCAATGAGAGAGGGAGCATGTGCAATGAATGACTAGGAAATGACAAGAATCTTCTATAAGTTAATAAATAAATAACAATTAAAACAGTTAGTATTAGAGTTAGATGACAGATAAATAATTACCGATAGATAACAAGTAACGGTAAGGAATAAGTCTCAGTAATAAATAAATAAATAAACGAATAAACGGTAGGGTTATTGACAGAGAGAACAGGAGACAAATAAAAATAAAAAAATAAAGGTAACGAGTGTAATAAATAAACAGAAGTAGATAATAAAGAAGAAAAAATAATAATATAATAAACAGTAGCATAATAATTACATAAAATATATAATAATATATAAAATAATAAAGATAAATATATAATAAATAATAAACAGAGAACAGAAAATAATTAAAGAATAAATAACCGGAATTTGGTTAACTAATTAAAAATTTACACATAATTAATATCATTACACACTCAATTGGTAATACTATCAATCCAGTACAGTAACCGATTTAAGTGATAAGTGACCCCAAAAAATTAATTTGTTTAATTAAGCATAAAACCGTATTTTCTTAAGTAATTAATGAAATTGAGTCCGATGATTTTCTTCAAGGAACGATGTGGTTAATTACTGTTTGGAGCGCTTTACTATTTTTTTCTTTTCAACTAAATGCTTTCGGAGATAAATTAAAAAAGCACTTTTTCGATATTCGGGCTTTATGCAATTCATTTCAGTTTATATTGAAATAGAACTGCGAGTGATTAATAGAAATAATAGAAATAGAGTAAAATTATTAATAAATAAATTATTAAATAAAATAGAAATAGAGTAAAAGATAAATAGGCAGTGTCAACTTATCTAGATTACACAGCTTAGAAAAGTATTGTCCGTCAAAATCTAACATAAATAATGCGATTAGTACTTTAATATGAGAAAACAAAACTAATCAGGAATGGAAATAATAATTACGGTAATAGTGAGGCGGTCAGGATACGGTGACTGAATTTTAAATAAATATTTGAAAAAAATTTTCATGAGAAATTGTATTTCTTACAACACATGAAACTCATCGTTTAACATAATTAATGAACTCTTTTGGGCGAACAACTGACGTTCTTCTAATAACCGTTTTGCCAGGTTTTCTAGCTTGACTCAAAAAACTTTTGAAAAGTTGTAAAACCGGTTCATTTCAATAGTAAATTACCAGGACTTTAAATTCTTGGATTGTTCAAAAAGATTCCATCCAGATCTATAACTGGAGCATAAAAATTAATAGTTTTCATGAACTTCACAAACGAAATGATAAGGGGAAACACGAATTCGTATAATTTTACCTGAAATCTTTTCCTCTTTGCCATGATCTCTCTTATATTTAGAATGGCTCCGCTTTCCTCTGATCTGATTTTCGTACCTCTGCCTGTCAATGTAATTGAGGGCCTCTTGCTTGTCAAAGTTAGAGAAATCGAAATGTTCCAACACCCGTTTGTACTCATCAGTGAGAACTGTAGACCTTTGCTGCCTTTCGCAGAGGCAAAGACTCGTCCATATTATCGCAAAAATTATTTCCGCTTTCATGACACATCATTACTCGAATTACTTAAAACGATAATGATATTTTTTTGTGATCGGTCGCTTTTGAATTGTAAATATTTTTTACTCCCGTATTTAAAAGCAGACGAAAGGGGATAGTTTTTAAATGTCGGACAGAAGAAGAACGGCCCGAGCGGTTGTTGGGTTCAATTTCATTTTTATTGTAATTTTCAGGGAGCGACGAAAAAACGTCCGCAATCCGGAGGAGTTACCCATGGATAAAATCTGCGTAGTTTGTCAGGTGATTACTTAAATATATCTCATCACATTTTGGTCGTTTTATTTTAAAACGCATGTTTTTATCTCTTTCAGATAAATCCTAAAGAAGTCATTTTACTGCCTTGTGGCCACGTTTGCCTATGCGAAGATTGTAACGAACAAATCGCAAATTTTTGCCCCGTTTGTAAAAGTCCCATAGACAGCAGAAATCCAGCATACATTGCTTAAGTGAATTTTACCAATCAGGATTTGGACATTTACATTGAAAAATAAATAAAAATAAATAACAGTGCACAGGAAATGGAAGTTTTCAAAAATGGGCAAAAAACCTCGCACTTTTAATTATTTAAAGGTGAAAAAATATAAATTGAATTGCTTTGTTAATTAAAAAAAATAATAATAAATAACTCATATTAAGACATTTTAAGTTTGCAATCATTAGTTTTAAGTTTTGGTGTTACCTTCATTTTGGAGTGGAGGAATCCTTTTCTTATTTACAATACTTTTGTTCTCCTTTTTTGTGATGTTACAGCTACGTTCCAAAAGATTGCAGTCTTCGTCTTCCCTCTTTTCTTCTGCTTCCTCGTGTAACCGTTCCAGCAGTTTCGCTTTCATTGCTGACTTTATCAGCAGAGTTTGCGGGTGATGTGAGCACTTTCTTCAGTTCTTGGAAGGGAATATCTACAGTCAGTGTCAAAACGAGTGACGAGACTATGATGATTGCTAACTCTGCAACATCAAACTAAAGAAAAGATTTAATTCGGTCAAATTCCAACCGGAATTTTTTTGTGTCTGATTTTTCCTACCGACCAGCGAATGAAAGCCTTTATAATACTGCGCAGTGCGTTCAGTTCCAACAAAGTAGAAAAAAACGGGAAACTGCGTGAGATAAAGAGCGTATGACATTCTCGTGAAAACAGGAAAGTACTTCCAACTCAGGAAAGCATTCAAAAGCCCTGTAAAGAAACAGAAAGTGCAGAGGAGGTTTCAACCCGTTAAGCGGAGATGCCGTATATATACGGTTGATTTGTTGTACACTTTAGCGGCTCTGACGTATATATACAGATAATGATTTCTCTTGGTTTATTTAATAATATACATTGTTTCTGCTAATAGATTCAACTTGTTTACATAAAGATACATAAAGTGTCGTTCATTTTTTCTCTACTCTTCAGAGTGTATACATTACCTTTGTACTTTTATAAGCTGTAATAAACATAACCTAAAATAACCTAAAATAATAAAAACATAAAGTATAAAAAATTATACAATGGATAATACTTATATACACGCCAGCTGCTGCAAATACGTGGCCACTACAGGAACCACAACTCGTCAACGTACCGAGCCGCTTAACGGGTTAGTATTCGAAAGAATTATTTCCAATTTACCTCCACAACCGTTTGTGCAAGCCAACAGCCCCCAGGAGATAAAAAGTGTCCACAAAATGGGAGCAAACGCATTAAATCTGGCTGCTTCGTCAGCGTCGTACTCATACTCCTTAAAAGCAGCCTGATAAGGCCCGAAGACTGCCAGAAGACCTCCACCGATTGCCAATGCCCACCCAATGGTTGCTTGCAAGGCACTAAACTTCAGACTTCGGCCCCCTCTTCTTAAGTAAAATCCGAGTAATATCCCAGTCAGGTACACAGTGAGTCTATGCGTGGGCAAAATGTAAGACTTGCTCGCTGTTTTCCACAGGCGTTCGACTCTGTCAAATAAACAAGTCATCGAATTTCGCGTATTTAAAATGTCAAAACCAAAGAAGTGTTCGACTTACGAGATTCCGTAATACAGCAAAGTGCTGAGATTTTCTCTTCGGGTGATATCATACCTCAACCATGTCGACCCCACTGACACTGCAACCAGTAATATACTTCCGATTTTGGGCATCTTCCATATGATATAAACGAATACAGGGAGAGACTAAAAAGAGCTGCATGTCGATCCCCAATTGATGCGTATGCGTAAGGCACTAAAATGAAGAATCGTTTAGAAAGTGCAGACAATGCGGGAAGCGTTTTAAAGTATATACCATATTTTCGAATCCGAAGTAATTGTGTATGAATAGAAAGTTTCTCCACATATATTTCTTACAGAGATCTGTGTATTTAGTGACGACGAGACCCCATTGGGGGCCAGATCCCATACCATCCATAATGTAAGTGCAAAATAAAATTACGCACACCAAATTGGGAGTTAATCTGAATGAGAAAATTTCGTTTTAACAATCCTGAACCAATCTCAATAAACTAAGATTGCCTCACCTGAATATTCTACTGATGAATTTATCTTTGAAATTTATTGTTTTTCTTCTGTCTAGTTCTTTGATCATCGAGTAGGACGCAAGCAAACCACTAAATAAAATAAATGAGTCTGTGTATAGAATTGCTGATCTTCCTATCATTGTCCAGGACTTACTGAACGACTGTAAACGAGTTAATGGTAGAAATTATGATACATCGGACGGAGGAAAACTTATTCTTTTTCACCGATAGGAATTACCGAAAAGTGTACTTCGCCTTAACCCGTTAAGCGGATATGCCGTTTATAAACGGATAATGATTTTTCTTGGTTTATTTAATAATATACGTTCGATTATTTCTGGTAATAGAGGGAGCGAGTAGGAGCATTGCAAGATTCATAATAAGATACATAATAAAGTACATAAAGTGCGCTCATTTTTCCTCTACGCTTCAATGTGTATAAATTACTTTCCTACTTTTATTTCAATATTTTATAAGCTGTAATAAACATAACCTAAAATAATATAAACATAAAGTATAAAAAAATTATTCAATGGATGTGACGTATATATGCAGAAATACGTGGCCACTACAGGATTACCACGTACTCGCATACGTACCGAGCCGCTTAACGGGTTAAAGCATTGCTGATTCATAACATAAAATGGCCGCTTAAAATGTACATTCGGTTTAGTATAAGTATGCATCTTAGAAAAAACTTATTTATCTGAAAAAGAACGCCTAACAAAACTGTATAAAAATTTTGAACATAAAATTCGGCTCATAAACCGAAAGATCAAAACAATATTTTATATATTACTGAAAAACTTCAATAACCAGAATATATAACTAAAGTTGAAAACACGAAGAAAATAAGGCAGCGAATTAGAAGCGGAAATGTGATTGGCTATCGAAGAAAGTAGATCAGTAAGAGATTTCCTGTAAAAATCCAACTCACCTCTGACATTGGTGTGCGGTTTAGAAAAGGACTGAAGAGCATAGCAATTTGTTTATGGGAGAGAAGAAGTGCCACCGCATTTAAGAATCTCACCCCGTGAATGCATTCGATGTCGTCTTGAGGAGACTTCGTTTCCAGAAAAAGATGCACATTTCTTTTCAGAGAGAAGCAACGCAGAATCCTGCACAGCTTTATGTTGTCTATGGTAATTTTGTTTAGTTCCATCAGTGTACCCATAATTATTAGACTCAATATCGTTATTAACATAACACTGAAATAAACCGCTTCGTAATTAGAAATAATATTCGCAAGAGAGAATCATGATAATTAATTTTTTTTAATGTGTCTATGACATTTCAGAAGCGTAACGGAAAATGTCTGCTAATATTTTGCTCTATGGTTTCCTTAATAAAAATGAATATTCCTTCTCTTATCCTTCTCCTTATTCCTTCTCTTCAGTTTCATTTAATGATTTTGCTCAATGTCTTCTTTCAGTTCAGATCACCAAAATCAGCTTTTCGAAAACCGTCAGAAAACCGTTGATAACCATTGTTAGAAAAACCGTTACTCACTTTTATTCAAACAAAAACACTTAACAAATGACAGTCCTTTACAGCTTTTATCGCTTACTCACCTAACAATCAACCCCATCGCAGAAAATCCTTTTTCTTCTTTAACATAACAAAGTTCGTCATCAACGGCCACACTGAATGTGAATGTTCCGTTTCCGAATGTTTTACTCAGTCGTTCCTCCAATGCGCTTTCGATGTCTTCGCTGCCGCACGATTTCGGTACACAAATCCCCATATTGAACGTCTCGAATTTGGGTATGCGATGACCTTTCTGAAAGGGGATATTTTCCACAAGATGAAAACCTCCACCGCGAGCAGAAGGAAAATTACCGGACTCACATCTCTGAATTCGCTGTGCAGAATCCAATTGGAATGAATGGCCGCATCGAATGTTTTCATTTTCAAATCAGTTTCGTTTCTCTCTGTTCTTATATCGATATTAGCGAGGCAGTATTTTCCTCTAATTAGTTGGTTTTTAGAAAATCCTTTCGAGTCTAAACACTCATCGAAATCTCCGAACTGATTTAAATTCCCACTGAGAATTCCCGATGGTAATTTGGCCGAAGCGTCGAGCACTGTAAGTTTGAGTGAAAGTAATTAATTTCGTTAAAAACTCCCTCCTCGGAAAAACTTACTTCTCAAAGCCCAAAAATTCAAGTTTTGGGCCTCTCGAAAAACTTCGCTCATTTGCGACCTGCATTGGGAATGTTTGGAAAAGGACGAAAACGATCGGTAACTCAGAATCGCTGTTTCATCTAAGAAATCCGCCAACTGCTTTTCTTCCCCTGCTGGATCCACCTTAAGGCATTCAGCACTGCTGACGCCATGCACCACGTGATCATTTCGAAAGCTTTCGTAACACCGGACCAAACATACTTGAAAAACGAATAATAAAAAGATTGGGTTTTCCATGAGCGTCGCCTTCTCTCGAACTGTCGCATTGTCAAACGTTCGGTGTATTTATAAGCTTTCGCGTCCTTTAGATTTCCACACTGTGCTGAATGAGGTTATTGGAACTGAATTATGCAGCAAATGGTTACAACGCATTTGTTGTGTTGAAAGAAAGCGAAAGCGAAGTGTTTCACAGGAAATCATTCCCGAATTTTAAAATTTTCACTTTCTTTACCGAACACAGGAGAGACAAAAGCAGTTATGGTATAATTTAAAAAAAGTTTTTAATCTGTTTTGCGAAAAACGTTTTATTATTATCGATTTCTTCAGGTTCGATCTTATCACAATACTTTGATGGATTCATCAATGCTTCAGAGGTCGGATTTTGAAAACTGCTTCGATTATTTCGTCGTCGTCACCATTTTCATCGATATTTTCATCACTTTCATCTCCTACATCGCTCCCTTCTTCGTCTTCAACCTCGTCTTCTGTTCCTTCCGATATCTCCTTCATGTCTCCTTGCGAATCCTCACCGGAGATGGCCTCGCTGACTCCTTCGTCTTCCTCTGGAATATGTCTCGCTCCTTTCATTTGACTCTGAAATGCAGATATTACATTTTGTGCTGTGCTTGAAGGCTCGTGAACTCTCGGAGCGGCTATTTTACCTTCAAAAATGGTCGGTTTTGTGTCTTTTGTTGCATCCAAAAGGATTTTCTTAATTTCCATAGTGGGAATATCGAACAGGAGTGTTATAACTACAGATATGATAATTACAGTGGCGAACTCGATGATGCTGAACTGAAATATTAAAAACTGTATAATAATACTTAGACTATATCTGATCTAATTATGGTACAGCGAAACACCGAAATGTTGACTTTCACTGGTGAACGTCGGTTGGTGTGTGTCAAAATACTCTTATTTCTGAATGTTGACATTCACCATATCTGTGATTGCCCGAATGTACAACAATGTAATGAAATATTCAATGGTATTTGTTGATATTCACCGGTGAAAGTCGACATTCTCCAATTTCGGTCATTCACGGTAACATATATATACTCAACTAATTTAAAACTATAAATTTGTGATACCTTCTTTGTAAATAATTAGATTTACTGCACGTAAACACATTCTTCTTTAAGGACTGAATATTATAAAAGAGATAAGGATTTAAAAGAAAAGAAATTGAGGCAACACAATTATGGCGCATTATTTTCTTATCATAAAAAAAATAAAAATGAAAAATAAAATAAAGTAAATAAATAAAAAGATAAAAAATTTTCATTTTGTTAATTTGTACATATTTGTTTTGTTTATTATTATATTATTATATTTCTTAACAATAAATTGAATCACAGCAGATAATTGAAGTAAATTACTTACACTGTTTGCAAAAGTGAACATTTCCGGAATTTTCTTCACTCCGATTTCATAAAAAAATACCAAAAACTGAGAGAGGTACACCGAATATGAAATTCTGCTGAACACTACAAAACCTCTGTGACAGAGAAACTCGTTTAATTTTCCTGAAACCAATTAAACAATCACTTGGAACATTGCTGGACACTTCAACAGCATCGGAATAAAGTAATCACCTCCGATTCCCAAATGACAGGCAGATATGACCCAGGAAAGCGCCAGGGACCAGGCAACCGGTGACAAAGCCGCATATTGGGCAGCTTCCTGCACATTATACCGGTAAGTTCGCGAAGCCATCCGAGAGGGTGTAACCAGACTGTAGTATCCCAAACCAATTGCCGTGACCCAGCCGAGAATGGCAAAGGCCTTCGGAAGACTGAGTTGGTTTTCGAACTTCTTCAGGTGGTAACCGACCACTGTGCCCAGTATATATGGCGATGCTCTATGAAGCGCCTGAGCGTAGAGGAGGTTGGCTGTTTTGTACAGCTGAGCAATCCTGAAGGAAAGACTCCGTCGAAACCAACCAAAAATTCAAGATCTCAGCGATAATACTCACGGCATTCCGTGGTAGATGACCACTGACAGATTGTTATTGAAAGTGGTGATGTATCTGACAATGGAAGAGAAGATATAGAGTGCCTGCAGAGCACCGATGCCTACTTTGTCGTGTTTATACATCAAATGCACGAAAAGGGGAGCGAAGAGTGAGAGTTGCATATCCAGAGCGAGTTGATGCGTTTGTGGAGCGCACTTCAACAAAACGCAGAGTTTATTAGTACTCGAAAACATTAAGGGAACCTCCCAAATAAGGGGTGGAAAAGGGAATAGACGAAACCCCACCCAAGAATTTACACTGATCTCACCATATTCTCGAATTGGAACAGATTCTGTATGTACAGTAAATTCCTCCACATGTATCTCTGACAGAGTAAAGAGTTTCTCCTCACTATGAGATTCCAAACCGGTCCGGAGCCAATCTCACCCCAAATGTAAGCGTAGAACAAAAGGACCGCCAACAATGGCGGAGTTAATCGGATCAATCTTCCCATCAATTTCTTCATATAAGAGAACTGCTTATTCTCTGACACCTCTTTGGCGAGACCGTATGCGGTCAGCATTCCACTGATGAGTAGAAAACTGTCAGTATATACAATGGACGCACGCAGGAGCGCAGTGGCGGGCTCGTTCGAAATCTGCAGGGGAAAATTCCACAAGTTTTGAGTACCAACAGCATACGATGGGGGTGAGCAGAATCATACCTTTGTTAGAGCAACCCTATTTGTGAATGGCGTCATTCCCAATGGAATTGTTTTGTGAGCAAAATACAACAGAATAGTAAATATCGATTTTAAACCGTTTACACATTCGATACCGCCTCTGTTCTTATCAGTGAAAAGCTTATCGACGTTCTTTTTCAATGAAAACGCAGCTATTATCCTCTTTCCTTTCTCTAAAATAATAATAATATATTAGAGACTCCATTTCGCCCGCAGGCATTGGAGGTGTTCTCTTACGAATACAAATAAGCAATAATTACAATATGATTTTAATAAAGTATGGTTGAGTCGGAGTAGCTTTGCTCTCAGATAAATGCCAGAATAATTATAAATAATAATATGCGACGAATAAGATTATAATATAATATAAAATAAAATTAGGCATTATACAAAAATAAAATCGTGTAAAAATAAAGTTAAATACTACATAAAAAATAAAGAAATAAAATTGGGTGTTATGCAGGGATAAAACCGTATAAAAATATTATTTAAAACAAAGTACATAAATTATTTGACATTTAACATTCAGAAGATAAGTTAACAGAGTAACATTTAATGGGGATTTGTGTATAATATAAAAGTACGCATAATAATATAAAAAACTGTATACGTTTGGACACTAAAATAATAAATAATAAATAAAAACATAATCACTTGTAAAACAATGAACAATAGAGGATAAATAGAGTTTGTTTGTATGTAAAATAATAAATAATAATAAAATATGTAATAATAAAAAATAGTGAAATAATGTAAAATAATAAAAAAATAGTAAATAAAACATAGTCATATATTAAACAAAAAACAGTAAATAATGAATAATAAATAAAACAAAGTCACATGTAAATCATAAAACAAGAAATAATAAATAATAAAAAATAAAGAGTAAGCAGTCCTTCTTTTTCTTTATTCGAAAAGAGCAAAGCTTCTCAGCCTCAAACCTTGCAGCATATAAGCTTTCTCTAAAAGAAATAGTAATTTTCGATTAGTGTCACCTTTCAAAGACAGATCCGCGTCTTTCTCTTCGAAATCTCCATCCCTTTCGAGCTTTTCACCCTTCAGGACTTTGGGTTGTCCCGCGTTTACGTCAAAATAAGCGGCGCAAAGTGAGATAGACAACACAGCCAAATAGAACAGTCTGAAAGGAAGTAAATCCAATGGAATAATTTCCCTTATCCAAATCAACCCTTCTCATTTGTGCCACCCCACTTACGCCGTCATCGTCATTTCCGGGGAGACTTTCAACCCCAAATCATCTTTCACGACGCAGTTGTCCTCATCCACTCTGACATGAAAGGAAAGTCCCGAAGAATTGTCAACAAAATCAAATCGAGACTTGAGGAATTTTTCCACGTCTTCAGCCATACATGTCGAGGGCACACAGAGTCCCCAATTTATAGTGGAAAATCTTGGAATGAAATGACCCGGCTGAAAGTTGTAAACAAGTTTGCATTATCTGGAAAAGAGGAGTTTCTTTAATGGCGTTCGGGACGAAAGGGTAAATTTTCAGATAAAAGCTCAGAGAAAGCAATTTGAGGACAGTGATTGTAGTAAGCACTCACGTCCTGGATTGTGCTTTTAACGAATTGAAAGCTCTCGATCCGTTCCTGCACTCTGACGAGAGTATCGCTTTTTACGTCAATGTTTGCGAGGCAGTACTTTCCTTTGATTCCCGACGACCATTTTTTTTTCAACTTAAAGACGACATTTACGGAAAGACATTCATCGAAATCTCCGAATTGGTTGGCGTTTCCCCGAAGAACACCCGAGGGCAACTTGGCTGATGCGTCGTACACTGAAAACCGGTTATGATTAATAAGAATTGGAGGAAAAGTGGAAACCTCACAAATGGCGACTCACTCATTAATGCCCACATCTCGCGTTTTTCCAATTGCTTCAGGTAAATATGGCTGTGCTTTCTGCAAGCGTTCCTTTGTGCGTTATTCGGTTCCGAAACGAATACGAAAGGTTCGTTTGAAAATGCAAAAGCTCTGTTCATTGGTTCGTCTGCTTTCGGCTCAACTCGTCTTCTGCTTTCATCGCTTTTCTTATGAGCTTTCGTCCGTATTTTCTGAATTGTTATCGACAGTTTCTCCTTCTTTGAATTTAACTTTTTTGAGAATTTTTTGAACGTTAAATGTCGTTTCATCTTTTGAATCTTCTCTTCCGATTTTCGGCGACTGTGCATAAATACTCTTTGTTGGTTTCTGCTTATCTCTGAGTGACTGCTTTGGGAGATCCTCAGACCGTTCGGACTGTCGTGAAGGTGGCGTCTTCTGCTTTCTCTGACTTATCATCTGATTCCAAAGGGTTCATTGCATCTCGAAAACGATGGCTTCCGCTTTTTCTAGTTTTAAGCACTGCAACGGTTAAAGTTATTCTTAATGGTAATCATAATTTTAGAAACGTATAAATTAATCTCGGAATGTTCTCACCTTCTGGCATAAAGTTCTGAGCGATGGATTTCGATTTAACCTTCGAAAGAGGTTTGTGGCGAGTTCTCGAGGACTTCAAAGGAGGCGTTATTTCTTCACTTTTTTCTTCCTCTTCCTCCTTTTCTTTGGGTTTGAGATTCTTACATGAAATGACTCCCAATCCGCATTCTTTTTCCCTGACAATTTCATCAGGTTTTTGAGTCAAGTGCGTCCTTATATTCTGCACCAACAACTTCGTCTTCGAGGGCTTCCCAAAGGCCCCGTTCGTCCCCAACAGCAGAAGAACCACAAAAGCCGAGAGGAAGTGGTAAGTGGCAATGTACCGGACCAACCGATGTAGTGTCAATTTCTTCATCGTTCAAACGTTGCAATAGTTTCATTATCATCACATCAATGGTTTTCGACGTCGAACAATCAAAATGTTATTTTATGGGAGTGGTTTTCGGTGACGGTTATTATACGACTTAGTCCAAACCTGAAATATTAAATTAGTAAAAATTAGCAGAGCGAGAAAGGGAGAAAACGGACCAAACTATTTTATAAAGGATGATTAACCCTTTGCGGTCGTGTGTCTGCTCTCAGCCACGACAGCAAGGAACTATACGAATATATACGAATCTTATACTGTATGCATTCCTGTTTCAGTTTAATGCTAATAAACCTTTTCATCAACTGATACAATTGGAGATAACAATATTTAATCTAAACGAAAGTTGTCTACATGTTATGGAGTGCTTTGAAAATACCACGTGATGGAGAGTTATGAAACGTAATTTTTATACGAAAAAGGTATTGAATAAAGATATACCTAGACATCTAAAAGATATCTAAGATATATCTGAAAATTCTCAAAACGAATTACTAAATGTTGTGTATCCATCTGCTAACTAGCGTTTTATGCATCCTTGCTCTTTCGACGGAAATTAATACCCATGTCCAAATAATTAATACAATCGCAAAAGGGTTAATCCAGTGGTTTCCAACCTTTTTGTACCGGCGCCCCCTTTTTTAAAAGACAAATTGTTGCGTCCCGTTAATTTATCTAAAAATCAAATTTCATAAATACTCAACTGATATTATAATTTATTTAATGGGCTACAAAATAATATACAATACTATGTAAAAATATAATATATTTATTATAAGAAATATAATAACGGAACAAAAAAAGAATATATATTTTTGGTTTGTATTCGAAAATGATATTTTGGTAACAGCTACACGCTCCCCCTTGCAACAGTCTCGCGCCCCACAGGTTGGAAACCACTGGATTAATCTGAAGGAATTTACCAATAAAATTATTTAGCGTCTGTTTTACTAATTAAAATTCAGTTTTAATATGAGATTGAATCGAATTCGCTAAACCGTTGGACTTTTAATTAAAAAAAAAAATTAAAATAATTCGTTTTCTTCAACATGTGAGCAGATTTAATTATGAAATCCGAAATCCTAAGTTTGAGAAGTTTAATAAAATGAAAAATAAGAGGTCATGTTCTCAATGTTATTATAAGAATTTCTCACACTGATTTTCTCACCTACATTTAAAGTACAAGCCACCGAATTTCACTTAACCTCCAAATCACAGCCGCCGAAAAAATAGGCAACAAGTTGAAGTCCTAAATATAAACTGCAAAAACTGGGACGAGACGTCTGTCCACCTGCCAGATCCATACTTTGCTCGCTCGCTCTGAGTAATTAGTCCACGAGTAATTAATTCCGTGAATTCACTGTTCATCGGCGAGTGCACTTTATCAGTGTCCCCCGAAAACCTCAAAAAATAGAGTTTGAAACTGATATAATTCCCGAAAGAGACTGACGGGAGTAAGAAAAGTATTTCCTAAAAATAACATCGTAAATTAAAATTATTTTACAATTTTTTGACGGGAATCCAAAGTTTCGCTCTCTAAAAATGTTTTCATTGCCATATATTCGAAAGCGAAAGGTGTAATTTCCAATTAAAGGTTTAATTGAGAGGAAAAGGATCGTTTCACTACCGAAATTCGAGAAATCACGACGGAAGGATAATTACAAATAAATAAATTAAAAAAAATAAATTAACTTATATTATAATATAATACCTAAAGAGAGAAAAATAAAAAGCGCACCTCACAAAATATCGATGTCACTGCTTAATTTATTTTTTAAACTTCAACACTTCGAACAACCATAACAACGATAGAATGTGATTTTGTACTTTGAATTTGAAACAGCAATTAATTCGGAAGGAATTTCAAACTAAAATTGTTGTTTCCATTCGGTAAAAAAATCTTGATGCTCAAACAGTGCTTTATCGAATTCTTTGTACATAATAACTAAGTCGCAAATAAATAAACTGAGAATAAATAAGTGTAAATGAAAGAATTTTTAACGAATGAATGAAAACAATGAATGAAATTAGTCTAAAACTGATTTTAGAATGCAGACAGGGATGATTCCGAAAAATACTGCTTTCACTGTTGCTGCCTCCAAAAAACATTTTTTTCTTTTCGTTGTTTCGATTCTAAGGTTTACTGTCTGCTTTACCTTTGAGCTTTAGCATCAAAAGCTTTCTGCTCCGTCAAAGCTACGACAGCTGATTCGGTCTCACGCGAACTCAATCTGCTTCATCGCACTCTTAATCAAGTCAGCTAGGAACCAAAATTTATGCCTAAATCGAAGTCTCGTGTCACGCGGTCGAGTTTGTCATTGTCGTGTCAGCAGACGACTGAGATTCGACGGAGACAGTGCTGCTGTCCACCGGTTTCTTCGAATTGGGGCCCGTCGCTTTCTTCAGGAGTAAGCTTTCTATGCCGAGAATCGGTGCTTCGAACAGAATTGAAAAAACCAAGGCGAGGCCATAGGTCAGTGTGATGTGGGACATGGTTTCTTTGGCCTGGAAGGAAAACCACATTAATTTCATTTCGACCAACTCCCAACCGACCATCGAGCTACTAACCACTTCGAGGTTTGTGAGGTAGCGAGTGTGTCGCAGGGTTCCGATGGTGTGGAGTTCCACTAGGCCGTTCACTAGATATGCACAATAGCTCAGTCGACTGAAAGGAACCCAAATCCTCGAACTTAAGAATTTGTTTAGTTTGCCTGAAACATTCAGAGTTTTTTTTTTGAATTGGGAATCATGCCTTTTTTAAAAACTTGGGAGGAAGAAAAAACGCAGGTGTTACGTCGTACATTCTTACTTAATGTTATTGAGTATTATAAAGTTGGCAGTATTGTTTGATAATGGCGGGTTTAATAACGGTTTTATTTAATTAGAATTATTTTAACTATTTTAACCCTTAGCAGTCGTATGTCTACTCTCAGCCACCACAGCAAGGAACTATACGAATATATACAAATCTTATACTGTATGCATTCCTACATCAGTTTATACTTTTCCTCAATTTCTATTAAACCTTTTCATCAACTAATATCGATTGGAGATTTGTATAATTTTAAAGAATATTTTATAAATTGTATTTGATAGTAATTAGAGATTCTCTCTTGTTAAAATATGACTAAATATTACTGAATATTATGTATATGTATCCCTGCTCTTTCCAAAGAAATTAATTCCAACCAATAGATACCCATACACAAATTTTATACGACCATTAAGGGTTAATATAAGATTGACAGTACTGTTTGATAATGGCGGGTTTAATAACGGTTTAACGGCATGATGGATGAGTTTTATTTAATTAGAATTAACTATTTTAACGAATGAAAAAATTACCGGTATTTGAACTCCCTTACGGGAAGCAAATTTTTATGAAAGTCAACATTGTTCAGATTTCGGTGTTTCTAACATATATATTATTAATTTCTTACCAGCATTATTTGTAACGCAAGCGAATATCACCCATGCGATGCCCGCGCACCATCCTACGCGGTGCAAGGCTGCGTACGTAGCGGATTCAAAGGCGTCGTATTCTCTATAGTAAAACACGCTAACGGTAAACATTGCAGATATCGATGACAACGCTCCGATAATCCATCCGCAGCATAAAACCGTCTGAAATAATTACAGAATTATGTTAAACACCAAAGTCTAATGGGGCTCAATGCAAAAGACTTACCTTGGGAATTTTATACCCCGACGATTGTATTTTATGAATGGCATATCCCAAGAAAAGCCCGATTGTGTAGGACATTCCTCTCATGTGAGTTTTGATGTATGTGAATTTATACATAGGATTAGCGGCGAGGTCTGTGATTTCACTGTGAAATTGGGAATTGCTTAGAATTTTTTCTCACATTTTAAATACTCGTTTTTATCTGTTTTCTTTACCTGGCATACATCATTAATACTGGATCCAAATGGTGTACGAATGTAACCACGAAGGGGATGACAACGGCGATGATAGTGGCAACGAATAACATTATTTCTCCCAGCACCGGCCATTTATACAGAGGATATATTATCCCGGGTGCGAGAAAGAAAAAATGGGTGTCCACTGCCAGATACCAGGATTGGAACATACACTGCCGTTAAAATATAATTATTAGGATTTAATTTCCGGTTTTGTTTCAAAATCACACCAATGGTCACTCACCAAATGCTCGTTGCTGACGTAATTATTGATGTATAATAAATTCGCCCACCAAGATCTTCGACATCTGTCCCTCTCGAGACCCACTTTGGCGGCCCATAAGGGACCAGAATCGAATTTATAGAACCAGGTACAGTAAATGGCGATCACGACAGCATAAGCTGGAGTCAGTCTGGAAATTAACGAAACTCTCAATGTCGAGTTTTTATAGAGGGGTATTATTTACGGGAGATTTAATAACCTGATAATCCTCGCGATGTAAACAATGATCGGGTTGACGAATTTCTTTTTTTCCAGTTCTGCCAGAAGCAGCCTACAGAGAAGAAAAGCTCCGATCATGAGAAAAGTATCCACGAGGAGGGGATTATTCAACAATAGGGCGTTCTCCACTTTGAGCACGGCCTGAAATCATATTTTTTTTTAAGAGAATTTTTCTTTCGGTGTGTCGATTTTGTGAAAATATCTCACCTCTTCTTTAAAATTGGAGTTCATGCTGGGACCCCCGAAGAGAAAAGCGCTTGCATGGCCCATCAGAATAAGAACCATAGTGATGGCTTTTATACCGAAGACACTGTCCAGGTTGTACGTCGACGGAGTGTACGCAGAAAGCTTCATGAAGTTGGTATACGCAGAAAAGCATAGAGCCACGTTTACTTTGAGACCTGAAAAATAATAGAGGGTGTTATTGCTCCCCTCATTTCAACCCCCCTGTTTCAAACTCACTTCGCGACTCCACTGTAGATCTCTGCACCACCAGAATATCATAGACCGTGAAGATTGTGATTATAAGGATTGTTAGAGAAACCACAGCCCTGAAAAAGGATTCCTTCTTATATACATTATTGTTCGCTGAGGTTGAACAACAGCTGACTCTCTTTCATACCCGAGTGCTATATCGTAATTGTCCAACTCCAGCTGACGTTTCACTTGACACATATCGGGAGAAACTTTGAAGGTGAGCTGCAGTCCTCTGATGCTGAGAACGTCCACAATGGAGTTGAGGAATTCCTCAACGTCCTCATTAGTGCAGCCGGAAGGAACGCAAAATGTCCAGTAAATGACGTCTTTCCGGAACTCTCGTCTGTTTGTGGGCACCTGAAGAAGCAGAAAATGTTGAAAGACATCGCTCGAAGCGTATCGGAGGAGTTCCTTAATTTCGAATGACTTCGGGGGATATAAATGCGAAACAGGAACACTCCGCTTAAATGTAAATATTTTTAAGAGTTTAAAATATCGCCTAAAGCCGTTTGAAACTGAGAAAAGGAATTACTTTGAGAGTCCCCCATGCGGAGTGCGAAGGGTAGTACGACTCATCCGTTTCGTCCTTTCTCTTCTGAAATCCCGATAAGGACACTCTCGCGAGGCAATACTGCCCTCTCAGTGTGTCTCCTTCGTCGATGTTTACCGCCGCATTGACGCACTCATCGAAATTGCCCAGATTATGCGAAGAACCGTAAAGAATCCCTTCGGGGATTTTGGTGCTGGCATCGAACACTGAAAGAAATGACTCAGATCAGAAACGAGGAACTGGTAATCTTGTAAATTTATTCCCCGAGGGCCGACATGTCCTTCCGAGTATGTAAATAGGTCAGAGACTTCAAACGGGGGACTTTTTGACAAGCTGAGGGCCGTCCACTGCTTTCTCTCTTCCTTCGTCTTCAATTTGTTGGGTTGTGTCTTTTTTATATTTTTTTTTAGTGCGAAATGTGATCCATAGCAGTTCCCATTAAAAAAGTGCCTTTGGAGATTTTTAAGTTTCTTTAGTCTCATTCATATAAAAATGACATTTTTGAGTCGTCAACACTTTTTTTAATTATTTTAGATTCAGAAAGAAATTATCATTAGTGTCTCCTTATTTTTTCTGTAACTGATTGGATAATCCGACTGCGCAACTGACACTTCTGCCAAACTCAAAGACCTCATTAACTTTCAAACAGGCTTCACGCTTCGAAAAATCGCAAGGTCTTCAGGTCTGAAAATTGTTACGAAAGTGGTCTTGTCGAGTATGGGACTGAAATGCGAGACATTGTGGGTGTCAGCGCATTTTTCTTCTTTCCCGACGACCCAATTAATCCTCACTCGGAAGCACCTCCCGCGCCCGCCACTAACTCGACCTTTGACCCACGACCCCCGGCACACGCTGGCCACGCCGAGGGGTCGGGCCACTCACGTCCCTCGGGCAACCCCCGCACCCTTGGACATCGGTGCTTTCTCCTTCACCGGAGGAAGAAACCAACTTCTGACTCATTTGGGAAAAAACAACGAGGCCAATGTCATTCCTTGTGGCGGTTCGCCGGTGCATTTTTCACCAAAGATTATGCCACTAAAGGAAGTGAGAAAGCTCCATTGAAATGGATAAGAGAATTCAGAAATAAAGATAAAATTCATAAAGAACCCTTCCTTCTTTACAAATCTCAATGACATTGAGTCCCGTTTGGGGTAAAGCAGCAGACGACAGCATTTCGATAAATGCAATCATCGCCTTAGGAACATGAGACCATCATCCCCGGCTTTGTCTCACACTCTGACCGAAGAAGAACAGTGATTCATCCGAGAACAAGGTCAGGGTTTAAGAGCGGAAATTTCCCTTCTAGGTCTAGGTCTCGCAGAAAGCGGAAGAATGGAAAATAGTTGGTGGGAGGGGAAGACATGCTGTTGCAGGCCTGCAGGCGCTGCGGCTGCTTTTGAGGGGCGGACGCAGCCAAGAGTCGGAAGTAGATTTGTTTAAAATTACCTTTGACCTTGTTGAGTAGTTATTGTTGCCTAAATGAGCTCCATCAACACCGTCTCGACCTTCCCCAAAATAAAAATCTCATGTAAATTAACCGATTTGCCGTTTTGTTTTGATTAGTGCGGTAATTTAGGTTTTCTTCCTGTTTTTTTTTCTGCAGCATTTCACAAACTTCGTCTTTTAAATATCATTTCGCTTAAATTAACCCTTTGCGGTCGTATGTGTACTCTCAGACATTACATGAAGGAACTATACGAATATATACGAATCTTATACTGTATTCATTCTATATCAGTTTAAACTTTTCCCGAGGGAACTTCAGTGCCCAAAGAACTAATACGATGCTCCATCGATTGGATATAACAAAATTTAACCCTTTGGGGTCGCATGTCTGCTATACGAATCTTGCGTCCGCTAAAGGAACTGTACGAATCTTATACTGTATGCATTCCTATGTCAGTTTAAACTTTTCCTCAATTTCTATTAAACCTTTTCATCAACTAATACAATTGGAAATAACAAAATTTAATATAAACAAATATTTTCTAAATTGTATTTATCAGTAATTAGAGATTCTCTCTTGTTAAAATATGAGTAAATATTACTGAATATTATGTATATGTATCCCTGCTCTTTCCAAAGAAATTAATTCCGACCAATAGATACCCATACACAAATTTTATATGACCCAAAAGGGTTAAACCTCGAATTATTCTATAAAAAAATATTTTGTCCACTGAATTGAATCACTTTTCCAAATCCCGCATAAAAGCCTGAATTATGCAAAACTGAAAAATCAACCGATGCAATGATTCTTTATTAAAAATACTGTCATTCTCCCACTTCCTTCCGGTCTGTTGAGAAGATGTCCTCTCTGCAAGAGGACAGTGGCCCTCTGCCCATCTCAACGAAAAACTCCTTGCACAACTCTTGCGGTCAAGAGTTTATTTTGCTTGGAGGGCCGTGGCAGGTAATAACGGCTCGAGTGAAATGTGGCCGTGCCCCAAGGAAAACGAGAAAACCCTTAATAATGAGGTATTTACCGACTTTGACGTCAGATCGCTTTTTTTCTGTTTGCGGTACACTGACGTGTTTTAACGAAATTCTAACGCTCGGGGTAATCTAAACTCATCTTTGTTGGAAATTATATTTTCGGATGAAATCAGTATTAACACTGTTCGTCATATGGGAAATCCCACAAAGAGACGCGAGGGTACCCCCATGGGGAGTAGCCCCGCGGTGACCCCCTCTCAATTTTCAAATTTGAAAACATCACCCACGTTCGGTGGATGACCTCTTTGTATTGAACGTTCGCCTGTATTCTTTAACCGAATAAAAAATAAATCGGGTGCTTTTATTTACCGTTGGATTGTTTTTAATTGTAAGCACTTTGCTTTTCCTCGACTGTTCTAATCAGAATCTGCCCATTTGCAAACATTTAAAATAAACTGTGAGGATTTCCTCTTGACCTTTTTACTCGCGATTCGATTATCGTCTCATTG
Organism: Brueelia nebulosa; assembly: GCA_028293925.1. Taxonomy (NCBI): domain Eukaryota; kingdom Metazoa; phylum Arthropoda; class Insecta; order Psocodea; family Philopteridae; genus Brueelia; species Brueelia nebulosa. Next base: position 2,070,307 of record JAQIBA010000001.1, read on the forward strand.
GGGATGAAATACAGACGATATAATTGGGGTTCATAATAAGGGATGTTTAGGGGAGCGAATTATCGGCAATGGAACCGACAGAGATCCCTCGAAAATAGTGAAAAATCTCTCGTAAACAGTTTTAACACTGTTTTGTAAATATATTGGTTTCAGGCTGTATTTTGCGAAACTGCTCCAATTATCAGATTCAAATAAGTTCTTTCAAGGCTTATATTATTACATAAAACAATAATTGTTTTGTTAAAGTTCATTGCAATGCTTTTAAAACATCAGAATACATGAAAAAACGCTTTTTCGTTTTTTATAAGCCCTAAATTTTGTGTGTTTTTTTCGCGAAAGAAAATTTACATTTCGGTTATTTAAAAAGTAAACCGTTTTGTTTCCCCCCTTTTTTTTTGTTGACTTAATAAGCTGTCTCTGACACATTTTCAGTTACATTCATACCTGTAGGGGAGTCTCTTAATTAAGATTTGTCTTTTTTTAATTAAAGGTTTTAGTTTTTATTGTATTGGAATAATGTTTTTAAATTGTAAGGTTTATTTCCTAATAATGTTGAATGTGTGAATGAAGTAAAACTTACTCTGCACTGCCCAAGTGGTCAGATTGTGGAGGCCCCTGAGGAAGTATTTGGCATGTCTTTGGCATTTTTTGTTTTGCAGTCGCTGAATATGAGGCAAGAAATTGGAAAGATTTTGCGGGAGCAAAGGCAAAATGTCCTCCGCTGTTACATCCGACAGTTTTTCCGGATATTTCTTCTTTATGTTTTCATCTATGTAATTAATGTAATAGCCTTCTCTCCCGTTGACCGTTTTCCTTTTCAGTTGATCATCGGGTGCTTCAGACAGTTCCAAATCCACATCGGGTCTTCCATCCACGCTTTTTATAACGATTCCCTTTCGGTTTAAGAATTTTCGAAACCGAAGCAATTGCTCCTGAGAAATACTACTCGGTTTGATCTCGAACTCAACTTCTTCGGATTCGTTCAGTTTCACTTTTAGGTTCGTATCCAACGGCTCCCGGTCACTAACTTCCGTCCTGTTCTCTCCCTGAACCTCCCCCGCGTTACCCCAACTCACCCCCGCTGACAGACACACAACCAAACACAGAATACAACTCTTGGATAACATTTTCGAATTGGACAACTCAGTCACTGGTGGGTTACTCACTCCGAGCGACTTAGGGTCATAGTAAACACTCACTACAACTAGTTTTGGGCTACTACCTGACCACACTCCGAAGTGCTAACTCAAATTGAATTGACTACTCTAGGAGTACCGCAATCAGGTTTTCCCTCCATCCCGGGCGGAATCCTTAGAAGAGGGGCGTGTCTGCCGGGGTCTTTAGGGCCGCGGGGTCTTCTAATGGTGATTTCCCATCAAGGCATTCAGGTAGGCATTACACTGTCCAGTGCGTTGGTTCCCACTAATTTTTCTATGAGGCTTTTTCTTCTATGACGTCAATTGACGTTTTCTTCGGGAAAATATCTCCCAACTAGTTTTTTTTTTTTATTTTTAGAATTCAAAAAAAAGAAAATGAATGCTAATGTTTTCATCAAGATGTGATCTTTTCTTATTAATTCAGCAACTTTTCCTGAGTGGGATCAATAAATAAAAGAGAAAAAAAATGTTTTTAAAGTTAAACGGTTTTATTTGAAGTGCAGTAAAAATTAAAAAAAAATAATTTGTGATGCAAGAGTATAAATAAATACATGGGTGACAAAGAAAAAGACTAATTTTTTTTTTACATAAAACCGTGGGGTGTTATTACACTTTCAGGAAAAGACCTGTACAATTTTTATACTGTGTAAGGGGTAACCGTTTAACTTTAAAAATATTTTTTAATTTTTTTAATTTTTTACTTTTTAGTGTTATGTTATTTCTTTTACTTTTACAGGAAAAAACATAAAACTAAAAAAGCACTCTGTGTGGAGTGCAGTATCGGGACAAAAACTGGCGAGGGAATGTTATTATTATATTTTTATTTTTATCTGAGTTGTAAAGTGATAGCAGAATATATTTACAATGCACTCATTCATCGTCCTGAGATAAGGTTATATCTCATTTAAGGTCTCCTAAGTTGACCAATTAATTAGGCTTTGGGTATTTTCTTTATTTTTTTTGTATTTTTACCTGAGCAATAATTTTAAAAATAATTGCAGAAATTTGAATTGTCTACCAAAACGAAAGTGTGTGCAAAATTTGAAAGAAATCGGTCACAGGAAAATTTCGCTTCAAAGTTTTGATTTTCGGTCTTTGCAGACAGACAGACAGACAGACAGACAGGCAGGCAGGCAGGCAGGCAGGCAGACGAAAACCAAATTGAATAAAACCGTTTAATAAAAAAATATAAAACCGTTAAAAAAAATAATAACCTTTTAAAAACCGTTTTAAATCGTTTAAAAATAAATAAATAAAAATAATAAAATAAAACCGTTTAAAAATATAATAAATACAATAAATAAAACCGCTTAAAAACCGTTTTGATTCTCGGTCTTTGCAGAGAGACAAACAGACAGACGACACGAAAACCAAGTTAAATAAAACCGTTTAATAAAAAAATGAAGCGTACGGAATTTCCTTTTATGAAACGCAATAGAATCATCATTTGAAGAATAAGATAAATTTTTAAGGGAAAAATGTTCATTAACGGCAATTCCCCCGGAAAGGTATTTTTCTGGCTTTATAAGTTCCTCATCGAAGGCGGTGGATTAAACCGCCATTACAATATTTTCTGATAGAATTCAAAACAAAGGCCCTAATGGCTTATGAAGTTTCGCAAAATTTACCACACTTCCAGGTTCGAATGCCTTACAAGGAAAAATTTTATATGAAAAAGTCAAAAAGTAGTTTTTGAGGGGACAAAAGACCCACCGCGATCATCATTAGGAAAAAGTGACCGTTTCGTAATGAAAATGAAGACATTTCAAGAGCGGTTCACACTACAATGCTCTTCCACAATTATTTTGTATTTAGTCGCCAAGTGACGAAATAAAAACAGTTGCTTTAAATTTTTTTAAATTTAGAAGGATTTCTTTTTTATTTGTTTGTTGATCTCCTCAAAAAAATTGTCGTCTGAACAAAAGACCTCTGATTTTTCACTTTCGAGGCCCCGCTTACTTTTTTTTTTGTTTTCCTTATAATTTATGTTCACATCGCATTTCAACAAAATATAAATAAATTTAGATGAACCCTTTTTAAGAGGATTATACAACTGACCGGTTTTTTTTATTTCCATTCGTCCAATACAAACTCAACTCGTTTGTTTTGTCAATGAATTGCCGAATCTAAATTACAAACAGAAGCCTAATTATTGGAAACGCTGAGAGCTAAAACATAATCGATGGAAAGATTTATGCTAATAAAAGTAAAAATTCATTACGTGGATTTGGTTAATGACACCAGGAAATGGCGGACCGATTGATGCACTTCACCGCCCATTCGCCAATTCATTAAAATCTTTTTTCGAGGCAAAGGTCAACAGTTAAGATGGCCGTCCCTCGCCTAAGGGTTGCCATAAACGGTTACAGATTAGTTCCGGTGGATGTCCGGATTTTCATGACGAAGTAAACACAATTATAATGGATTTGGATTTTAATTGCAAATGAAGATTTTAATTGCAGATATTATTTGGTTAACGCGTGAGAAGTGCACAGGAGTTGACAATGTGAGAAAGTGAAGGACGGAATTGACATGGGTTGTCAAGGGCATAACATTAGGAAATAAGATTTTTCAACTTTCAGTTTGGAAATTTTCTGGAAAGTTTTACAATACTACCCGGTATTAACCCATAGTCGATTTTGGACAAAAAACTTGAAACGGAGTTTCCTTATTTCATATGGTTATTATTAGCCTTATTAGTGTGACTTCTGTGTGGTTTGTGTTGATTATTTTAAATAAAAAGAAAACAACAATTGCAGTGTTTTCCGCTTTTCCCGGGTTTTGCCTTGGTTAGGTCTCACCCATGAAAAGAATTACGCCTTAATACAAAAAATAAAAGAGTAATTTTCGCTAATAACCATTCTGGGATTATTTTTTTGCACGAAATTACTTTTGTACCTGCGGGCTCTCACTTTAAGTTTGCTTTGCTTTGGAATTCGTAATAATCGCATCCATCATTGACGTATACAGATAAGATGGACACAAAAAACCAATCCGCCTTCGCACTCAGTGCTCTTTAACCCTTTGCGGACGTATAAATTTGGACATTGGTATCTATTGCTCGGAATTAATTACTGTCTAAAGGGCAGGGATACATATACATAATATTCAGTAATATTTACTCATATTTTAAGAAGAATGTATAATTTCTGATAAATACAATTTATTTATTTTTTTTTTAAATTTTATTTAATAACGTATTATTATATTTCTACCCTATTTCACCCGTAGGTATTAGGGTTTTTTTTACAAAATTGAATTCAGCACTACAATAAAACTTTACAAAATTAATTTCAGGTACAAATTTACAAAGTAAAATAAATAAAATAAAATTATCAGTCCGGTTTAGGGGGGTAGAGAAGCCTACCTACTGTGTATAAAAATAAAATAAATTAATACGCAGTGATTATATAAAAAAATAACTAAACAATAAGCATTTAGTAAATAAATAAGCAACAAATATATAGGGAATAAGTTAACAATAAGTTTATAGGAAATAAGTAAACAGCAAATATATATAGAGAGAATAAATTAACAATAAGTATATACTATAATATAATACTGCAACAAGTATACTAATACAAGTATATAAACACAAGTATAAGTAAATAAATTAATAATAATTACTTCTTTCTTTTCTTTTACTTTTTTTAAGATTCTAAAACAAAAATGTGGGGATAAAATAAATGAATACAAAAAAGTAAATAAATAAATAGATAAAAAATTTACATATAAAAACATAGAATAAAATAACATAAAACTTTGAGCTTTTAAAATACTAAACTATGTTGTTTTAAATACAATTAATAAAATATTCTTTGGAATTCTACAATGTATCTGTTACTTTCTTACAACTTTTATTTAGATTAAATTTTGTTATCTCCAATTGTATTAGTTGATGAAAAGGTTTAAAAGAAATTCATATAGGAATGCATACAGTATAAGATTCGTATATATTCGTATAGTTCCTTGCTGTGGTGGCTGAAAGTAGACATACGACCTCAAAGGGTTAATTGAGAAAATATAAAAAACATGAAAATTTCAGAACTTCGAGCGTCCTTCTCCGAAGGACAGTTTAGCAGACATTTCCTACAAATCTGGAAAACCGCTCTTAAATTGCAGAAAGGATGATTCTGTCAAAAAACTTCATTGTGTATTCACAAGAAATTATTTAAGGTGATGAAGTAAGTAAAAAGTCTTCAAAGGGTCGCAAAATAAAAAGTAAATTGCTTCGGTTAAAGTCATGGATGAGAGTTTATTTTTTTTTCACTCTTATTACTTCAAATTGCCGGTTATTATCATATTTCTGGTTTTAGACAAATCCCATAACAGTGGAAAATTTTCCTTAGCAGAAACAATAAAGAAACGATGGTGGGAGTTGGAAGTAATCAAGGTACAGAATCTTTACAGTTCGAGCAGTACACTCAAAGTATTTTTTCATTAATTATGTATTGCCAATTAGCGCCTTGTAAACTTATTCGGGTAAAAGTCTCTCGTTTTTCAGTAGGGGAAACACTCCATAAAATCCTCTCCTTTTTAACAATTAAGACTTTAAGAATTATTACACCTTTGGGTGGATTAAGTGTGAAAACAAAAACCGGAGTTCGCTTTAAAAATGGCGAAGCTCACCTTGAAAAAGGGGGAAATCATCTGATGAACGGGTTGCGTCAGAGGTTAGAATAAACTCTTCGGGGTAATAAAGATTCTCTGTTTTTTTTTTTTTTTACAGAAAAACCCGAATTTAACATACGACCTTTGAAAATGCGGCGAAGCGAGATCTGCTTCTGATATAAAGTCAAATCGTTTTTATTTTTTATTACTTCATTACCGAACTAATGTTTTGGATGATAAAACGACTTCAATAAATGTAATCTCATTTGATTAGTTTTGATTGAAATCCTTTTATTTCTGTGATCTCAAAATTTCATTAACGCTTTTCACAAAGGAAGTGAAAAAAAGGAGCAACCTTTTATTCACCCTTCGACGGAGGTAATAAATAAAAAGGTTTTTTTTAAAAGATAGATTTAATTATTAAAAATACAAAATTACAGATTTGTAATATGGTGAATCTAACTGGGAAACGTTGAATTTTCTCCTGGATTGTTCTATTTTGTACGGTTATTTTATTTTCCTTTGAAATAAAACCGTTATTTACAAATGGTAAAAAAATATACATTGCGCATTCTTTTCGAACATTTAGCCAAAGTTTTTGCACAACAGTAAAATTCAATTCCTATCAAGATTTTTCAAAGGACGGATTAACTTTTCCCTTCTCTAAATCTTGAGTCGGTTCAGTCTTTTGAGACTTTGTTTCTTTTTTAGGTCTGGGAAGCGGGAATACGACCAACTTCTGAAAGAAATGTCTGTCTATCCTCGTGAAAGGGAATTCGAAGAGTAGAGTTATCGGAATGGAGATCATATTGGCGAGAAACAAATCGCTGAAGTATCCGTACACCTATCGGGAAAATTCATACAAAAATTAATAAGTGATAATTATTACAATCTTTTATTTAACGGTCCCGCGGAGTTTGTGCCACAAAAGAAACATAAGAAGAAGAATCTAATAACGGACAGTTTATGATGGCAGCGGTCATTTCCTCTCGAAAAATAAGAAGAAGAGTTGAGTATGGAGCAGTCCATAAGGACGGCTGTCATTTAATAGTTTTATTGTAATGCCGGGGTTGGTGGCTGAATTTCAACGTAAGAAGATTGGGTTTATGTCTTGATTGCACTTTATTAAGAAGACTGAATTAGAAAGGCATAATCGTATACGATTAAGGTCTTTTAACAGTTCTTTTTAAATTCTTCTTAGAACTAAAAATTTTGGGGTATGAATAAATGTGACGTCACAATGTTTTGGCGATTGTCTTTTGTTTTTTAAACGGTTTTTTTATAATTGTATTAATTGCAGGTTAACTTTTTAATTTATCTGCTCGTGACTAAAAAGTTAAAAAATAAATAAAAGAAAAAAAAGTTTTTAAGTTACAATCTTTTATATTAAAAACACACTAAAAGGTAAAAAATTACTGTATTTGCACAAAATAAATTAAGGGGAAAAAATTTTAATTAAATAAAAGATGGCTGAGTGCATTAAATATACAAACCACTGCAGAGTGTGTTATACAAAACACTCAGCCATCTTTTATTTAATTAAAATCTTTTTTATCTTAATTTATTTGGTGCAAATACATTAATTTTTTAGCTTTTAGTGTGTTTTTAATATAAAAGATTGTAACTTAAAAACTTTTTTCTCTTTTATTTATTTATATAGGGAAGACATAAATTAGGAGATTGTATAATCTTACCACGTCGAAGTGCCTCGCATAGAGATTTATTCTCGAACTATGCGTCCTGTAGTTCTGTAAGGTCATGTGTATAAGAAAATTACAGTAAGACAACTTTGCAAGTGGCTGGAAGAAGTCCAACGAGAGAAAATCATTTATGAGTCCTGAAACAGAGAATCACATGAAGTCAGAAACTGTATAAGTGAACTTTTTTCGATGTATGGTTTTCACCAGAAAAGTGAATGACAAACCTCCATATCCGGCCACGCAGGCGATGACAACCCACGAAAGACCAAAAGCCCAACCAACTCGATGAAAGGCCAAATACAAAGCAGACTCTGTTCGGCTGTATTCACTCGAAAGAAATCTGAGAATCCCGAAATAACTGCCTCCTAGAAGAATTCCTGCAACCGCCCAGCCGAACATCACCCACAACTGCAACAATTCACCTCATTAACGACCGAAACGCGGATATAATGCGAAAAAATAAAAGAAGTAACACCTTTGATAAATTAAATCTAATTTTTTTGGCCTGCAATCCGCAAATTATGTATCCCGTTGCCAAACCAATGAGCCAGGGCGCCATCCTCGTATGGAATGGAGAATATTCCAGTTTGAATTGATCTGCGGTTATTTCGCCCCAATTGAGACTATAAATAATCAGTATTAAAAATACTAATTAAAAATTAGTTATGCGATTAGGTCAATTCAGCTTTTCCTACTTAACCCATTGATTACCGACTACGAGATTTGATACAGAAATTTCAGCATAGGAATTTTATTTCAGAGTTTTTTTTTCTAAATAAAAATTGCAGTATAAAATATTGTATATAATTATATTTTGTAAACGTTGGCGTCTAGGGCAACACCTAAATTCCTCTGGCACTCAATGGGTTAAAAGCAACCTCTTCCACTTCATTCTCCAACAACCCCTCTCTCTCCCCCCCTCTCTCTCTCCCCCAGATTTCTCCTGCCAAGAATGAAGAAGAAACTCGAGGCCATTCAGTTCATGAATAACTTTTTTTCCCGACAATATATTATTTTCATGCAATTATTGTTGCATTGTAACGGTAAAAGCAAATTAACATCCACCTCTGTTTTTGATAGCGTTGCCAGAAATTGTATTCTTACAAGAGATTAGGTCCAAAGTGGTGTTGAAATGCAACGGCGAAATTGGTAAGCGCTGCTGCCAGGACGAGAAGCAGAATGAAAAATGGGGCGACAGCGGGGAACCACAACATGGGATAGAGAATCAGAGGAGAGATCCAGTACATCTGCATGTCCGCTGACAAATACCAGGCTTGGCCGAGACACTGAAATCAGAAGTGTGCTGAAACCAGCCCGTCTAGGCGTTTCTCAGATGTCGTACCATTGCCATTGGTTTCAGGTAGTTTTGCACGTATAAAAGTCCAGTCCACCAGCTTTCCCTGCAGGCGTTTTCCACAGCATCCATGCCTGCATTCCAGAATGGTCCGTTTCCTATGCGAGATATGATCGTCGCCTGAATGAGCATGAGCAACGCAAAGGGCGGTGTTAACCTGCAAAAGAGAGAAGAAAATAAGCGAGCAATACTCACTGTATTGAACACCTCGAAGGGCATTACCTCAGGTATCTGTGAATAAAGGCGACGGGAACGTCGAAGCTACCTTTCTTGGAAATGTCCCTGAAAAAGACCAAGCACACCAGAAGTCCACTAAGAAAGAAGAAACTGTCGACGGATACAAACGCATTGCTGACGGGTACGAAAGACTTATCTTTCATGAACTGAAACGGTTATTGTTTGCTTAGGAATCGAGACAAATTAAACAGTTTCCAATGTCAGTTTTACCTCTGGCACTTTCGTCAAGTTCAGTGTGACTCCTGACACGTAGGAGAAGTATGAGTGACCGAGGATGACCCAACACATGGAGATGAACCGTATCCCGTGCAAGCATTTCAACTGTGCAGTGCTCTGAGAAATGCTGAAAAGCATCTGTGCATTGGAATAAAGGGAGAAAGACGACCACAGCTGATTAGGGTTTCCTGAAACAATCGATTCAGTGCAAAATGCAGAAAGGATCGCTCCTTCAGCTTCCTCTTACCATTCTTAACTTTGAATCTCTGAATTAATTCGTACGCAGTGCTTCCCGCAGCTATCAAGCAAAACGCAATTAAGACTCCTCTGAAATGAAAAAGAAAATTACTGTGCGAACACCAAATGCAGAGACCATATCTCGATGAGCTTACACGGTTATCCAGTCTTCTGCTCTGAAGGCACGGAACCCTCCCGTCGAGCAGTCCTCTTCCCTTATTTTTATTAAATCACTAACAGACTCATCAATTTTTATTAAATTTTCTATATCCTTAGCTGTGCACGTGGACGGAAAGCAAACCCCATAGCAAAATCTCATTTGTGCTGTCTGCCCATATAGTGTCTGCAAAAAAAATGACAGATGATGATGAGAAAACCATTTGAATTCTGATTAATTAATGAGAAATACAGTAGCGCTCAAAAGTATTTTCACAATACAAAGTCAAATTTCATTGGCTTTCATTAAAATGCTTTACAACATTTATAAATATAATATTAATTGAATAATAGAAAAAAACAAAGAGTTTATATTTAGAATTATACAATAGTAATAATAACTATTAATAACATAACTAAGAGTGTTAAGAAAAGTGTTTGTTTTGTATATTTTGTAACTTAATGCTGAAGGGAGGCGGAGATGTTATTAATAGTATTTATAACTAATTAATACAAGCTTAAAATACTACACAATCATAATAAAATCAAGTAAAATAATTAACTCTGAAACTGTAAGATTTTGTATTGTGAAAATACTTTTGAGTGCTACAGTATAAACACAGATGAATAAATACCAACGAATTTTATTGAAATTCGGTGAGATAAAAATTAAATAAAATACATGTTTTATTGCATTAGATCAGTGATGCCCAACCTTTGATAATATGAGGGCCAAACTTGAGTTTGGTGTGATTTCGCGGGCCACAACATAAAATTAGTATATTTGCCGAAAGGTAAGAAAGAATTTAATAATAAAAAATTTTCCATATTTCGCACATTAGGGGTAAATTATACAATTACATTCAGACACTGTTAAAAAATACAACCCAAAATACAAATTTCTGAGGGAATACACATGTTTTATCGGTTAAAAATACTGTTGTAATTTTTACACAATTTTAATACTTAAATGTTTTAATGTTTTTTAATATTAAAACGTATAAAAATGAAATTAATAAATTGAAAGTAAAAAAAATGTCACAGGAATTAAAAAACGCACGGGCCACGTGCAACGCCTTCACGGGCCGGATATGACCCGCGGGCCGTAGGTTGGCCATCACTGCATTAGATGCATAAAATGTTTCTCTGGGTTCATTTTACGAATATGAAGTGAAGGACGCGACATTCGTCCGCAATAGAATACAAATAAGAGATCTGTGATGAGTTTATCTAAACTTGGAATATTTTTAAGAAAACTTTGTTATCATTTATGTCAGAGATAAAAAAAATTTGAATAATTTGTAACGCACTTTTTAAAAATCGAGCCCCCGTGTCTTGTTTGTGCTTGGGTTTGTCTTGAAAAACTTCATTTTAATTTTGGACTCGAATCCCCCCCCATTTCAAGGATATTTTATAAAGAGTATTTCAGGAGACATTACGATGTTCCATAATTTAACCTTCGGTTGCAATTATAAATTTAAGATAATTAACCGCTTTTATGATAATATACAAATTTTTACAAAGTCATTAGTACGTGTGTAGAATGATAATGAGAAGGAGTTGTGATATTTTATTTTAGAACCGTTTACACATTACCCGGAAACAACACAAAGACAATGAATAGTTGTCAAAAAAATACTTATACGCACACGATGTATGTCCTCAACATCAGGCTGGAAGATTGATAAACTCGCCATGCAATGTTTTCCGCTGAACTTATCATTGACAGCCCCAACGCATTCGTCAAAGTGACCGGGGATACTTAAATGACCCATTAAAACTCCATCCGGAAATTTCGTTATGGAATCAATCACTGCAGGACAAAAAAAATACAGAAAAAAAATTTTCACCCGGAAGCTGTGTTTAAATCCAAATCATCATAAATAAAATGAAGGAATGGTGAATAATTTATCTAATCGTCTGGAATGGAATTATTGTTGTAAATTTTTGCTGATTTGAATGCACTGAAATGCTGTGGCTTTAAATCAATAAATCAAACTGAATAAAATAAGTGTCAATTTAAAGTAAACAAAGGCGAACATTTTAAAATTAATATTGTGACGTCATCTTACGTCAAAGCATTCATAAGTTTCCTAACGTATTTGTTTTTAGGCTGCATTTCCTTCGCTGCATTTCCAAACAAAAGAAAATGGATGAACCGATCAAGAGTGCTAAAATCAGTTACCTCTCTAGAATTTGTTAGCAGTACCAATTTTCCTGAATGCAGTAAAACTTCTTTTTGCTTTGTCAGTCTCTGTTTTTATGTCCCATTCGTTACCATATTGAAATATCTTTAAAAGTATTTTATTTAAATTACATATTTATTACTGTTCCCTTCAAATATTTTCCTCTATCTAATTTTAGACCACATATGGTTTCTTCGGGAGTCAACCTTGTATTGTTAAACGGTTTTATTTAACTTGTTGTAATTATAATGAATATATCAACATGCCAAACGAAAAAAAAAACAGAGAATAAAGAAACCATAGAGTTACATAAAACATCCGCGAGGTTTGATAATAATCTCTCGGAGATTATTCAGGAAAAAAAACAGAAAAGATGGAGAAAAATTATCATTTATGCGACAGCTTATAAGTTAAATAATTAATCCACAGGCACATCAATATAGTGTAAATTTTATTATTATTAATTAATATTCATTGCAAGTTTATATGTCGCAAGCACTGAGGTTGAGGAAGGATAAAACGGGCCTTTAAAATCAGTAGCTTTATTGTAACCGATAAATGCTTTTATTTTTTTACTATTTATAATTGACAACGTTACAATTAATTATATGTCTATTTAACTCACAAATTTATATTTAATTTATTGATTGTTTTTATTTTATTTTATTTCATTTTTGTTTTGTTATTTATTTAATTCGCATTATGTTTTTTATTTAATTTATGTGATGTTATGTATTGAATTTATGTTACTTAGCGTTGGGTTTATTTAGCTTTTAAATTTATATTTAACTTATTGACCGTTAAGATTTTATTTAATTTTGATTATGATATTTATTTTTTCTGTTACTTAATGTTTTGTTCATTTAACTTATAATTTTATATTTAATTAATTGATTGGCTATATTTTATTCAATTTTTGTTATGATATTTATTTAATCTGTGTTACTTAATGTTTTGTTTATCTAAGTTATAATTTCATATTTAATTTGTTAATTCTGCATATTTTATTTACTTTAAAAGTTATAACTGTTTATCTCTGGATCTGTACCTAATTTATAACTTTGTTTTGATTGTTGCTTATAAAAAATTTGTTGCTTATACTCCCTTAATGCCCTCGGGCGAGATAAGGGTAAATTATTATTATTATATTCACTGCAAGTATGAATAAGATATAAAATAATAAACTGCCACTCCATAAAAGCAAACTCTGGCCTACGAAAAATATTCAAGTCAACCTTAATTATTCACTTTTTTTGTAATTAACTAATTTGTATCCGAAATTTTTAAGACTTTTCTCTTAAGAAAAAGCTTTATTCGCTTTCCAGAAAGAGAAGAAAAGAAATCAAACTAATTAATGAGTGGGAGTTGGTAGAATTTAACAGTTAAAAAAATAGTACTTACTTTGGAGAGCCCAGATTTCCTTATTCACGATTCCAGACAGATATTCCTGGAGATGTTCTCGACATATTTCACCGACATCTGCAGGAGGATCAGCCCTTAGGAGTTCAATTATGTCCGGAATTATGAAACTTTCATTTCTGTAGGTGAGAGCAACGGTAAAGTTCATGAAAATAACACCCAATAATTTCCACATTATTCGCGTCAATTGTTTTTCGATATTAATTTTAATTATAATCCCGTCGGGATACCGTTACTGATTAAATGAAATCATTGAGTCGGGACGTGATTGATAGATGCAGCGGTGATAGAAAATCAAAAATTATTTGATTCGATGCGATTTAAATAAAAAATTTATGCAGTCTGATGGACTGATGTTATCAAAAAAGGCAATTAAGCAACAATAGATATTTTGTGATATGATACCATTCATTTTGACTTTCAGTTCTCAATGACCATCCATTGACTCCGGCCCGCCAAATATTAATATCACTAACAATAATAAATGCTAAAGTGGCAAATAATCTGTGCACTACCTAGATAATGTGCGCACCTGCATTAGTCGTTGTGAAAGTTTTCAAGTGCTGAAATAATTTTTCATATTCAGTTCAGTGAAACAGAATCGATAAATAAAACTGGAAAATTATACTCTTTTTTTGTTTAATCATCAGAGAACTGTTGTTCCGACATTGCCTGACATACGCCCATAATGTTTTACACGATAAAAAACACAAACCTATTTAGATTTACATTTGTCTAGCATGGATAACTTTATTTCACCCTTATGAATTCACATTTGCCTGCAGTTGTATTTACAAACTATTTTTATTTTCTTTATTGTTCTTTTTTTTAACTTTTCATCACACTTACCTTATTTTTTTTAGGGGTAGTCATTTCCTTTTGAAATGTATTTCCTCACACATTGCTTGAAAAAACGTGAATCGCACTTTACACAATAGTGACAAAGAGAAAATTATAAGGATGTTTTCACTGTAGTTGAGGATAACACTTTGGTAACATCTTCAACATCAGAGATTATTTTTTTGGAGTCGTACGTTTATGACTGAGTCCTCAATCAATCACGTTGAAGGCAGTTTTAGATATTATAGATAAATTATTTTAAATCCGTCGATGATTTTGTCAAAACAGCGATGTCCTCCTCAACGAGGTTTCATTTTGATCCCATAATCATAATCTCTTGTGATTCTTATATATTTTCAAGGGTTTTTTTTCTTAAATTTTTTATCGAATGCGATTTACCATAAAATAAATAAATGGGATATATTTGGCTCATAAAATTGATTCTAAAATTAAAAGACTCGCAGCTGAAGTTGTTATGAAATTAGCTTATTTAATAATAATTTAAATTATTTAAGCTAATGAAATGGTTTATACTTTCTATATGACTGATGTTTGCAAAAATTTTACTCAAAACTTACCCTCATACCTCTGTTTTTAGTAAAGAGAAACACTCAAAATTGTATCGAGAGGAGTTTGTTTTTAGGTTTATAGAAATTAACTAATTAATTAAATTTTTTCGATATATTTTATTTCAATAAATTAAATTTTTAATTGGAGTATACAAATAAATATCTCACTATTAATTAAAGTTCACTTTTACAATTTTCAGTGCATAGGAAGTAATGGATTAATTTGTATTTGTAATGAACAAACGTTCATTTAAACATTTCAGGAGAAAAAGAAAAATTAGAAATGTTTTTGGGGGAAGCAATAAATTTTGAAATTTAGGGAAATGAATGGATATTAAATCCCAAGCACGCTATTAAGTAAAAGTACAGTTTTTTTTAATGTAACAATAAATAAATTAGGCTTTTAGTAATTATTAATTTAGTTTCTGAAAATATCCGCAGAATATTGGTAAAATTTTGGATAAAAAATAAATAGTTTAAACCTGTAGAATCTTTTAGACAGGGTTAATAGTTAGTTTATGTTAGGGAGAGAAGCTGTTAGCCCACAATTATGAGTTCTCCGGTTTTGTTCTTGCAAATTTCAGGAATACTCCCAGTAGATCCTGAGTGAACTTTGATAACTCCTGGTTTTTCATCAATAATATTATGTGTTATCCTGAAAATTTCAAAAAATGTATAAATTTGTTTTAGTTATAAAACGTTAATAAAATCTTTGAATAAGTTGCAGTCATACAGTGATTTTTTGAAATGCTATATTGTAAAGAAAATTGAAATTTTCACTTCATTTTCTTAAGAGAAATACATTTCGAAAGTTCTGGCGACAACTTTTTATACAACATAAATTTTTCAGTTATCTTATTTTTTATCGCGTTATTTGTTTGGCGCGAGGAATTTTTACGGGGGAAGAACCAATTTAGGGGTCGATTCTATTAAAAAAAAGAGGAAGACCAATGGAAATTGAATTTTTATTCGGACATAAAATTCAGAATAAGATAAACATATGAATCATTTGATTAGTCAGTGGAAAAAAGTGGACTGCTTAGATTAACTGTTGTTATTGCAAAGGCTGATAAGATTTATCTCAAATCAAGGAAAATGTGTTTTTCATCTTTGTATTTGATAATTATTTTCTCTTTGGACAACATTGAACTTTTGGCCTATAAAATTTTCTGACCGCGGGCAAAACACAACCGACAGAGGCATAAATCTACAGCAATGACTTAGCAATTTTCACAGCTGTATTAGTATCTCCTGCTGTCATATCAGTTTTTTAGTCAGAATATATAATTCTTTTAATTTCGTTCTCTTTCATCAGTTTCTTTTAATGTTAAAAAAAAATTAAAATTTTGAATTTTCAGTTTCGACAGTTCAGGAAGGAGAAAAGCAACTTTTTTAGGTTGGTAACACTGAGTGAGTTCGCGCCTTTTACTCCAACGAAACACGTTAATTGAAGAGTAGTTTGTTATTTATGATGGCATTTATAAATAAATTGTTTGAGTGACCATGTGCGGTATTAAATCAACCCCTAAATTATAAATAATCACGGGGGAAATATGATGAAAATAATTAGTCCTAAATAGGTGAAGATATTGAATAATTTTACTCACTCTCCGGTGGAAACTATATTTAAAATTTGAGGTTTTTGAGTGATTTCAACAAACAATGTCACGGCTTCGATTAAATGAGGAACGTGCAGCAGTAAATCTCCCTGAAAATATTTAATTCCAAATTATGCATTCATACAATTCAATGAATTTTATATATAATGTGCATTTCTCTCTCAGAAAAACAAAGAAAGCGACAGGTTTACTGACCTTGTGATGTTTAAGTTCGGGAGCTATTCTCACCAACATGAAATTATCTGCTTCTTTTGTCACCAGTATTTCTGTGATTGACTTGTGAGAGATTTTGTGTTTGACTTTAAATGTTTTCCCATCCAACAGAAAAACATTGCTGTCTGATATGATTAAAGCGCGTTCTCTTGGCTTGTAACCGTGTCTGTCGTATTTTGTCACGGCCGTCGAATACTAAAAAAAATGGAGTAAAATACCTTTTTATTCTCCACGGATAAAATAATTACCTCGGGTAAGTGAGAAATATTCTTAGAGAAAGTGTGACAGCTAACCAAAAATTTTTCGCTCATCATATGATTCGTTTGGAAGGCAGTCATCATTCTGTTTTGCTCCGGTTTGAGTCGGTTTCTTTCGAAAAAATAAGGTACACTTTGCAGGTACGACTTTTTCTTTTCCTTGAATAAAGACTCCGCCATTACTTTTTCCTCAAATTTCTTTTTCATTTCCGGCGTGACTCCTCTCCTGTATTTCAGCGCTAATTGCTTCATGTGCATGATTCGAAGGGTCTCCGAAGCCTGCAACGATAATCATTTGTTCACTGTGTCTTAGAGTAGTTTCTTTACATGTCTCCGATGCTTGCCTCCTTGCAGACATCCGGACAGGGTGGCCATGATTTGTCCAAAACGCTGGTGGGAAGTTCTTTGCTCAGTTTCATCAACCAGTGAGCTTTTGCAGTTTCCAGGAAAACCCTGTTGATGTCCGTTTTGGGGCCATTTCGTGTTATAAAACCTTCTATAAATCTGAAATCGATTAAAAAACCTGTCTTTGAACCGTTACAAAACACTTAAGGAAGGAGTAATTATGAAAATGAGGATCCGAATCCATATTGACAAATTTTTTTAATAACTCACCGCCTAATTGTAACAACAGCTCTTTTTCTTCTTTCCATTCTTTGTCTCGCTATAAACCCTCGAACAATTGTCTGAATCTGAATAATGGCTGCTCTAATTTTTTCATAGTGAAGTCTTTGCCTTCGTCCTTTCCATGTCTTCTGAATAATGGCCGCTATGTCGTGCTTTTTCTCTTGAAAAGCGTCTTCCGTTCTGAAGAGCGTCACAGGCGACCGAATAAACAGTTTCGTTCTGTAAGAATCAGACATGAAATAAACTCCATTCCCAGCAGGAAGGTACCAAAAGGAGCACTTACTTTCCCATTTGATAATCGTCAATTTCATAGGACAAATCGTTCACGAGAACCTGCACACCTTCTTTGGCAGGTCCGTTGTAATTCGGCCATGTTCTCTTACTCAAGCATTTGTATCTCTTGAGGAAATCTTCGTAGACTTTCCGGTAAGCGAAGCCAGCCCTTCGGACTCTCAGGTTCTCCATTAGTCCCAGGTATTTGACTTGGTGCTTGACCAATTCCACATCGAACTGCTCTTGCTTTTTAAAATCGTTTGGTTTAATGCATCTTATGTAGGAGGGCTCTTTCGTGACGAGGATTTCCATGAGCTCATTAAGACTATGCTTGAACTGATTAATCGTCGTGTCCGGCCTTTTCTTCGTGTTCACGTCTTTCGATGTGAAAAACGTCTGAAATTATGGAAAAAATTCCAACTCTTAAGGAGTGATATTGAATTACAGTTGTTAGTCAGCAATTGTTTTGCTTGAAATTCCTTGAAACATCTGTTCCCAATTGTTACAGCTTTCGAACACATTGTGACAAATTCAAAAATTCTCAAAAAAGTTTTTACAAATCATTTACTTTTGTTATAGAGTTGGACGTCTTCATGATGACTTCTCGCAGATCTCTGAAAAGAAGGTCGTTATTTTTTTCCATAAATCCATGCACATTATAGGTTACTTCGCCGGCATAGTGCAGCAGCCGAAAGTCCTGTAATTGAGAAAATAAAAAAATCAGGTGTGGGAGCCAATTAATCAGAACCGAAACTAAGAGAGTTACCAACATTTCTTTCCATAATCTTTTGGGCTTTTGCATCGCACTTCTGGTGACTAATGTAGTGTTTATGGTAAGTCAAATTATCGTTCATTTTATCAAGAAAACTCAAGTCGTTGGTATTTCCAGGGCGTAAATACTCCTCGTTTAAAATTCCAATAATGCCTACACAAAGAAAGTAAGCATTTTATTCTTAATTTTTTCTTTAGATTGTATTGTACACATTTTGCTTACCCATGTGTTTGTCCTCAATCAAATCGCAAATTACTTTATTATTGAAGAAATCTATGTAAACCCATTCTATGCCTTCCCTTAGGTACTCCTCTTGTTCTTCAGCAAGTGTCAATTGAATGAAGAGTTGTTGGAGTTTTTCGTTACAATAATTTATGCAAAACTGCTCAAAGCTGTGCAGAAGTATTGATACGGTTAATTTCACTATCTATCTTTTCGTTATTGATTGAAGTACCTGTTCCTCTCGAAAACTTCAAATCCGTAGATGTCAAGAATACCCATGACTGTCTTCTTCCGATAGTCTTCCTGCGGTTGAATGGAACTGTTGATCCTATGCACCAGCCAAGTGAACAGCTTATCGTAGATTGCTTTCGCCAACGCGTCTCTGGCATGCATGGCCATGTCTTTGTTCAAAGGAGTCACCACGACATCGTCAGCAGCTTCGATCGTTCTCTTAGTCAGTGCTCTATCCAGCTCACCCGGCTCACATCCTAAAAGCTGATGCAGAAATCAAGCAGATCTTGAAGGTTCCCGAGCAGAAGAAAATGTAATGCATACTCACTCGAGACACACACACGATCGGTTCCTCATTCACAATAATAGCAGAATCGTTCTCTTCTGAAAATACAACATTTCCCAAGTGTAGGATTCCAGCGACTGTCTTCAGTATGTCATCTTGCTCCTGATCTGTTATTTCGATGATATCCATGGCACTTCTGACTATGTAATACTGATCTTCGTCGACGGCTTCTTGTCCTTTTAAGTACTTCTGTAATGTTTAAATAATTGCAGAAATGTGAATTGTCCACCAAGTTTTTGTGCAAAATTTGAAAGAAATCGGTCCGAGGGAATAGGGTCAAATTTCGCTTCAAAGTTTTGATTCTCGGTCTTTGCAGACAGACGGACGGACACACAGACAGACATGAAAACCAAATTAAATAAAACCATTTAAAAATATTTCATATTTTACAGTGCGACACTTCGAGAACAAATGAAACTTACGGAGTTCTTCAGAAAGGCATAGGATTCCGGATCCGGTTTTAGAAAATATTTATCCAAAGTCAGTGCATTTGCTCCTGATAACAGCAAATAGAAGATGTGGAAGTTTCTTTCGCCCTTGTTCTGATACACGACACGGGATTTCTCCAAAAGGTAATTCAGTATGTTTCCTCCGACTGGATCACCCTAGATAAGGAACATTATTACAGATTGATTTCTTTTAATTAATTGATGATTTTTGTTGTTACAGAGAGCGAGTGAAAGTACTGATTACTATTGTTGAAGGCGATGCTTCCGGTAAGTAATTTTGATTTTTTTTTTAATACCGAAATATCTCTCAGGTAATGACGAAGCGGTCATTGGCAGATTTTTTTGATATCAACAAAAATCTACGGGTGTATTGTGTATATTCATTAGTCCTCGTGTTTTAACAACTGACTCTCATTCTTTTAATCAATATCGATAGAAAATTTTCAAAAAATGCGGGGTCATGCAGGATATTGATAGAATGTCGTACTACAGAAAGAGATTGACGGTTTGATTTATTAATTTTGGTGGGAAAAAATTGGAATCTCAATCCAAGAGGGATTTTCTAAGATGTATTATAATTATTCAAATGTTCACTTTTCTAAAAACTGAAAAGAAAATTTAATAGAATGCAAATGCTCCGAATGATTCTGAGACATTCGTCAATTCTTATTCAAAGCACAGTCTCTTGAAACCATAGAAGTCGTTGACTGTGAAATATCCGACCGTTGCGTCATGCATCATCCTGGCTCTCGTGACTTCCTTACCTTGATACGATAACTGATTGTGCAACCCGTTTTCGTATTTCTTATTTAACACTATGCAAAATAATAATAAGGCAATGCAAATCTAACCCTGTAGTTAAAGGCAACGTCCATGTACTTCCCAAATCTGCTCGAGTTGTCGTTTTTGATTGTTTTGGCGTTCCCAAATGCTTCCAGCACGGGATTACTCTGCAAAAGCTTGTCCTTGACGCACTCCACCTTTTCATGATGGTTTGTGGCTGCCGCTATGAACTGAAGAACCTTTTTGGATGCTTCGGTTTTTCCAGAACCTGATTCTCCGGATATTAGAATGCATTGCCCGCGATTTTCTTCGGACAGTGATCGGTAGGCGGTGTTCGCTACTGCAAATCTGTCGAGTTGAAAGTATTTTAATGAAAAATATCTGCCCCCTCTGTTTCCTATCGAATTCGCACTTTCTCTTCAGCCTAAATAAACTGGGCTACTATGCCAGACAACAGAAGTGTTAAGGCTCAGTGTGATAACCTGTCCCAAATCAGATACTTGTCAATGCGCAGACTTCCGATAAATCAGTACACTGTCTAAAATATAAAACCTCAACGCCGTTAGATTTACTTTGAAACATTTCTTAACTTTGATTTACAATTATAATCCTTTTTGACAATATGAAATAAATTATAGTATTCCTGTGAATAATTCTGAATTAATTAATGGATTGCGTGGAAATATTATTATAATTTCACAGCAAAATTTGAAGTACTCTTTTTCAGAATAACTTAAGCTTAAGGGCAATCCTTAAAATCAACATTTAGAGCTAAATTCTAAATTTAGAATCTCTCATAATTCAAATATATGGGATTTCACAGTCTTTTTTTTGTCATATTTAAACATTTATTTGCATTTTCTCAAAAATTGTTAGGATCATTTTGGAAGAATCAATTGCGTTAGAGCTGATTTTTTGGAAGTTACTTTTTGAGATACAAGTTTTAGATAGTATTTTAAGTACATGCTAAGCCAATTAACTTGATATCGTTAATACGATACACTAAAATAAAAAACTTTTTACATTAGTCGTGAAATTCCGAATATATGTTTCTCATTTATAAACTGTACTGATTCTACTGTGAATGCGAGCTAAAATAATGTTATAATCTATTAAGTATTAATTTATTAACCCTTTGCGGTTGTATTAAATTTGGGGGTGGGTTTCAATTGGTCGGAATTAATTTCTTTAGAAAGAGCAGGGATACATATACATAATATTCAGTAATACTTTGTAATATTTTAACAAGAGAGAATCTCTAATTACTCCTAAATACAATTTATAAATTATTCTTTGGAATTCTACAATGTATTTATTTCCAATTGATGGAGCATCTTATTAGTTCATGAAAAGGTTTATTAGACATTCAGGAAAAGTTAAAACTGGTATAGGAATGCATACAGTATGAGATTCGTATATATTTGTATAGTTCCTTGATTTGGTGGCTGAGAGCAGACATACTACCGCAAAGGGTTAATAATAAATAATAAAAAATTTATTTGTTGAAAAATATTATACCTATTCACAATGAAAAAGTTTATACATATATTTCATTAGTAAATTAAATATTTTATGTAATAAAATCCAAAATAAAAATCGCATCCGATTTAAATACATGTTTTAGGTGTCCTCGTTAAGTATAATTTTGCATAAGTATCGCAAAAATGGAGTTTCCGGTTAAGGGTTAGAGAAAACAAAAGGACCTTCGCTTAACAATCCCTTTTATCTCTATGAATTATAATTGTTACTTTATCTGAGAAAGTTTAAAAGATAGGCATGATGAATGTTCAAGGGCAATATGAGACCATTCCCTCAAAACCTCAATTCTCTATGTTCATATTGATTTTATAAATTTCGAGAGGGACGTTTCCAAAGTTTTTTACACATTGCACTTAAGCTCTAGGCTTATGACAATCACTGAAAACTTCAAATGTAAATTATACTTACATGTGAGGCGATGTTCCTATAAAGCCGGCTCGTCTGTAGTAAGAAATTTGCTCGGGTGTATAAATGGAAAGGGGTTTATAAGGATTTACGGAGATAATCACATTTCCTATGTAAGTCTGTAAGAAAAAATTTGTTAGATTTAAACATATGCGAAATTTGTAATTGGTGATTTGATTGACTTACATAGATTAAATTTTCTCTGAACCTCTTCCGTAAGTTATCTACGAAGGCATCTATGCTTTGATAATCTTCCAAAAGAATAAAGTCTTCGACGCCTACCCTTTCCCTGTCTTTTAAGGCAGTTTCCATCCTATAGTTGCATTCACTGAGATATAAACAAAATATATTTTAATAAAATTATCAAAGACTGGTTTCGTTAATTCCACCGGTAGAATTTCCCACAAATTTGTTGAAATTAGGTAGGTTTTAATGGGGCAATTGTATCTTCCGAAAAAGAGAGTACGAATTAACTTTATTTAATTTTTAATATTCAGTTTAACAGATCACTAAAAAGTCGTTTTGGATATTTTCCTTCAATGTAAAGAAGTTTAATACCCTTTTAAAGGTTTAACATTAAACTCAAGGTACTCCAAGCCTTTTTAAGAATAAATAATCTTTTTCCAAATTGGAAACTTGCGTAATGTCCACAAGTAGTTTTTGGGAGTTTCCACAGAAAAAAGGCAATAAGGCCGTTGAACTCGATTTATAGTTTAACCCTTTCGAGCTCACATAAGGTATGCGGTTACTTTCTTTTTCGGATGTTTAAAGTTGGGCTCATACATTACCTGTAGGAAAATGTTTCCATGATTGTAAACAACCGGAAAACTACTAAAAATTACTATAAAAAACCGTAGCTCTTGCGTAATAATCAGATGATGAGCTTTTCAAAAACCCAAAAACCTTCAAAAGTTAATGGCCGTGGCAACCAGCAGATTCTCGACTGAAACTCTGTACTTTTTTCAGCTGATAAATATGAGATTAACCATAATCGATTACACTGATACGCGTGTAAAGATAACCAAATTACATGAAAGGTAGTTTATCTTGAGAAATCAGGAACAAACCATTATTATGTGGCGGATGTATGAATTCTTTGGTCACACCATTATTTTGTAACATATCAATGAATTGCAGTTCGGAGAACTCCCGCGAATTTCGAGAAGAGAAAAGGGTTAATTAAATTAGTAGCAGTTATAACTTTGATTTCCTCAGTCGGTTACAGCGTTTAAAACACTCTCATTAAATAGTTTCGAGTAAAGAAATAAAAACTCGAGGCTTAGTTTTTCGAATTAAAGTACTGCAAAATTATTTTCGAGTTGGGGTTTCTTATCTTAAGTAAACTTAAGCTCACAGAAAAAGATGGTCAATTTTAGTGTATTTATTATGAAGGAAATGTTAGTATTTGCAATGGTTCGTTAAAATACAACCAAACGTTAATATTATTAAGTATATTACAACCAAATATTATTAATATTATAAGGTTCTGCTGGTATATATTATGATTGTTGAATGTCTTCTGAAAAGATTGGCCACCAATGACCAATAGCTTAAGTCCGCTTTTCGAGAGATACGGTCTGTTAATCTCTTAACAAAGCTAAAGAGATTAGAAAAAACCGATTTGCAGAGCTTGCAATATGACCAAATCTTTTTTCAAATATTGTCACAATAAAAAAGAACTGTTGCACTTGTCAGATTACATCTGGCGCTTCAGAGAAAATTAGTACAGTTATTATAATCCGAAACTATCTCCTTTTTTTACCCTATGACTGCACCATTTGCAATTTAATGACGTGTATTCGCCATTAACATAATTTATGTTCTAATAAATATCAAAGTCTTGACATCTGTTTGCCATATTTTCTCGGTTCTCTTTTATAGTATTTATGAAAGTAAAAGGCAGAAACCATATTTCAGTGCAGTTTCTCACCACTTTGTGGGATCTGAAAAAGACCCGAACCCACTCAGAATTTTGATCGGAGATTTACATAATTAGTCACATCTGATTGCAGTGTATTTTTCAGGAAATCATTTTTGATTTCTCGCCCGGAAAATTATTATCGAACAAAACGAAGGATTTGGGAGGGTTTTGAGTTTCATAAAGCACAATATTTTGCCCAGTAATTCGCCATTTGCAGTCTATAAAAAATCTTTCAATCTTAATTAACCCTCAGCGGTCGTATGTCTACTCTCAGCCACCACAGCAAGGAACTATACGAATCTTATACTGCATTCCTCAATGCCTAATAAACCTTTTCATCAACTAATATGATGCTCCATCGATTGGAGATAACAAAATTTAATCTAAACAAAAGTTGTGCAAGAGGTATTGTCTTTTGACAAAACATTCGCAGATACTATAGAATATTTTATAAATTGAGTAATTAGAGATTCTCTCTTGTTAAAATAGTACATAATAATACTGAATATTATGTATATGTATCCCTACTTTTTCCAAAGAAATTAATTCCGACCAATAGATACCCATACACAAATTTTATACCACCGCAAAGGGTTAAAGTTTGATGAACGAGTTTAGATTTGAATTCTAAATTCTCTTACCATTAAGATCGAAGAGTTTTTTTTAATATCTCACTTTTAGAAATTCATTTCAAACCGACCCTCCCTTTGAAGCCTTCAAAAGATATAATCGGGAATAATGCAATACCAACTAAAAAAATCATTCAACGGTCAGTGTAACTGTCATGGCTGACGGGTTCGTTATTTACGAAATAATGCTCACCCCAACACCCAAAAAGGCACCTCAATCTTTCTTCAACAAAATCTCACTAAAAGTTCAATGAATCCAGTATTAATTAATAAAAAATTTATTTAAAATTAATTCGTTGTCATCCTTTTTCGGACATTAGTGTACATAAAAAAAATATTCAGGTTTCAACCGTGAAATACAGTCCTTATTCGAGGAGGCCTTCTAATGTTTACTGCTTTCCAACTATTGTGCTTTTGAGTTGGATTGACAATAAAAAGTCCTTCGTTTTGCCACGATCCTTTGGCTTTACCTCTTTTCAGGCTCGGAAAGAACCGCTCATCAATTCCTGGCAAAATTTACACGAAAGGGAAAGTATTTTTTCTTTCGGAGTTTTTTTTAAATGTTTTACCGCCATAAATTGTAACACTCGATTTTAATAAAGAAATCGTGAGATTTCTTAAAGGTGAGACTCTGCTTCTTTCAATGTTTAATTAATTCTGCTTTTTAAATTTACCAAGAAAAGAGATTTTTCTCGTATTTTAAGCAATTCCAAACTGTTAATTTTCATCTTTAAGTCTCTCAACAATGATTCAGTGATTAAGAGTACATAAGAAGGTACAAAATTCAATTTCATTAATTAGCAATCTCATTAGTGAATTCATTACGGCCTGCTTTATATATTTCGTAATGTTTCAAGTAACGTTAAATAGGAACGGCTTTCTTTTAAAATTTAACTTCTGCAACCTTAAATTGAGATTTTCTCGGATGTTTAAGTTCAAGGAAGTGTCAGAATGAGTAATGAGAATTAATGGGCCGTTGGAAATAATCCTTTTGAAAACGTAACGCTGTAAATCGAAAACTGCACTTCACACTTTCACTGATAAAATAAAAGAGCAAATCAAATTAAAAATAATAATGTTATGACGCTTTTGATTTAATCACTAATGCAGAGAAAAAATGTACTCGATATTCGGAACTTGTTTTCGAAGACAAATATTTGGACCTATCCCACGACAAAGAAGGATGCGATGTTGTTTGAATTCATTTTGTTATTCGCCTAAGAGACAGTCATAGGTTATTCACTAATTTTTGAGGTAAACTTTGGCTTTTGAAACTTTAAAAGCTTTAGGTGTTAGATACGTAAACTAAATTTATAAATTTTCTAAATTTTAAAAATAAAAATATTGCATTTTATGCATCAAAACTGCTGAGAAAGGATAATCCCGACAGCTAAATTCTTAACTGCAAAAATTTATTGTAGTCCAGTCAAATTATACATTCAAGGTTACATAAATTCATACGAAGCTGAAACTGAATGAAATTGTTCAGAGTATAATTATATAAAAAATAATTATACATAAAAAAATTATAAA
This sequence comes from Brueelia nebulosa, assembly GCA_028293925.1. Lineage (NCBI taxonomy): Eukaryota > Metazoa > Arthropoda > Insecta > Psocodea > Philopteridae > Brueelia > Brueelia nebulosa. Next base: position 2,096,808 of record JAQIBA010000001.1, read on the forward strand.
TAAAATCTCGAAAGCAATGGTTCTTAGGAAGAAAAGTATTGATATATTTTTTGAGGATTATTTTATTCTCTATAATTTTCCTAATGGCGAAATTTTCTGAAAATGGTGAAAAACTTTGTTTTTGACCTTTGACTCCCCGCCCTTTTTTTCCTCGACATCGGATTCTTGAGAACTTTTGACATTTTATATATAATTATACTCTGAACAATTTGACAAAGTTTCAGCTTCTTCGGAATTTATATAACTTCACCCCTCATTTTTGAACTAATTTGACTGGGCCACTGAAATTTTAAATTTTTCATTTATCGTCTGTGCTTTTTTACCGCTCGTTTAAGCAGACATTTTTATACAGACATAAGCTCGTTTTGACATTTTATATATAATTATTCTCTGAACAATTTCACCAAGTTTAAGCTTCGTAGGAATATATGTGACTTCACCCCTCATTTTTGAGCTAATTTGACCGGGCAAAATTTGAAAATTTTCATTTATCGTACAAGTTTTAGTCTGTGCTTTTTTACTGCTCGTTTAAGCAGATAAAATATTATCACCCAGAATGTCGTTGGCGACGCATATCCACAAAATTTCACTCACCCAAAAATCGGAAATCCGAAAAAGCCGCTAAATCACCAAAACACTTCGAACCGCAGCTGAATGTCCGCGCACATTAAATTCACGCTCACGAATCAGCAACACCTCTCCAATACAAACATGGAACGCAACTGTGATTAATATTATGCTGCACCCATGAGTCGTGGTTTGTTTCTTTTTGCCTGAATGCCGAAATCTTAGACGTTTGGCTTCGGCCACTGCCACCGAGAGATTAAATGAAAGTGCAACGTTGGTGCACTGAGTACCTGAATAATGGCAAAGTCCTTTGAAGGACAATCATTTCGAGGCATCTTCGAGCTTCTAAATTTTATACAGAATTTTCCGGAAAAGTCAAATTTATATCCTGTCGCTTTAAATTTTTATTGGATCATTAAAAATAAATAGAAATTAAAAAATCATTTCGGCCACTTCAACTCGTGATTTTTTTTTTAGTTCTTTGAAGCGCCTACTATATTTTTTTAATTTATTTATTATCTGATATTCGAAGCGATGACCTCTTCGAGTTCAAAGAAGTGTAACTAAACCGATTTTGTTGTTAAAATTTATTGTTCAAAAATGAGTGTCAAAATAATGAAATAACCCTTTGCGGTCGTCTGTCTGCTCTCAGCCGCCACAGCAAGGAACTATACAAATATATACGAATCTTATACTGTATACATTCCTATATCAGTTTAAACTTTTCCTTTACGTTCGCAGATACATTGTATAATTCCAAAGAATATTTTTTAAATTGTATTTAGGAGTAATTATAGATTCTCTCTTGTTAAAATATGACTAAATATTAGTGAATAATATGTATATGTATTCCTGCTCTTTCCAAACAAATTAATTCCGACCAATAGATACCCATCCCCAAATTTTATACCGCCGCAAAGGGTTAAATATTTACAGCTGACTTATCATTGTACCACTTTCTAAATTTTCTTGGGAAAAAGTGTGGGGAGCCGCCAAGGAGAAACTCCTCGTTAGCGATTTGTGGGGGAGGGATGTTAAAGTGAAAATTAAATAACAAGAAGTCGTAGGAAAGGGTAGGACCCGTCAAACGGTCACTAATGAACATAAAAGGAAACATCGATTGCATTGCTGCGGACATTGGTTGCCTAAGATACGACCCCGGAGTATCCTTAACTTCCCAAGTACTCTAATTGTTAGCAGCCCATTCTCAGTTTGACTGCAACACTTGTTACTTTGTGACGGCCCTTCGTATTTGTCTTAATTAATTATCGAATTTGTTGGTATACTAAATCTGACTTGTGTAGTAATTTATAGTTAACGGTTTAGATTAATAAATTGTAAGCGAGGAGTGCACTCTTCACCAGATTTTTATACTAAACTTTTTAACTTTCGGTTTATATTTTAGAGCTTGAAATTGAGTAAGTGTTTGAATAAAAAAATATTTTTATATTCACTCTTAGTTAAAGTCAGAAATTTTTAGATAAATCTTATAAATGCTCATCATTTATATATCCATTTAAAAAAAAATAATCTAAAACAGTTTTATCGCAATAGAACTATTTTTTTTAACGAGAAATGGAAAAAAATTTTCTAAATTTAAAGTTCAATCATTTACATTCTTTAATTCAAAATTTTTTAATTTAAAATTATACTCTTATATTATAATTCATTGGAAACTTCTGCTCCGTATTATTTCTCATATTTCTAATTTTTTAGTATTACAATATGCAAAATTTTTTTATTAATATAAATTTTGGGAATATTTTTCTCTTCACTTTCGATTTACAGTGAGCAGTGTGTCAGAAAAGTGATCAGAGCCATTAAGAAAGTGAAAATTTTTTTGGTATGTGTAATATGTGAAAGAAAATGCGGACAGCATCTATAAAATGTCGCATAAAAATTCAAATACGAAACGAAGCGGGAAAAAGCAAACCAACGGATGCCACTCTCCCAGAAGCTATGCAAAGCAAAATTCACCCTACAGCAGCAGGGGATGCAGTCCTGCGGGATCCCTAAGGAAATCTCGAAGTGCAGACGAAAGATTTGGATTCAATGAAAAGCCTCCGAGTTCCAGAGGAAGTCAGTAAGTGCCAACAAGTTTTGTTCTCTTCTTTTCGACGGATAAAATTAAGGCAATGCACTGCTGACTTTCAAATTATTTAAGGTAGTCATTAGGCGGTTCCCTTCAAAGACGAAATGCTAATGAATTATGGAATAAAAGTTGGCATAATTATATCGTAGGATTTTTGGAGGGAGCAAATGGTTGTGCATCGTTAATTGTAATTATAACCATTAACCCTTTGCCGTCGTATGTGTACTCTCACCCACCACAGCAAGGAACTATACGAATATATACGAATCTTATACTGTATGCATTCCTATATCAGCTTAATGCCTAATAAATCTTTTCATGAACTGATACGATGCTCCATCGATTGGAGATAACAAAATTTAATCTAAACAAAAGTTGTGCAAAGAATATTTAATAAATTGTATTTATCAGTAATTAGAGGTTCTCTCTTGTTAAAATATGACAAAATATTACTGAATATTATGTATATGTATCCCTTCTCTTTCTAAAGAAATTAATTCCGACCAATAGATACCCATACACAAATTTATACGACCACAAAGGGTTAATAGGCATAAACGTTTTTGTTAAAGTCGTCGGTTTGAAAAATTCCGACTTCGATTGTGCTTAAAGTTTTTCAAAGAGTCTAAAAATACGCTTTTTTTAGAACAGGAATTGCTTTTCGAAAGCTCCCGAATTAAATTAGAACAAGCAATTCTAAATCTTTATAAGGAGAACACATTTCGTTACTGCATTCGCATCTTAGTTAATATATAATTTATCTAAAGAGCCATCAAATGCAGTTTTGCAATAAAAATTTTTGAAGTAATCAAACATTTAAGTATTCGGATCAATTTCTCCCCTCTTTCCCGAAAAAGTAAAAAAAATTCTTTTAGATTTTTTAAACTGGTCAAAATTCTATTCCTTGGGAAAGCGTGCGAGTCATTGAAATTTAATATTCGTGAAAATGTTCTTGACCTTTTTCTTTTTCCATTTACCGCTCAATTAGAGCGTGAGTCATGGCGGGAAAGTCAAGGGCACCATTTCCAACGAAAAGATTAATTTATTGCTTGGTTTTTATAAATATACTGTATATGTATAATAATGAGAGAGTGATTTACTTTGCAGCACTGAAATATCTCGAACGATCCTAAAGGATATTGCATTCTTTTAATTTTACCCAAAACAACACTCAAATACTCAATTTGAAAACCTGTTTTAAAGTTCACTTATTATTCAGTTCAACAAATATCGTTTTTCACAATATACTGTAAGTCTTTCGGATCTGCTGATTATTTATATTACTAAACTGAAATCAAACCAAGAAATAGTTTCTACGAATTAAAGCTTTTAGCTGAATATTATGATTTGTAGAGAGAAAGGGAAGAAATTGTACAAAAAGTTGTTTTTTTTTGTAGACCGGTAGAGGCATTAGCCTAATCTGACCGAGTAAAATAACTTTGTAAAAAAGAAGCAAAACTTTGTAAAGAGTTTTAAAATAAATAAATACTTTCCAAAAATTATTGATTCCCACAAAATCGATTCGATAAAAAAATATTTACCCTGAAATTGTTCCCTAAATTACTCATGAAAGGGTTACACCAATTATCGCGGATTTTGCGCCGCAAATAAATTCAAATGGAATATTCTGTGAATCATGTTTTGGTTCAACTTGCACGAAAATTGTCAGAAAAATCAATGAAACTTTAACAAATTGCTCTACTGGTCAGTCCTCGTTTCACTATACAATTAGGCCTTTTTATAATTTATTTAGAAATATACAGTCAGAAATCAATCACCTCATTTCCTTTCATTTAATATTCTTTGGCTGAGGTAATAAAGAAAAAGTACTGTTTGCACAGAGCCAATGCAAACAACGAACACGACGGTTTTCCCGCCCTTAATCGCTCATACCCAATGGTTGTCTGTCGTTTTCATCCCTCTTTGTGAGTGTCTGCTCCCTTAAATTCCCTCACTGCTAACAGTAATAACCCTTTCCTCTCCTCAGTTTCTATAATAAAGGTTTTTCTCTTCAGGTCTGGAAGTTCTGATTATTCAGATCAAAGTCTCCGAAAATCCATCCGAAACACATCACATCCACTAATTGAGGACAACATTAGTGTTTGCGTGAGGTAAGCATTAACCTTAATTAAATTTAAATATTAACAAAATCGTTTTTGAACTTGTAGACCAACCTTAAATTGCAGAAATTAATTTTATTTAGCACAAACCGAATGGAGGCCGCCATTTAAAGGAATTAAATGCCCTTTCTCATTCAATTCAAATGCAGTTATTTTTCTAAAATCCAATTTATTACTACGAATGTGTACATAATATTAAAAAAGTTATATAAAAAAGCGTTATATAAATGAAGATAAATTCTTTCAGCATATTGGTTCTTCAGGTACTTGAGGACAAGGAGGGATCGGTAAAATATTAAATCCTTTAATTTCTCTAAGCAGTTTCAACCCTATTATGAAAACAATGCTACTTCTCACTAACTGTCGAAAGAATCTTTTTTTCCAGTAACATTTCCACATATCGATACAATAGGTTATCCAGAGTTTGACATCGTTTTCCTCACTTCTGCAACGGGTGTCCTCGAGATCACTTTCGTAAACGCTTTCCGAAGTGTCCGTATCACTCTGCTTAGGGACTTTTACTTCTTTCATTTTCAGTATTTTATGGAGTTATTTCGATTCCTACCCGCTGCTTTTGGTTATTGCTTTTTTCATTACACAATTTTGCTTTTATTGTTTTTGTTTTTATGTGTTTCCTTTGATGAAGTTAATTTTTGCCTTTGGGATCAGAGAGGGTGCGTTTCATTCCAGAATGAATTCAAGACAGTGCTTTTCCAGTTTTTTTATGGTTTTGCTCGAATATATAATTTCTAATGTGATTAATTCACTGCTGTTATTTTTTAACATGTATATCTGAAAGAGGCTCAAAAGTGCGGTCTCGTTTGTAATACAATCCAACGAATGGAATGACGAAGTACCGCCCCTAAAGTCATTCCCAGTTGTAATTGATTTCTTATAACTGCGTGGTTGTTCATAAAAGAAGGTTTAATTTCCCTGCGATCGTTTTTCATAAACATGACCTGAAAACAATCCATAGAAAACCTTTAGTCTTATACTTTTTCCATCTGTACTCTGAAGTACATTTCCTTATATATTTCTTATATGGTCGTTTCATTTTCTCTTTTAAAAATTAAAATTAAAATCTCTTACAGGGTGAGACCGCTAAGTAAAAAAGAATTAAAAGCAGGAGATGATTCCGTTGTACAGTTGCCAGGAAACGGTCAAATCCTCGTAAGTGTTGTATTTCAAAAGGGCTGCACATAACCCCCAAATACAATTCTCGTTATCATTTTATTGGGTGAAGTTAATCTTTTAAATTCATGTGAAATTTGACAGTTGGGCGGTCAATCGACCCCGGGACAGAAAGCTAAAGTATTCACTTATAATGTGGTCTTCGAACCCGAAGCAACTCAAGAAGATGTTCTTCAACACAGCGGTATCAAAAGACTCATCGAAATGGCGGTCGAAGGGTATAACTGCACCGCATTTTGTTACGGACAAACCGGAAGTGGTAAAACTCACACTCTCACGGGACCGCCTGGTACGGTAAGTTTGAAAGTTAGCGGCAAAAAGTTACAAATATAATACTCTAACCATTATTTAACTTCTACCTAACAAAAATTATAAACGCATGATATCTGTGTATTTATTTATTTATTATGATAGCTTTCATCTTCATTTGCTTTTTTTTCCTTTGTAACCCGCAACTGTCCAATATTTAATTTACAGTAGCACTCAAAAGTATTTTGACAATACAAAGAGTTACAAAGTGAAATTTCATTGGCTTTCATTAAAATACTTTATAACAATTATAAATATAATATTAATTAAATAACAGAAGAAACAAAGAGTTTATTTTAATAATAATATAACTAAGAGTATTAAATAATAATGTTATGTTTGTATATTTTGTTATTTTATTGCGACAAATTTATTATTAAACGCTAACTAAATAATACAACGGTAAAATAATTAACTAAGAAACTATTAAATTTTGTATTCTCAAAATATTTTGGGGCGATACTGTAAATCTCATTAGTATATAATAATAGGCGCATTATTAATTTTTATAGAATATTGATTAGGTTTTCAATAAAACATCAGAGTGCAGTAAATCACCTCAAATTTGGTCTAACAATATGACGTCGTTAAAATATTCAAAAACAAATAGTTCCGTTATCATGATATACATTTTTTTACGTCGTAGAAGAAAGAAATTTTGCATTTTCTAAAGGTTTCTGAGTAGAAAAGGTTTTGTTAACACTTTTCTATTTCAGTTCGAAGGCCCCGTGGATATTTATTCGAAAAATCATGGCCTGGTATTCAGAAGCTTTATGTATTTATTTAAATTGCTTCAAGAGAGGAGAGACTTTCAATTCGTGCTCAAAGCCTCTTTTTTGGAAATATACAACGAAAAGGTAAAACACATATTGAATTTCAGTGGTGCGGATGAGAATTATACTCAATTTTGAGATTCGTTTCAGGTGATTGATCTTCTGAATGGCTCTTCGAGAAAACCTTTGGCAATTCGCTGGTCGAAGAAGTCTCGGGGTTTCTTTGTAGAAAATCTTTTCACTGTGGATTGCGAAGAACTGGATGACTTGATGGCCGTCCTGGAAGAAGGTAAATAACTACTTTTAATTCTAAATAAATCATGAGGAGATTCTGACTGAGATTATCGCAGGTATTAAGAATCGGTCGGTGGGCAGGCACAATATGAACGATTATTCCAGCAGAAGTCACACCATTTTAACGGTTTACATAACTTCGGAACAGTCCGTCCCCGATGCGGGAGTTTTTATTTCCAAGCAAGGCAAAATTAACTTCGTGGATTTGGCAGGAAGCGAAATGACTAAGAAAACCCTCAGTGAAGGAAAGACGTTAGAAGAGGCGAATAATATTAATAAAAGTCTAATGGTTTTGGGTAAGTTTACACCTTAACAGTGTTTTTTCCCCCAAAGGAATGGAAAGCTTTTCGATCTTTAAGTTTTTATCTTTCATCTTTAAAAACTTTCTATACAATATACTATACAATATACACTTTACAATATATACTATACAATATACACGATACAATAACTTTCTATACAAAAAACAATAACTAGACAATTATCAAAAGGTTCGAATTCCAATCTTATTTTGAGTACCCCTGAAATTATGACAATATATTTATATCAATAATACATAAATCAAAGAACTTGAAAAAATTAATAAAGAAGGGAAATTAAATTTATGGAGTTAATTTTATTCGTATAGCGCATTCTGAGGTTCAATTAAATTTTATAAAAGTATCGATCATTATAATTACGTATTAAAGACTCATTTGTATCTTTGTAAAAAGTGTTAATTTTCACTGCAGTTATCGTTTCGTTTAAAAAAATTTCTCACATGAAAATTAAATGCGGAATCGATACAACCAAAAAAGGCGAAACGTTCGTCGAAACGATTGATTTTGGGTTAACTTTTTTCTTTCCATAGCCTTCTTTAAATACCAGAGACTTAGCGTGACAACAAAACTGACAGCTTTCTCTCTCCGCCCAAACCTTTTTCTCTTTACCCACAGTTCAGTAAGAAAATGGAAAGAAGTCTTACATAAATAATCTGTAAAATTTGTAATTTTTTATTTTACGCTTTCCCACATAAGTGCAATGTCCGCGCGTGTAAAAGCTTTCAAAGCTAAAAGCTTTGACTGTTTTAATGTAAACGTCCGCTGCCATTGGTGATACTCAAATGAAATTGGAGTGTTATATATTTTAGGGTATTGTATAGCATCTCTAAGTGATTCCAAAAGGAAAACCGGTCACATTCCGTATAGGGATAGCAAATTAACTAAATTACTCGCGGACAGTTTGGCCGGAAATGGAGTCACTCTTATGGTAAGAAAACATTTTATTATTAAGTGTCGCTTATTCTGATAATTCTATACTGCGTAATTTCAGATAGCATGTATTTCACCTGCGAGGTCCAATGTCAATGAAACTTTAAACACTTTAAGATACGCCGCGAGAGCGAAGAATATAACCACGAAACCAATCGTCGTCATGGTAAGACACCGTCAGGTTTTCGAGTTTGTTTACTCTCCTCAGCAACGCTAAAAGAGTTACTTTTAGGACCCAAGGGAAGCTCTCATTCTTAGTTTGAAAAGGGAAGTGGCCGCTTTGCAAAGCGAAAACGATCACTTAAGAAGTTTACTTAATATTAGTCAAGGACCGATAAAGGCTTCAAATAATGGAGGAGTGGCTAACGAAGTCACTGACACGGGTAAGTCCTTCTAACTGCTTAAGGATTAGTCCATTTACAAAAGCAATCCTTTGACATTTTGCATGAAAACTTTTTAGATTCAAACGTGGCGACTTCTCCAAGAATCGATTTAGAAAAGCTCGCCCAACTTGACGGCCAAGAATTAACGGAGTTGATAAAACATTACATGATAGAAAACGATGCTCTCAGGAAAGAAAACGCCGAACTTTTCTCGACCAGAGATATTCTCATTCGTGACCAAGAAATGGTGTGTCGGGAAAACGAAAGATTACTTAAGAAACTTGAGGATGTTAATTCGTACGTGTCCATTTATTACAGTTTTTCATGATTAAGAAAAACAGTCACAGTGGAAATTCTTTATTACAGAGTTTGCTGTAGGTCTCCAATTATACCCGCTCGTCCTACCTTTTCAGCCGATATGTTTAACGGGGATTCGGAAGTAATAAATGGAGGTTATGGGAATTTTTCTAAAAATGACGATCATTATAAAATCCCCGATTCCATACAAAAGGAAATGAGCAAAAGGCAGATAGGAAAAAGGTAATTTCAAAATTCAAAAAAAATAAATTTAGTTTCCCTCATTTAAGATAATATTTCGCCGAAAAGGAAATAAAACATAACATCCCTGACTAAATTTATCCCTATAGTTCCTATAAATCTGTTTAACCCCTTGAGTACGGAATTATTTGGAGACTTTTATGCATTCGGAACGGATTTAATTTATTGCTATATGGATTAATATGTAAGAGTAATACCTTTTATTTGGTATATGCTTATATTGGTGATATTAATATATTTTACGACGATCAACGCACACTAGCGGGGGTGTCGAAAAAACCAACCCCTATTTATCAAATTCAGATCACGAATCTCACTCGTCAAATGTGCCCAAGGGGTTAAAAATCTGCTAACACCAGCCAGAAACCAAAAAATAATTAAAATCATTAAAGTGTGAGGCTTCTCTGTAAAAAAAAGAAGCCAGAAAATGCCCGAGAAAAAACCTAAATAAAATTAGAAACATTGCATTGCATACATTTTATCATTAGGAAATGAATTATCGATGGTTTTAGAAGAAACCAATTTTGCCATTAATTTGAAAGCTCATCGCGTTGTATTTTTAGCTCTGGGAAATCGATTTATACTTATCGTATTGTGAATCTTTGGTTAATGTGTAGAATTAATAAATTGCCGGGAAGATCTGATGATAATTTTAAAAAATTCTGTTGAAAATACCGTAATTGGTTATAACTAATTTTTTTAAAAGCTTTAGATTCATCATAATTTTATGAAACTTTTTCTGGGGGGTTTCAGCGTAGGAGATCCGACGCCCAGGCGTCAAAATTACTTGGAAAATCGAAACATTAGTTCGACTGGGTCAGAGGGCAGTACGTCATCCTCGGATAAAAAACCAGTCAGAGTTAAACATTCATCGGGTATTACCGAGTACGTTCTGCTGTTTTTAAATTCTACATATATTTTCACAATTTAAAAATTCGCACGTCATTAGGTGTTTGCTTTGACGAAGACATCCATTCTTTAATTTGTTTTTGAATTTTGTGTTTTTCTAGGAATGATTCACAGGCACAAAATAGGAAACGGATGCAGCCCTCTGATGACACTATGTCCTCTAATTATGCTAATGAAAATCTTTCTTATGTTTCTCATTACTCAAACCATACGCCTTTCGAAGATGACGATGACGATGTGAAATCACCGTCATTTTCGAGTTCGGGGAGAAATTCCAGTGCCACAACCCTTCCCATTGGCGAAAAAAATTCTAAAATTCATCATATTTTCGGGAGTACTGTGTCTTTGAGAGATGCCGATTGAATTATTATATATTGAGATCAGTTCCATACGGTATAATAGTTGCAATAATGCAAAAAATTAGGTAAATAATCCAATGTTAAAATAGAAAATTAAAAACGCAGGGCTCTCAGTATAGTTCATCAATGTTTGTGTCCTTAGCAATGGCTTGACCTGGAAAAGAAACTTTGGCACCAGGAGTGAATTTTCAAGATTCTCAATTTTATGGTTTTATATTATATTTAAACTTCAAAGGAGCAATTTTAATGTTTTTATTTTTCAGGTAAGACAATTTCAACGGTCGGCGGGAAATATGATAGCACTTTAAATAATTTTTTTTTAAATATAAATTATATTTTTTATTTGTAGAAGTTTTATAATTTCATATGGTTTACATATCTCTTATTATTTTTATCATTGACATTTAACGGCGTTAAACGAAACAATATTCGAAAAAGTTTAGTTAAATTCATTAACAGTATTTAACTCAATGTAAATGCTTTAGAAAGTTTTTGGTATATCTCCTTAATTTATTCTAAATGGTTTTTACTTTTAGTAATTAGTGAGATTCTGATTATTTATTAAAAGCTCCGAAACAAATTATTAAAAAATTTTAAAATCTTCAAGTTTAATCAAAAAAATGTTTGCAGTATTTTCACATTCACATACTTTGAAAGTCCCGCCAAAGTGTCAGATTGAAGCTGTTACAGACCCTTGTCTGCACCAGTTCAAAGTAAAATTCCTCGACCTGAATTACGAATCCATTTTGAATTCATTATGAATACCTGGTTAAAGTACTAAATTTTAACGGATACCTTCAAATATTTATTACAAAAAAGATGCAATATGATGACCGTGCAAAAATTAAAAGAACTCATGAAGATCATTTAAGTTCAATTTCAGGGCCCTAATCGTTGTTTATATTCTCTATGGAAGCTACTTAACTTCCGCTTTGTATTCTAGTATTCAGCTGTCTATTGTGGAAGAAAATTCTTTGTGAAATTTTTATTTCATTTCTGGTAAAAATTATTTAGCTACTAAGAAAAATTGGCTGCTAAAACGGCCGGATTATCCGATGTCTAGTGCTGATCAGTTGCACAATTCCGTTGATCCCCCTGCAAAGAAGCGGAGACTTGCGTCGTCAGGAGAATCAGCCATTCAGGCAATACCGGACATGTCGCAAAATTCAGGCAACGATATCGACGAAGGGCTCTACTCTCGTCAGCTGTATGTTTTGGGTCACGATGCAATGCGTCGAATGGCCAAATCCGACGTGCTTATTTCGGGATTAGGTGGACTTGGAGTTGAAGTGGCAAAAAATGTCATTTTAGGTGGAGTGAAATCAGTGACATTACATGATGACTCAGTATGTAAAATCTCAGATCTGTCATCTCAGTTCTATTTGTCAGAGAATTGTGTTGGTCTGAATCGGGCAGAAGCGTGCCGCGATCAGTTAGCAGAGTTGAATAGCTATGTACCAGTTAGGTCCTATATTGGCCCATTAACTGAGGACTTTATCAAAAACTTTAGAGTTGTTGTGTTGACCTGCAGCACTTTAGATGAGCAAGAAAGAATTTCTGAAATAACTCACCAGAATAATATAGCGCTAATAATAGCAGACACTCATGGGTTATTCTCACAAGTATTCTGTGATTTTGGAAGGAATTTCACAGTTTATGACACAAATGGTGAAAACCCCATATCAACAATGATTGCTGACATATCTCGAGATACAGATGGAATTGTTACTTGCTTAGATGACACTCGCCATGGATTCGAAGATGGAGATTATGTAACTTTCTCAGAGCTTCAGGGAATGGAAGAATTAAATGATTGTAAGCCTATCAAAATCAAAGTCTTGGGTCCTTATACATTTAGTATTGGTGATACATCAAAGTTTTCAAAATACATACAAGGAGGAATCGTCACTCAAGTCAAGATGCCCAAGATGCTGAATTTCAAGCCTTTTCAAGAAGCCATCAAAGATCCACAAGTTGTATTAACTGATTTTGCTAAATTTGAACATCCAAATCAAATACATCTTGCCTTCTACACTCTTCACAAGTACATAAAGATGAACAAACAAATGCCGAGACCATGGAATAAAGAAGATGCCATTACCTTCGTAGAATTAGCAAAATCTATAAATCTTATCAATGATTTGGAGGTGAATGTGCCATTACTCCAACTCTTTTCCAATATCTGCGCTGGAGATCTCTGTCCCATGAATGCTGCTATTGGAGGTATTGTGGCTCAAGAGGTAATGAAAGCTTGCAGTGGGAAATTTCATCCGATATATCAGTGGCTATACTTTGATGCTATTGAATGTTTGCCAAAAAATGTTTCACTCTCAGAGCAAGACTGTTTGCCAAAAAACACCAGATATGATGCTCAAATAGCAGTCTTTGGCCAACATTTCCAAGAGGTTTTGGGAAAACTAAAATACTTTGTTGTCGGAGCTGGAGCTATTGGTTGTGAGCTCCTTAAAAATTTTGCCATGGTGGGAATAGGAGCTGGAGGCGGCCAAGTTTTTGTCACAGATATGGATTTAATTGAAAAATCAAATTTGAACAGACAATTCTTATTCAGACCTCACGATGTTCAGAGGTCCAAATCTGCAGCTGCAGCAAAAGCAATAAAGAAAATGAATCCATTCATGAATATAATTTCTCATGAGAACAGAGTTGGAACAGAAACTGAGAAAACATATGATGATGCTTTTTTTGAAAACTTGGATGGAGTTGCAAATGCTTTAGACAATGTTGATGCTCGAGTCTACATGGATCGCAGATGTGTCTATTACAGAAAACCTTTGCTGGAGTCTGGAACACTGGGAACAAAAGGGAACACACAAGTGGTTGTTCCATTTTTAACTGAATCCTACAGCTCTTCTCAAGATCCTCCTGAGAAATCAATACCTATTTGCACTTTAAAAAATTTCCCAAATGCAATCGAGCACACCCTTCAATGGGCTAGAGATAATTTTGAGGGACTTTTCAAACAATTCCCCGAAAATGCATCTCAATATCTCACTGATCCCATGTTTGTTGAGAGGACTCTTAAACTCCAGGGAATTCAGCCTGTGGAAGTTCTAGAATCTGTAAAGCAAGCATTGGTTGATGAGAGACCCAAAAGTTTTCAAGATTGTGTTGCCTGGGCCAGAAATCACTGGCAAGAGCAATATAATAATCAAATTCGTCAGTTGTTGTTTAACTTTCCACCAAACCAAGTCACATCAAGTGGACAGTTGTTTTGGTCAGGACCAAAAAGATGTCCTGTCCCACTTGAATTTAATTCTAATGATCCATTGCACATTGATTACATACTTACCGCAGCTAATTTAAAAGCAAGTGTGTACGGAATACCACAAAACAGAGACAGAAAAGCAATCGCAGAGATGGTGGATAAAGTTGTGGTTCCTGAGTTCACACCCAGGTCTGGTGTTACTATTGCAGAAACAGACTCTCAGCTCCAAGTTTCAAATGGAAATGATATTAATACTGATAAGTTAAGAATTTTGCAGCAGGAATTGCCTTCTAGGGAGGAGTTAAGTGGCCTTACCATTAACCCAATTGAATTCGAGAAGGATGATGATACAAACCTTCATATGGATTTTATAGTGGCTGCATCTAATTTGAGAGCTGCCAATTATAAGATTCCACCGGCAGATCGCCACAAAAGCAAATTCATTGCAGGTAAAATCATCCCTGCGATTGCCACCACAACTTCTGTAGTTGCCGGTTTAGTGTGCTTAGAGCTTTACAAGTTGGCTCAAGGGTTCAAAGACCTGGAGATGTACAAGAATGGTTTTGTCAACCTTGCTCTTCCATTCTTTGCATTCTCAGAACCCATCCAAGCTCCAAAGAAAAAATATTATGAAACAGAGTGGACTCTCTGGGACCGTTTCGAGATCGAAGGAGAAGTCACTCTTCAGGAATTCTTAAATTATTTTAAAGACAAATTCGGTTTGGAAATAACAATGCTGTCTCAAGGTGTTTGCTTGCTTTACTCATTCTTCATGGGTGCATCAAAGATGCAAGAAAGATTACATTTAAACATGTCAGAGGTAGTTAGGAAGGTGTCCAAGAAGAAGGTGGAACCTCATGTGAAAGCATTGGTTTTTGAGCTCTGTTGCAATGACAGAAACGGAGAGGATGTTGAAATTCCTTATGTGAGATACACTTTGCCCAACTAACTGCTCTCAACTGAACATATTTTTATTGAGTGGTGTTGACTAACCTAGAAATATTGTAATTATTAAGGGTAATATAATTGTATGGACAAAAAGTGATGATATGTTTTTGCTTGTTTATTTTTGTGTAATAATTTCATTCATATATTTGGCCGATTCATATAAGAAAATGAATCAAAAGTGTAAATCCACATTTATCGTTTAAAAAAAAAAAAAGAAAACTTTTACTAGGAGCAGTGGATTTTTTTTTATTTTAGAAAAATAGCTAATTTTAAAAACTTAAAGTGATTCAGTGAAAAAATAATCATTAGCACTTGTATCATAAAAATAATTTTTTTGTAGTAGTCATTTGCATTTGTAATTTAATTTTTTGTCATTGGTTTTATTATAAGAAAAATTATTCAAACTTTTTTTTGTACAACAAAGAACTTAATTTTATTTGAAATCCCACAGGTTCATGTTCATGTATTATTTTAATAAATTAATGTTTTAAAAATATATATTGTTTAGTTGCTCATCATTGATTTGCATTAATATTTGCTGAGTTAGAAAATAGACATTAATATCCTTTGAAATTCTAAAGGTTCCTTTACATAAATTATTTCATTTTTACTGTTAACAACTACAACAGAAGCAAAAGATAGGTTTGAAGTTTATTTTTAAAAGGTAATTGGAGATGAGAAATTTATAGCGGAAATTTTGTACTTTTCTGAATTTTATATTTCTTGGTAAATTAGTAATTACTTATAACGACTTTGTGCAGATTAAAGCCCTTTCCAGTTTACTTCTGTGCTTCCCTCCAAAATTTCGGTTTGAGAATAATTCTACTTAATTAATGAATTCTTAATGTTTGAATTAATTAATGAATAAAATTTCACTATGTCAGCATGACTTTGAAAATCACCAGCTTATTTTTTTCATAACTATAAAATACCAAAAGTTAATTTAATTCGGTGTCTAAATCTAAAATATAATTTTAAAAATTGTCGTTTCTAAGTTCTTTATGTAGTCATGTAAAATATGCCTATGTTGTATTGTAGCACAGCAATAATTGAGCCTTTTTTTTCTACTTTAATTTTTAAACAGAGCTTTGGAAGTTTTATAAATATAAAATATAATATTTATATTTTTTAAATGGTGATTTATTCCATAATGTGATATGAACATAACGAAATTAACAGCATTTCTTAAAATCATCGCAAGAGAGATAAAGGTTTGGAGTAATATCTTTAATATTTAATTCATTTCATTTAGTGAACTGGGTGTCAAACTTTAATTTAAAAAAGTCTAAGAGATATAACGCAACCAATAATGTAAATTTATTTATTCGGGGCTTAAATCAAATTGAATATAAAAAAACTGAAATGGTTCTTGTGGGTGACAACCAAGTAATTCAAGAAGGCTGTGACTCGACGGTTATAACTTTCAAAAAAAAAAAATAAATTTAGGACTGCATTTTGTTTTAGCACACTGTCATACCAATTTAGCAGTAAAATGTTATTTCAGATCAAATATATATTACAAATACATAATACAATTAGTGTTCATTGTATGTGTTGTTAAGAAATCTTGAATATTAAAGGAGGCCTGCAATAGGTGAGGATTGAGTGCTTTGAAAATTTTTATTATTCATGTAAAACTTTTTTGGAAATACTGTTGGGCTCTGCTTTTATATAATTCCTTTTAGCTAACCAATTAGATCAGTGCTTAAGCTTTTCTTGATAATAGAAATGTATAATAATGATATCATGCCTTTAAAAGTATGGTAAGAGTACATTGAAATACAACTAACATATTTTTCTACGTCAGTACGTATTTAAAAATAATTAACATTTTTCACAAAAATAAATTGCTAGCTTGAATAACTAATAATAAAGAGATGATTTTTAGGTGCTGACAGTTGTTTTTAGAGTTAAGGACAATGAAATCAATATTGAAAATATTAGTTAAAATAGAAAAACAAAAACACACATTTAAGTTAACATCAATTCAGATTCTTTCAGATCATAAGAACTACAATTTTTATAATTATTGTGAACTTTATAATTGTGTCATTAACCTAAGCTAAACAAAATTAAAAGTAAGTTTTGGGTTTAATACAGTTCTTCTGCATACACTAAAAATTAATAATTTTATTAGGCAAAGCCATGAGTGAAGATATAAAGGAAAATTTTGCTCAACTTCAACATGAATATCTCAAATTGATGGATGAGCTGAAACATGTGAAAGAACATACTTTTTCCATTGAAGAAGCTTTTAATGTACAGTCTTCCGAATTAGTCAAAGAAAGAAAACGAGTAAAAAGGTATTAATGTATATTAATTAATATAACTTTTCTAAATCTGTCTGTTTGAACCATTAATTAAACAGATTAACAGCATGTAAAAAAATTACAGAGATTATGTTTTCTCTACTAATACTGGTTACTTAAAACTGAACCAAATTTATTCAGGAAAAAAAATTTACTCATAAATACCTATAAAATTTAAATGCAATATTATATTTAATAAAAAAATCACACAATTAATTACAAAAAAATTAAATTTTATAATTACAGTTTGGAACAACAAAATGACCGTTTCTGTGAAATTGCTAAAGAAAAGGATCTTCTGATAGAAACACTAGAAAATGATAAAAAAAAATTAATTAAACTAAACACTGAGCTGTCATCAGAGAAAATATTAATTCAGGAAAAATTAAAAAAGGAAAAACTAATAAAAAAAGAACTAGAGACATTAAAAATTCAAAAAGATGAACTGAAGATTGCATTTGATAAACTCAAAGAAGAAAACCAAAAATTAATTTCTGAACTTTCACTGAAATCTGAAGAATGCTTTTTGAGTGCTGTTACTGTGAAAGATCTTCTGCTTCAAGTTAAGGCAAGTTTTTTAGTTATTTTATTAATTATAAAATTTTCACTTATTCCTTTCTTTGGCATAAAGTTTTGAGAAGTGTTTTTTTTTCACCTCAGAATTCAAATACTGCCAAAAAATGTGTTCTTTAATGTTGAACATTACTCTCAGTGAAGTGTTTTTGTTTCTTATAATTTAAATCAAGTTTTTTTTAAAAAAACGGCAAAAACTTAAGATCCTAATAATGAAATTAATTTAAATTTAAAATTATTTGAAAGGCCTACAGAAAAAGCCATAACTTACTTGTGATGCGCTTTCTTTTTAAATTATATGGCTGAAAAGAAATGAATTTAATTCTACCTCTTTCATTGCTGAGAAAAATTCGCAAAAAAATTGAAAAACCGTTACCACTTTGATCATAAGCAGCTTTTCTAACTTGAGGAAGTCTTAAAGAATTATAGTAACAGAAGGAAATTTTAAAACACCGGCATTTTTTATTCTGAATCAACTTTAAAAAAAAATAATTCCTTATCTAACCAGCCAAGGACGAATTTCAAAACAAATAATCTTCTTAGAGCCTCAGTTGTCTAATAGAATTCCGGCATATCACATCTCTTTAAAATGAATTCTATAGTTCCGAAAATTAAACTCAGCAATGGTCAGCAAATTCCAATCCTGGGACTGGGAACGTGGAAATCAAAACCCGGAGAAGTTACCGAGGCGGTGAAATATGCCGTTGAAATTGGATATCGTCACTTCGACTGTGCTTATATCTATCAAAATGAGAAAGAGGTAGGCGTTGGATTAAGTGAGAAAATTGCCGAGGGAATCATTAAAAGAGAAGACATTTGGGTTACGAGCAAGTTATGGAACACCGACCATCATCCGACACTGGTTGAGAAAGCTTTGCGGCGCACTTTGTCAAATTTACAGCTGACCTACTTAGATCTGTACCTCATTCACTGGCCTCATGGTTTCAAGGAAGGAGATGAACTGTTTCCAGTCGATGAGAATGGAAGCACCATTTTCAGCGATGTCGATTACGTGGACACGTGGAAAGCCATGGAGGAATGCGTGAAAAAGGGTTTGACCAAATCCATCGGTCTGTCCAACTTCAACAGTGAACAAATCGATCGGGTTTTGGCCATATCGACCATAAAACCAGTGGTCAACCAAGTGGAGTGTCATCCGTATTTGGCTCAGAAGAAATTGTCGGAATTCTGCAAGAAACGGGACATGGTAATAACAGCATACAGCCCACTCGGATCACCGGACAGACCTTCTGCCAAGCCCGAAGAACCGGTGCTTTTGGAGGAGAAAAAGTTGTTAGAATTAGCGGCCAAGTATGGGAAAACGCCGGCACAGATTTTAATCAGA
The DNA here is from genome assembly GCA_028293925.1 of Brueelia nebulosa. Taxonomy (NCBI): domain Eukaryota; kingdom Metazoa; phylum Arthropoda; class Insecta; order Psocodea; family Philopteridae; genus Brueelia; species Brueelia nebulosa. The sequence continues at coordinate 2,116,014 of JAQIBA010000001.1, forward strand.
TATCAGTTAGAACGTGGAAATGTCACCATACCGAAATCAGTGACGAGAAAAAGAATCAAGGAAAATTTTGAAGTGTTTAATTTTAGTCTTACCAGCGAAGATATTAAAAAAATTGATTCATTAGATAAAAATGAAAGGTTAATTTTAGTGAGTAATGCTAAGGCTCACAAATATTATCCATTCAGTTTAGAATTTTAATTTATGCAGAATATCATATGACGTAAGCTTAGTTTTCGAAAAATTTTTTAATTTAAATTTTGGTGAAGAAAATATGTTAAATTTAAAAAGAACTTAAAAATCACATACAATACTCACGGATTACATAATTTTTTTAACGTTACAATGTCAAGAAACAGTTTATGTAAACTAAAGCCGAACAACAGTGGAAATTTATGTATAATTTTTTTGAAAAAGGATGAAATAAATTATGCTTTTTCTATGGATTTATAAGTTAGTCTTGAAAAGAAGCACTGTTATGCTCGAAATAATTTATAAAGTGCTATTACTTTGACTTTATATTATTTTGAACCTTAATAAAGTTATGTCGAAGCTTAATTTTATTTGTTACAGATGTTAATATTTATTTCCATGAGAGAAAATATAATGGTTTCATAATTTACGAATATATCATGTAATCACGAATTTGTTGTTATTTTTCCTTGTTATTTTTATTGATAGTCCCCTTGATGAGCGGTTTAATCCCCGAATAAGCTCCTAAACAGAATCTATCAGAACTCCTTTCATTCCAACAATTTTTCAAGGTTCCTAGGCCCGAAAACCAATTATTTGTATCGTATTTTATAAGTAGTATTTGCATAAAATTAAATTATGAAAGAAAATTCAGCGAAAGCAAAAAATTAATCAAAAGACTAATTAATCCTCCAATTTTTTAGGAGCTAGAAATCGAAAAAGAAGAGTTAATAGCCATGCGAGACGTGTTGCTGTCGGAAGAAAAAGAAAAGAGGATGAAAGCTTCGGAAAATTTGGAGGTAAAAAAGAAAACTGTCTCAACCTAAACTGGTTTCAGTTATAAATAATGTTAATGCCAATATTTATGTGGAAAGCTGTATTAGTGATTCTCAATCCATAGACATATTATGGTTGAGCATAATTTAGGCCCTACCTTTAAATAACAGTGACTGTAAAGTTCAGTAAGAATTTAACACTGCCATTAAAAAGTATAAAGAAAATTTAATTTTTGATTTCTAAAAATATACAAATGATTTGTAACTGTACTCTGCTCTTTTTAAACAGTATTATTTTTTTTCAGGGCTTTTTTAGGAAAAGTCCAGAATGGTCAAAGTCTCATATGAATCAATACACTCAGAGTGAGCAAAATTTAAATTCGTCCAGGGAAAAAATTAATTTAAACCTTCGGGAGGAAATTTTAGAAGTCGAGGTATGATTTTAAAATTCCAATTAATTTTAAATAGTCGAGCGGTTATTAAAATTCGATGGCATTTCATTTCAGCTCCGAGAAAAGCAAATTAAAATTGAACAGCTTGAAAACTTACTATGCAGGAAGGAGGAAGAGGAATCGGCAAGAAATCAAACAATAGTCGAACTAAAACAAAAATTGAGTAATGCAGGCTTATTAAATTACAATTCAAAGATTGACTTAGGACTCGATTCGTCGGCTTTTTATGATATTTACAGACATTTGCTTAAGTTACTCAATTGGTAAGTTGAAAAATTTACAGAACTAACTAACAGAGAGGGCAATATTGTATCTTTACAAATTACGAATTCCCTAAACAATCTTTCCGAATGGATATCCATTAAAGTGCAAAGTTGGAGATAATTAAATTCGGTAATTTCAGTTTGCCTTTCGGCAGTTAATTCTGTAATCGATATATTTTTAATGTCATAATCAATACATGCATTTAAATAATTATGTAATTTTACTTGATTGTGACTCTTCAGAAATTCAATTTGAGAGTAAAATAAAATGGTCAAACTGAAAACTGATAAATTTTATAAAACTAATTACTTTTATGGAGCCGATAGGTGAAATATAAAACGCAAATAACATATGTGAATTCATGCGTCAAAAAAATGAGTATAATTTTTACATATTTCAACGAATATAGAATTTATCATTCAGATGAAAGTAACATCGTAAGATTTTACGTAATGTCTAAATCTATTTTTGCGATTAGCATGAAAATCCCGAAGAAGTATATAAGCTGAGAATTATGAAACGAAACGGAGACTCGAAAACTACCCCTGCGCCGGGTTCGTCGGATTTGAAACCCTTGTAGTCATCTCGGAGCTTTCGTCGTGAAGCTTTCATTTTCCTTTCGTTCGGTTTCATTTTTTACGGGCGTGGTTGATTTTATTTTTTTTTTTAGTTTTCTTTCAACTCTTCTCTGGTTGACTTACATTCATTTAGTATTCACATTCTGTGGGGTTATAATTAGCGGTGCAGCACATTTAATGTTAATCATTCCTTATGTAATTCGTAAAGAATATAAAATCTGTCATTAATGTTCAATATTATTGTATTAATTTATAATTAATGCAATGGTACTTATTTTTTAACCCGAATTTGGCATTTTACTCTTTATTGAGAGTTACTTTAAAAGAGTACCGATCTGTTCTTATCGATATCCGCCAGTTAGATATTATAAATTCAGTATGACATTAAACCGAAGTTATCATATATTTCATAAACTATATTTTCAGTTACATTTTTTTTACATTTAAATCTTTAAGGGAATTGAGTTTATGAAATTGTCAGTGAAATGAATAAAAATGAAAAATCATTTTATATGCAAAAGGTTCTGTGCTACTATTTTGGAGTTCATTATGTTTTTTATCTGTAAAAAACGTTCTTTGAACATCGAAAAACGTAAAATAATCGAATATGCACGAAATGAGTGCGATAGCCTTAAATTTTTAGCCAATGAAATTGGATGTAACTCTTCAGTTTGAGCACATGGGGAATTGTCTCTCTACTTGCATTAAAAGGTTGGAATGCCATTTTACTATAAAACTTAAAAAATAAATATAACCATTTATTTTGACTTATATAATATAAAAACTAAAGTTAAGATTTTCGTTATTAACTTTTACATATGGTGACTCTATTCTTGTTTTATTATTTAAATAATTTTTTCAGTAGTAACTTTAAAAAAATAAACTTGGTTTATAAAATTTATAATGTAGATTTTAATAGGTTATTTAGATTAAACCTGATACTTGACAACTTTGAAATGAATAAACTGTTGCAAAATATTATTACTATTTACCAAAGTGAATTTTACCCTTGGTAATTAGAGCTTGTAATTAGTTTCATTTTTTTTAGTTCAGATTCCCAATGCTTCTGTAATTATTACAAATATGACTCTCTAATGAGCAGAGAAGAAATTTAATTGGAAATGGGTAGCTTATAGTGTTTGTATTAAAGGTGATTTTTTTAAATAAGAGTAAATTGTAATTTCAGGCCGGAAGGTCATCCTGGAGAATGTAAATCTTTAACGGAAGTGGCATCACTCTCTGTGGTTGTCAAAGACGGAGTGCAAGCAACTCAACCGAGTTTTGTTCGGATAATAGAAACTACAAGCATCGCAAGTCAAACCGATCCAGTGAAAAATCTCTCTCCAGTATTACCGTTTAAATGTTTTGAGGTAAAAAGGTCAAACTTGTGACATTTCATAATGTTACTGCTAACGTCCTCTCTGGTTTCCACTTCATTTAGACTCCGACTGTTTTATATTTGACGTTCGGATTTATTTTTTTCAGAAATTACAATCAGACCAACTTACATCCGATTCAGATGATGAAGTCGATGAATGTCTTTCGTCTGTGGAGAATAGAGTGCGAAAAGGTTTTCACCTTTTTACAGAAATAAAAAATTCTGATTTGGATATGGATCTATACAGGTATACTGATTTCAAAAAAAATAATATTATGCAACTAAAATTTTCTTTTTACAGTTTATACTGTACACAGTTTAATTGCTTTTTATGAAATATTTATTCGGTTTCAAAGTGGATTTTAGAAATGATTACTTATGATAAGGAAATAATTTTGTACAAAATAAGTTGTAACGCTTTGAAAAATTTGCAATTATATTACAGTGACGGTTTGTTAACAGGTCTTGCCGGAAGCTTTCGGTGCTTCCAGAGGAAGACACCGATGAATCTTTCAGTAGAAAAGGTTCATTTCGAAAGTCTAACAATTCTAAATATTATCGTTATAATTCCAAAATCAGGTCGGCCGACGACATAACAAATATTAAGTCTATTAAATCTTCACTAAAGGGTTCCTCCTCCTATTCAAACATCAATAGGAACTACAAAATTAAAGAAAACAATTCCTTCGAATTAATATGGAGCAATCACAATTCGTGCAGCTTTAATTTAAAAAATACCGACAAAGAGAATTTAATTAATGACGAAAAGAAATGTAATGATGCCTCCGAGTTTGTCGTGTCTTCGAGAGATATCCTCCGACAACCTTGTTCATTTGATAGTTACTTAGATCCTGCAAATAAGAACAGTTCTTTCCTGCCAAGACAGATATCGGATCCGATCCAACACGCGGGTTTTACCTCTTTTGCAGCTCAAAGGGGAAGTTATTTGAGAAAACCAAAATCAACTTGCAGGCCGCTCACGTTGCCTTGTAACAAAGAAGAGAAAAAAAAAGAAGATAGAATCTGCAAAGTTCGCTTTGATCTGAAAGAAAACGCATATAAAGATGAAGAAAGTGTTACCGAAGGAAAACTCAACACTTCTGATTTGTATAATAGTAAAAATACAAAAATTGTATCCCGTTTTAGAATAGAAACGATAGACGAAGCTGAATTTCGAAAATCCTTAGAAGAAAATTCAAGAAACGCATCGTTGCATCGAAAAAGACCACCTCTTGTACATTCAACTGCTTATAAGAAGTCTGCCCTTAGAGATACTATAAATGTTAGTGAACAAAGCGAAACTCCATTAAATGACGTGCAAAAACATAATAATTTTCCTTCGGAATCTCCAGACAGTCCAGCCTATGATACAGCCGCTGAAGAGTCGTCATCAGAAAGCTATGACGTCGATAGTTTAGGAAGCAACTACATGGATGACTTATATCCATTGAAAAGGAGAAGACAGTCGGATATTTCGTGCAATTCATTCGAAGATAGTCAGGACAATAGCGAAGGAAACGATATTATACTAAAGTCCATAAAACTCCACACAAACAGCGATTGTCTGATAATGAAAGAGCTCAAAAAAGAGTGTTCAGATTCTTCCGGTTCGAGCGGTGGTTCTGAAATACCGTACATTGATGCCGAAGACCTCCCCGTTATAAAGTTAAGTCCAGATATAGTGAAACTCGATCCGACTCCCGAAATATTTTTCCTCGAAAAGCAACACTCGACTACTTTGTCTCCTGGAAGTGTTTCCGACGGTTCCGACACGTATTTCACCCCCAGTGATGTCACCCCCGTATCTGAACACAGCGAATTATCTCCTTCGGCTCAGATAAAAACTTCCGGTTTATACAAATCTCCGACAGTGTTAAAAAATCTAGCCAATTTCGAATTGCTGGCTGCTTTGAACAATTCCAGGAAACTATTGCAATGTGAAATCATCAAAGAAGAGAACACCGAAGATGTTGACAACGTGGGTAAACCCACTGTGTATGCAGAAGAGAGGACACATTCAGAGGAGACAATAAAAGATAGTTTGATTCGAACATCATCGGACGTTTCCGAAACATCCGAATCGGATACTTTAACCTATGGTACAGTTAAATCTCATATGACGGCCAGTTCTGATTGCGATTCAGATACGTATGTGACTGTGTGGTCGGACAGGTCTTTTGGTCTCGAAAGAAAATTTTCCGATCCTTCGGAAAACTCAAGCTCACCTTATAATACGCCTCCCGATACCAGCTCCGCTAGTTTCTGCACACCACCGGATACTTACTCTCCCATTTTGAATTCATTAAAAAGACTCTCCGCTGGAAATACGGATAAGTCCGGGATCTATTTAGAGAAAAATCTCTACAGCACTGACACCTCCAGTCCTTTACTTCAAAAAGTCTCCAGACTGGAATCAGGGAATAATGGAATCTACGACAGGATAGACTTTGAAAGAGGAAATCCTGCGGGACAAAATTTCACTGCGGTGTTTGATTCACCCAAACTGGAGTTTTATGAAACTAACGACGCTGCTGAAAATCTGGAAGCCTTTCTTCAGACAGAAGAAGGTCTTAAACTGGAGTCGCAATCTGAAAAGGAACCAAACATTCCGCATAGTTCGAGCGATGATCGACTGTTTCAAATGGAAGAATTCGCGAAAGCTTTCTCTGGACAGTATAACCTCGAAAGTCCGGTTCTTTTGGAAAGACGGGGTAAAAAGCATCCGCCATTGTCCCGTCAGAACAGCACTGAGGATTCGAATTTCCTCGAGCCTCACGACTCCTGTTTGAATTTATCGGAGGAAATCTCCTCGCCGTCGACCACTCCGGACACTTCTAATAAAACAGTCATCCTCAAGAATAATCCTCTCACAGTGTCAAATACTATCGATCTGGAAGACGACTTTTCCATATCGGAGACGGAATTACAGATTAATTTTGGTGGTTCCCAGTCGGAAATTACGGAGGCGAACAAAGAACCCATTGTGCGATACACAAAAGACATACATTGCCTCTCCGAGCCTTGCACGCCGTCCATTTCTTCTGCAGATTTCCTCAGCTTTGCAGTTCCGCGTAAACACAGATCGAGTATCACGGAGGTGTCGTTGGTGCTTGGGAAATTCAAAACCGATCCTCCCGAAATTATAGTGTCGAATCTCTCCTCAGAGTCGGAAAATTCTGAATTGGATGTGCCGAATTACACGGAAAGAGACTTCGCCTCTAACGCGTCCGATAGATCGGAAGTGCATTTATCAGATGTTAATTCGCCTTCTGAGTGTTCGGGTAGCTCTGGTTCTGAGAAATCGGATTTATGCGATTCGTCGAAAACCGATGATTTTGACCGAAATCAACCACCGGAAAATTCGGAAGAGGACATCGTTGGCAGCGATGAGAAGGATTCAGATCAGTAGTAACCTTCGTTCAGTGTGAGAGATGTTAAAGTGGAGGCGGTTTCTTCTTGCGGTGAAACTTCCATCGTTAATTTATGGGGCAAGTTTTTACTCTTTGATCTCTCCGTGCACTTTGTGTTGGTCCACCTGTAGCTGATTTGAAAGCAGCTTTTATTAATGTTGTCTATTCTCAAATCTTTATCGGTTTTTGGAGCTGCCATTGTTAAAGGCAAATCCGAACCTGTGAGAAATCTTAAGCCGTACTTAAACCATTGCTTCTCTTAATTTTTCTTCTTAATAATTTTTATAGCTTTTTGAAAATGATAATTAGGGCGCACGTTTGAATAAACTGACATTTTTAATTTTAGCACTGTAATGTGAAAGCATGAATTTATGCATGTGCTTTACTCTTGATTTACTTGATTTCGCTCTGAGTGAAGCGAAGAATTGTCGAATCAACAAAAATTAAGTTAGAAAAAGTATTTCAGTCCCTATTCATTTCGTAATGTAGTGTAATATGTGTTATTAAGGTTATATTAATAATATGGGATTTGAAAAATGGCGAAACCTTTTTATTTTTAAAAAAGGTTGAAAACAGTCAAATTTTAATAGTGAATGACGGAAGGAATTCTCGTTTCTCGTACGTTTAAATTAAAATGTTTTTTAGTTAAGGTTTAAAAGGTTCCGAGCTTTAAAGTGTAGAAAATAGATGAGTGATGTTTCGTACATCATCTGAGCATTGTTGGCTCTCGGGAAGATTCAATGTTTACTTTGTTTTTGTAATTATCGTCATTACTGTGATTCGGGACATAATTAAAAAACCGTGATGATCTTATGTTCTCCGTAACGAACCCTCAACGGAAGAATTACCAAAAATTCTTTTGAAAAAATGTTGAGAAAAAAACTTTTCAGATTCATAACTTTTCTCCTTTCGATTCGCACACTTGAAATGTTGTTTACAAAAAAATTCTGTTATTTGCGAAGTAGAGTTTATAAAGAAAATGAAAAAGTTGGGAGTTTAAATCGAATAGAAAAAGAACACACAAAGTTTTCTTTTTGGAAAGTTTTTTGAAAGGGAGCCAAAAATCATTTGAGTTTAATTTAAATATGGCTGCGAGAAAACATTTCTCGGATAATTAAGACTTCTTCGAAAGTTTTCAAGTAAGTCATGCATATCTTTTAAAAATACCCGTAAAAGTATTTTAAACAGACTTTGTTTCACTTAACATTTTTTACAATTGTAATCCCAAAAATTCAATATTTATTTTTTCTAAATTTATTTAATATTTTGTGTTTTTACTTTAATTTGGGAATTATTCTGAAAACTATTGAAAAAGTAAAAACTGAGTGGCGATAAAAATTATTGTTTCAATTTGCATACAGAGAAGACAATTGGATTTTTACAATTCAAATTTCGAATTTGGAGTATTTTCTTTTTAGAATCTCATATTCTCTAAGAAAGCTCATAGCAAATCTCCTCCAATGTGTTCGGAAATGATAATTTCATATCACTTTTCCATATAATTGGGCAGCGTTGGAAAAAACGCGCTTAAACCGCCACTGAGTGTAATATCGAGATTTGAGCTCACAAAAAATTTAACTTTGAAGCAATTCAGTTATAATTTGCTAAGCCTTTGGCATAGGTTTACGCGATTCGCAATCATCGACTGTTAATGTGCTTATACTGATTTTATCGTTTTTGCATTTTTACTCTTTCGCGTAGATTTCGTGTGCTTTTTTTTACAGCCACAGGAATTTTTTAATTGTGCCACACATATTTAAATCAATGAACCTGTTACACTACTTTTAGGTATGATTTATTTAAGTGTTTTTACGTTGGAACGAATTTACTTCCCCTAATTTGATCGCGTGATTCAGTGAGCCTTTTCCCTGTTTATGTCGAACTCTATTAAAGGTTTCACCGCTGAATTCCCGCCCGTTTTCTTTTTACTATATTGTTTCTCCCGCTTTCCCGTAAATACCTAATCAGTGCTTTAAAAGGGTTAAAGCTTTATCAAACAAATCAAACTTAATTCTGCAAAAAGCCGATACCAAAGTCCTTGAAAATTGGTCACGGTTAGGGAAATATGTTTTAATAATCATATCAGTTTTTCAAAATGCTAAACTTTAATTCTTAAAAAACTGTTCTGCACTGTTTTTGGCGAAGCGGGTAAAAGTAAAGTATTATTAATGAAGAAGCACTCTAAGTCTTAAAAATTTATATTAATATTAAGTGCTTTGCCTGGTGAGAATTTCATGGATGCAAAAAAAGGGTTTAATTGAAGGATATTGATCTCATTTTGAGAATTTTCCATTGAATTCCAAAGTGTTTTTTTCCCAACGGTATTGAAAAGCCTTTGGTCCATTGAAGGTTATCTCAGTAATGTCCGCAATACAATCTTATTTACTTTTATTGCAATACTTTTCTCGCAATGTATAATATTGGGAAACGCTTTGAAAGAATCCGGTGCTGCATTTCGGAAGCTTTCGTTTGTTTAATGACATGTAATAATGGATATGAATTTAATAATATTTAATGTTTCAGGAGTGGAATTTCATATGAATTGAAGGTAAATGCCTGACCTTGAAAAAATTGTTGTTCCAATAAGTCTTCTTATCGTGGAAAGTCTTAATAGGTTTCAACGAGTCTCGTTCCCATAGATATTTTACACGTTGGTCTTAAAATTGAATGAGTTTCCAACCCCGGGCAGTCATTATTTCAACGGTTGTTTTTTTAAGAAAGGATTTAGAAATTCCCAAAGTGGGGAACTTTTGAGTATAGTCTTTCTATAGAAGCGGCAACGGTGCTCAATGTCGCAGATTCATTCACAATTCTGTGAATTCGCAGTGAGGGGCTTTTCTCTAAGCTCATGCATTTAATTCCATCACGAAAACGAGTTCGTTCCTATAACCTTGTGTGTTGGTTCACATGACGCCTAATGTCTTACTTATTAAGTATCATGTTAACTTGTTTCCAGATGTGATTGCGCACTTTGTGTATTTTTTTATTTATAAAACCACTGTTTGAAATATTAGGTAATGACCAGTGATTAAAATAGATTTCAAATAACTCGGTGTAAAATTTTAGTTTTATTTGTTTTTTTGGCGGTTAACTTTTTCTCGTGGATGAATGTTATTAGGTAGAATCCGGTTGATTATCAGTTTGTTGTGTTGAGTTGAAGTGGAAATCATATTTGGTATTTTTTTTTACAATAGCGGTTAAAAGTATTTTGACAATAGAAAATTTAATAGTTTCTTAGTTAATTATTTTACTGTAATATTTTATTATGTATTATTTAGTTATCAATACTATTCTATCAATACTTCTGCGTTTTGTTTCTGCTTCTATTAACACTCTTACTTTTATTATTAGTAATTATTATAAAGATAAACCCTTTGTTTCTTCTGTTAATTAATTAATATTACATTTATAATTGTTGTAAAGCATTTTAATGAAAGCCAATGAAATTTAACTTTTGTAAGTAACTCTTACGGATGGAAAACGAACTACTTTGTATTGTCAATACTTTTGGGCGCTACTGTAGATAATTAGACGCTTGAACTGAAAAAGTGATTAGCTCAATTTAAATTTGACAAAGTAATTAGGTTGACAAAAAATGAAAATATTAATTAAAATTTATAATTTTCGTAAATGTTTTCCAGCATGTCCAAAGGGAGTGCCACTGTAAAATTAAGTCGGGATTCGGGCGAAGTTTCTTCCGCTTCCGAAAAGGACTCCGACAACTCCAGAGACCTCAATTTAAATTCAAAAAAATTCGCCGATTGCAATTTAATCGGTACATTAAAGGAAAATCTAAATGACGAACGCGGAACAAATGAAAAACCGCGGGAGAAAAAAAATTCAAATAAAAAATTAAACGTAGAATTTGACGAAACCAAAAAAACGGAAACGATCATCCAGGACAGAGAAACTAAATCGGATCTGGTAAAATTCCTTTTTTTTTTATTTTTGTATTCGATTGATAAGTCACAATATCTTAAAAAAATGATTTCCAATCACAGGAAAAATAAAAGAATTAATTTTGTTAAGGTTTATATAATTATTAACAACCAATTACGATTTTTTTCATCGGATAGGACAGCAATCTAGACCAAGAGGACTTTGAACATTCATTGGAGGCAAGAAAAAACCAAATTCCAGTTACCAATATTTCAACTCCTAAATCGGGATCAGTAGAATCGCAAGCTCTGTGCACTTTTCATTTAAATAATACGGATTCTTCAATGGAACCGGAAAATGGAAGGCAAACATATTTGCTCGCGAAGACTGCTTTGTAAGTACTTTTTGGGTGTGTATTGTACTTTTCTGTTGCCTGCAAACTGAACTATTATTGTTGGTTCTCTTTATAGAAATGAAAGTGATTCTCTTTCGAATGAGGAAGTCTGTAAAAAGTTTCAAGATTTGAGTTTTGCATTCAAAACGGATTCAATGACGATTCCGAAAAGGTTACACCTGACGAAAAGGAGGAGAGATCAAGCGGAATCCAATATAGAAAATGAACTCAAAGTTATTAAAGCCAAATTGAAAGTAAGTCTGAAAAAGTGGTACTCTTTTGGTGTATTCGGTATCGGTATTCGGTGTATCAGAAAAAAGGAGATACAACGATCGATGAGAATTAAAACATTCTAATCAATGAAATCAGTAATATAATGTAAATGTCCTCCGGTTTATTCAACCAGTTTTCGTTTAACTTTTAAAAATACAATCGGAGAATTTTTCAATCAATAATTGAAGAACAAATGCTTCTTTGTGATTTCAGTTAAAATAAATAAAAGTCCTTTTTCAATCCGGGTTTGATATAAATATTTATCAAAAAGATTCAAAATCGTCTGTGTCAATAATCTTCGAGTTTCTTCAAACTCAAACATTTTCCTTTTTTTTTCTGGATTGAATCGGAGCTCCCAATTTTTTTTCAGACTCTTCAGTATTTGTGTCTTAACAGCGAATATGCGAATTTAATGGCTGACCTGAAAAAACAAGTGGATTTCGTGCTCAATGCTGTCATACAGTTATCAAGCAGCGCAGAGAGTTACGGTTACACGCAACACGAAGAGAAATTTTTAGAATTCGTTACCATTATGCTTCAACATGTGGAAAATATAAAGAGTTCAAAAAGCGATGCGTCTGACAAACTCAAGTCAGAAAAAATAAGGTAGAGTATACAATTGGGGAATGTGTGTTTTGGAAAGGTACAGACTCCCCATCTTTGGCCACCTTTCAATAACCCAAATATATTAATGTATTAGTTAGAAATTAATGTTTTAATTGTAATTAATTCAATTGACTAAATTTCACTCCCTTTTTTGACCTCTTCTTGAATGAATAATACTCACTAAACCTTGGGGAGTCGCTATGTTGGGTGTTTTTAGGGGTTTTGGGGTTAAATTAATAATTATTTATTTAATTTTTCAAAAGATCTCAATCTGCGATGGTTCTAGACAGCGAGATACACGAAGACAGAATGCTGCGAAGACGATCGGTGGCCTCTGTAACAGTGGAGAACAATTCCAGAAGACGTGCAAGTATAGCCACTCTGCCGAGAGTGGGCTACTCAACATCGGATAAAGGACATAACGGAAAAGGATTTCAGTGGACTCCAAACCGACCCACTGGAAGTATAGTTGTGAGTATACGTATATAATTTCATTTACATATATAATCCTCTGACCTAATATTCATCTTTATATACTGTATTTGATTTTTCTCAGAAAAAGTTATCATTTTCTCAAAGTGGTCCTAAAACAAATGGGAATAATTCGCCCGGAGCCGAAGACCTCGGAAGAGATTCAAATGGCAGTAGACACAGAAAAGAGAGCAGAAACAGCGAGTGAGTCAACTCTGTTAAGACAATCGAGAGTACATTATGATCAAAAAATTTATTTTCTGTTCACTAGAAGTGCAATGAGAGATATAGAGGAGTCTCCTGAACGTCGGTCTTCAACGACTGAACAGGAAATGTTTCAAGAATCGCCCATCGCCGATGACAGCAACACTGATGCCAATGAGTCGAGTTTAAATCTGAGGCAGTTATTCGAATCGATCGAAGAAATCAGGCGCAGTAGCAATTCACAAGAACACATCACTGCGATACACTGCCTGAGGTGAATATGGCAGATCCCTCCCCTGATTTGGCTCCATGTGAACGATTGTTTCTCTTTCAGACGGATAATCGAGTGGAGTAATTTATTAATAAATTCCACTCGATTTCGATGGCCCGAAACTGGACTGCATTTTGTACCTTTTTACATAACCTGGTACGTTGTCTTCGTTTTGGCATTGGTCTTCATGGGTGGGTTTTTCACCGGAATCAACGGATGCTACACTTACTCGTGAGTACACAAATCGGATTACATTTCGCAATTTTTCTTCTTAAAGAAATGAGTCTGGTTTTCTCTTCAGGTGGTTCTTCAAATAATAATCCCCAAAAAATATTTAATTAAGTCTAAATTCGTAATTTAATTCAAATAATTAACGCAATAATAAAATTTTACTTTTCATAGTCACACAATAATTGTGTCCGATGGTAATAAAAGTTAAATTAAAATGATAAGGGGTTTGCATATTTATTCAATTTGCTGCTCCTGCCAATAAACTTTCAGTTTTAAGTGTAAGTAGAAATTTTATTTCACCTCCATATTATTGCCAATGATGAGTGGGATCATTAAAAAATGTTCAGATTTATGAAAAAAAATTAATTAATTTTAAATGTTTAATTTTTTGTGGGACGCAATAGTAAAATAACTGCTTTTAAATATTTTTGTTTTCAATTATCGCTTTTTTAACTTCTTAATTTATTTTATTAACAAAAAAGTAATGGCATCTCTTGTAATTTTACAAATGTAAAACACAACTAAAATTTAACATCACTAAATTGCTTAATTCAATTCAATAACCGATTCGCTTGATGAATTCAAAACTAATTAAATTTAATGAGCTTTTTAATTCGGCAGATGCTTCAAATGCTCAGCACTGTGGTTCGCAGTCCTTGCAGTTCTTCTCAACCTATTACGAAGATCGTACCGCTTTTTACTTCCGCTTCTGCTCCTTTTCCTTTTCGGGTTAACTTTGGCTTTTCTTTGGCTCACCGAAGTCCTCCTTCCGCAACTAACAAAAGAAGAAATCGACTCGCTTTTCAAAACTTTCGGTTTGGAAGTCCATTACTTAAACGGCCCTCCGCCCATTTGAGTTATGCTTTCTCTTTCTCGTCCGGAATAATCAACAGCAGTACCTGAAATCCTAAGCGAATGAATGCTTACGGGTGGCAGTTTATCTTCTCTATGCCCGGTTTTAGAAGCCATAGTTGTGATAATATATTGATGGAGGGTTTAAAAAGTTTGCGTTTCGTCATAAAAGAAAAAAATTTAAACAATGAAAATTAGTGTTTTTATTTGAACCTTCCTTGCATCATGCCAAATATTAGGCTGAGAAGTGTTTTTATTAAAATGTGATAATTATATATAATTTATGTGAAAAGTTTATGGAAATTATTTTTGATATTTACAATATTAATCGTTAAAAATGTTAATTGAATGTAGAAAAGTGTTGCAGATTTATAGTGGAAGTGAAACTGTCTTTCTCTGGTTTCTCCGCGAACAGTGGCTTTCCTTCGATTGTTTTACAGTATTTCCAATGAAATTAAGTATTAATGGTCTCAACAGTGCAATGTACTCTTTAATCAGTTTTGTCAGCATTATTAAAACAGTTATTGAATTATCGGGTTTTGTGTATGATTCAATGAACCAACGTTTTTTAGAAATGTTCAGTGCAAAGTTTTGTGATTCACATAAAGAAAGGCAGTTTTTCTGAACTGAAAAAAAAAAGAATAATTAATTGCGAGCTGAACTCTTAATGAAATTGTTGGAATGTTTTTATGTGTAAAACTTAAAATAAGACCAAATACAATACTTGCGATTTTGTGATAGTACTCGTGTCTTTTCATAGTTGTTGACGTAGTTCTTTCAGTACTGTGATTTAAGTTAATTCTTGCATTTAAGGAATCCTAATATTTAATAATACTTTTTTCTGTTTGTTTTTTCCTTTAAAATATTTTTAGTTAAGTGACAGGAAACGAAGAGAGAGAAAAATATTGATGATTTAAATCGGACATTTGGGACTTTAATAGATTATATTTGTTGGCGTTCAGAGATTATAATTCAAATTTTCTTGTTTTATTTGTCATATGATATTAAATGTAGCCAAATAAACCTCTTATTGATTTGTTGTAATTGAATAGTTGAGTGGTTAACTCTAATGTAATTACGATCTCGAGGCATTTGTTAATATTATTCATTAATAAATAAGAACTTGGGCGAAATTCAGTTTGCTTATTATTTATGTAAACCTGAAAACCTGAATATTGTTTTTCCCTTTTTTTAAATTATTAAGTTTTGAAAAAACAGAAAAAAAATTGGATATTCGCAATTAAGTCAATGTTGGAGGTTCCAATAAAATTCCAGGTGTGAGGTAATTAATAAATTATACCCCTAAAAGCGTAATATCTGAATTAGATAATTGGAGGAGCGCAATAATTGTATTTTAAAAAAATTCATCTTTGAGTAAATTGATAGTGTGCGAACTCTTAAAAGAAGCTGCATAATTAATACAACCGTTAAATGTAAGAGGTCTCCTTATTTTCCTCATAGGCCAGCGTTGCCAACTGCTCCATGTTGGCAAAACTGTACGTTTTCAATTTTAAAATTTGAATTTTTCATTGAGCCGGAAAGTACAAGTAGAAAAGAGTTCAGGGATCAAAGCTCAACTTTTATTAATTTATTAGTAGTAAGAAAAAATACAAAGCAATACAAATGGGAAACAGTAAGAAAGATTCGGAAAAATATTCGGAAGTTGACCTTACATTATACCCGGAGAGAAGACCTGGGACGTATAAATCTTCGGTTTGGGATAGACTATTTTATGGAAGCGAAGGCGAACATTATACTAAAATGTGTGAATGCTCAGTCATAAAAGCCTTTAAAGAAAGTAAGCACTCTATGTCGCTTTTCTTAAAAATTTAATTTCTCTTAGCTGTAGCTCCTAACCTAACCACGTTAAAAAATGAGAATGGAAAACCTTAATTTACGGCTTTGAAAGGGTATCAAAACTCAAATTGGGGAAATTAATTCCAGTTAAAAAGAACCAAAATCTTATCTTGCAATTTATCTTCTATTTCAAACCTTGTAAAATTAATTTTAAATTTTTAATTGTTTTCCAACAGTTTTACAATTAATTTCAGCAATTAAATTTGATGTAAGTACTTTCAAAAAATAATTTTCTCAAACATTTCAGATCCATTAGTAAAAGTGTTAGCAGGAGCTTTAAAACAACATGGATGCCCCATTAATTTAAAAAGGCACATTGCATGTGAGAATTGCGATAGAAAAGTTGCTGGTGGATTTGACAGCGAATTGAATCAAGTTGTTATTTGTAAGAACCTGTTTGTGACAAGATCTAATCCAGAATTTACTTTAATCCATGAACTGATTCACATGTATGATTATTGTGTAAATCATGTCGATTTTAAAAATTTGGAACATTTGGCTTGCACAGAAATCAGAGCTGCCAATTTAATAGATTGTGGTTTTTTACATTCTTTAGTAATGGGTGAATCATCTCTGACAAATATTAAAAAAACACACCAAGTAAGTTATTGAAATAAATGTGAGTGCTGTGATTGTTTCTCCCTCTAATTTGGTTTATTTAATTGTCTTAGTATTGTGTGAAAGCAAGAGCCACTGCATCCATGCAAGCAGCCAGAAATTTGGACTTTCCCACTGCAGCCAAATATGTGTTAAAAGTATTTGATAAATGCTATAATGATTTAGAGCCCTTTGGAAGAAGAATCAGGAGAAATTCATTTGATCCTTATTTAGTTGAAAAAGAAAACAAACACTTTGGAATATGTGCTCCATAGATTGCTCCATACATTTTACAGCAGTTGCTTGCAGTGCCTATTTTCATGTAGGTTTAAAATTCAGTAGAAACCTGTGCCAGTTTGCTCTTTGGACAAGAGCAAAATATGAAAGTTGAACCGGAGCAAAAGACCAAAGAATAATTCTGTGCAGTTAGTAAGTAAAAGGTTAATAAATCTGTAGTAAACTATTTTAGAATAATTTGATATTCATTTTATGTTTTATTTTTTAATATTTACTGATGTCAGACTTTGTAAATCTTTGTGTTCCCCTCAGATAATTGTGAGAAGGAACCAATGCATTTCTTTTGCTTCCATTATGTCATTAACACTAGAATGATGGAAAAATTGAAATATCTAGAAAGACAGTTGTCATTTTTGACATTGTGCTAAAAACCTCTTTTGCAAATTTTAATTTTTCTTAACCTATTTATTTATTTCTTATCTGAGATGTTATCAGTATTGAGTCAGAAACATGTGGCAGGTTTAAGTATTTATCATACAGTTAAGTCAGTTTGTGTATTTGTCTTTTTAAATCCACTTGGGTCAAAATTTGCTGTGGTTTAGATAACTTCCCTCCATTTCTTTTGGCTCAGTGGACAGCCTTGGTGTAAACCTTTTGTGATGATGAATTCTTGGGTTTCCCTGTCGTTTATCCTTACTGCGCTGCGGGTTCTATCACCGTTTATTATTTCCATAAATTTGACATCTCTTTATAACTGGTCTTGTTCCTGACTTGCAGAGTCGGTATTCCTCTTATTGCTTTACATATCCTGACATAATTTCTTTATCGTCACGATTACACTATTACACGACTTTCAAGATATGGTTTCGCATTTAGGAGGTATTTTGAGTTTGCATCAGCAAAAACCCAAAACTTATCTGGTTTTTTTTTGGCATATACTGCATGAAACGACATCTCGTTTTAATTGGGTATAACTGTTCGTTATTGATTCTGCCGGTACATAACAAAATTTGCAATTTTCAGTAAATTTCTACCAAATGTCCGACACAAATCTGTCTGATTTTAGTCTTTCGCTTCTCGTTATTTCTTTTCACTCCTGGTTGGAGTTGTTAGTAGGCGCTTTCGTAGTGGTTCGTAGATTGGGCACTGGTATAGGAAGTGAGCTACTGTTTCTTTGAGTTTCAGATTGCAAATTTCGCAGATATTGTTTTGGTACCATTTGTACATGCATTTGTTTACCGAGAACTTTGCCACCTCCACTCCACCAAAATACATTACAAAAATGAAAAAAACGAAATAAATTAACAAAAAGAAAACCAGAGCTGTAGTCAAAGAGTAAAACAAAAATGTTGTTACAGGTCTAAAACAATGTTTCTTATTCTCAGAGCAGTTGTCATAAAGTAAAATATTTTTTTGATGCCTTCTCTGGTGGAGGTCCTCAGGAAAGAGATGATACGTTCCTGCGGCGTCTTCCCTTTCTCGTACTCGCAGAGGTACGCCTGTCTGAACTCGGAGTAGGCCGGGCACACGAATACGAAGTGGTCCAAAGTCTCCAGGGCGTGGAGGTTACAAACCTCGCACTCCCTGGCTTTGGACCATTTGTGGTGACCTCCATTCGTTGTGAATTTCGCCCATAACTCTCCTCCAACCCGCATTTGGCTGAAAAGTCTGGTGGCTGCGAAGTCAGCGTCCTCTTTTAAGTATGCAGTGGAGCCCTCCACATTAATATTTTGGTAGTGCGGGTGGAGAGAGGATTTGATTATCCTCTCTCTATCTTGTTGGCTTATCATACCCCATTCAAAATATTGTGGGCCTCTAACTTGCCTGAATTTTCTTCTTTCCACATCAGCAATACAGTTTTTGTCCAAATCTTCTTCAATATTACACTCATCTTCACTTTCGTTTTCCGATAGCTCACTTGAATTTCATTATCCTCTTCATCTTGAAGAATCCATTGCCAAATTGTGGCAAAATTGTAAAAACTCTTGCTTCAAAAATCTCCTGCTTGCCATGGTCAGCAGTGCAAGAAAACTAAATAACATTAACTCACTGAGATCCGCCATAATACTGAAAATCCGAGCTTGCAACAGTCCGTCTTGAACCTGTTGGATTTTGTCTGTTTTTTCGCTGACCGAAGCAGTAATACTACAAATTATATTTTAACTTAGCAAAGGTCGGGCAAATGAATGACTTTTAGGACTGAATTCGGGGGTGAAGTGATACTCCACTTGAATGTTCACTCTAACCTATGCTTCTTTATCACAAACGAGATAGGAAATTACAAGTAAAACTACTAAATGATAAGAAAAAGTTTTACAAGAAATGAGGATGTCAGAAATGACACCTACCGTCTTTCTAGTTACAGTGACATTTTTTTCATCCCCCATTAGGAATCAAAAAAGATGTTATCCCATCGTATTCTACGAACATTGGGGTATTAAAATGGCAATGAAATTATGACACCTCCGTCATTCTAGTGTTAAAGAGGTTTTCAAATGCACATATCCCTCTGTGCATACAATGGGAATAATGTCTTCACTGTTAACATTAAAACTTTGATGGAAAATCATTGGAAGGTTTGTCTTTGAAATAAAAATTAATAAATATTATCAGTTTATTTTGAAATATTTCAAAAGCACAGGTGAAAGGTTGTTTTGTTGGCATAGCCTAAACAAAGCAATCTCAGTTTCTGCTTAATTAAATTGACTTATTAGTGAGAAGACACAATCTTAAAAAGGTGTGGATTCACTTTTATATATTTTTCATTTTTATTATTTTGGCACTTCACAGCTCAAAGGTATATTATTTTAAATAACTTTTGTGACTGAGCATTTGGAGATTTTTAAATTTATAAATTCCTGAAAAAGCTTTTCTTGAATTGTTTTAAAATTCAGTTAAAAATTACTGTTTATTATAATTTTCGGAAAAAACGTTTAAATTTAAAAAGGTGCGAGAAAAACTCCAAAAAGGAAATAATTAAAACATTTTACGGTTTCGATTACTTTCCAACCGAAACCATAAATAAATAATGGATTTTTCACATTTTCACTTTCCATTATGAAAGTCCACAAAAACGCAGCCGGAAGAAGCATTTTCAGTCATTATTGCATTCTAATCCGGGATTCGTTTACATAGGAAATCCAGTAAGCAGTGGCGAATAAGAGGAAACAGAGGGGGAATAACACGAGGGAGACTTGGTCGAGTGTTCCTCTTTGACTTCCGCAATAGAGAACCACATATTCCGCCACTTTGAAAAATTTCCTTTTCGCTTCCGGTTCTTCCAGAATATTTCTCGGGGAAACTTCACTTTGGGGCTCCTAAAAAAAATTACAAAGAGTGTAATATTCCAAATAAAAAAAAGGAATATAAAAAACAATGAGAAGCAAATGAAATATGACCGTAAAGTTAACCCATTGAGTGCCAACTGTGAGTTATCTCGTAGTGGAATTTTTGATACAGTAATTTTATACAGTAATTTCAGCATTTGGTGGAGTTTTTTTTTTAAATAAAAATCTCAGTAAATGCTATTGTAATATTGTATCAGTAACTACATTTAACAATTGTATATTATTAATTTGATTATTACAATATTTTGTATTATTACAAATATTAACCCTTTGCGGGAGTATCAAATTTGTGTATGGGTATCTGTTGGTCGGAATTAATTTGTTTGGAAAGAGCAGGGATATATATACATTATATTCAGTAATATTTAGTCATATTTTAATAAGAGAGAATCTATAATTACTCATAAATACAATTTATAATATATTCTTTGGAATTATACAAATCTCCAATCCATATTAGTCAATGAAAAGGTTTAATAGAAATTGAGGAAAAGTTTAAACTGATATAGGAATGCATACAGTATAAGATAAGGTATATATTTGTATAGTTCTTTGCTGTGGTGGCCGAGAGTAAACATACGACCGCAAAGGGTTAATAATTAACTTTAATGTATTCTTCAAAATAAAACCTTTGCACTTAAGGGCAACACACGGGCAGTCAATGGGTTAAGAAGAAAAGTAGAAAAGAGAGAAAATGGCAGAATAGATGATGAAGTCCAGATTCAATTAAAATTAAAATGAAGGGAGAATTGTAAGGATTATTCTAAAAAAGGGTTACCGCTGTAAAAAAAATATGAAAGGAAATAAAAGGGTGCCTTTTTTTTTATTAATATGAATACTCGCTTTGATTGTGTGGCAAAAGGCTGAAATTTTAGGATAAATATATAATATTCCAATCTATTGGAATCGATTTAAGAGAAAACATTGATTGACGAGGCATGCGTGACATTGATAAAACCTCCAGTATTACCTTAACCTCCGATGGTTTCCTCACTTCTTCCGGCATAGGAACGATCTTTCCGGCTGCGAATACTCTCGAGTTGTCTACAACCTCACTCGGTGGGAGAAAACCGGCAGAAGACGCCTTCTGTTGGGCGTCTGCAGGCAGTGAAACTCGAGGACCGGTTGCAAAGGCACCGGTGAATGACTTCTGTGGCTGAAGCACCGCCGCCGAAGTTTGCAGTCTGCTCCTGGTCAGTTCGGCCGCCCTTTCCAGGTCTTTCTTTTTATGTCGCCAGTGTTTCTCGTATCGCATCCCGAAAAGCACCACGAAGTATTCCACCAACGATAGGAACACGAAAAGAGTGCACGAAATTATCCACACCTCAATGCATTTTAATTCCAATGCGTTGGGCGAATTATTCCTGCGGAAAATCAAAACGGTTATTACATTGAGGGCGGTTGCTGACTGACCGCGGTTGAGGCTGACCTCACTGTGTCGAACATTGTCACCAGGGAGAGGAGTGTCGTCACCAGGAGGACCATTCGCCCCGGGACTATTTCCGGCATGACGATGAAGCTCCCCCAGGACATGATGACGAAGAGGGTGCTGGGGAGGTAACTCTCGAGGAGATGGCTGCGAATTTCTCTGCTCATGGTGATGAGCATTCGGGCGGTGGAGTGGTTTCCTGTGGCAGATGTCAGTGGTCAGGTCTCGTCAGGGATGGTGGAAACTCTTGAGGGATTTACCTTCCCCGTAGTAAATGATATGCATGTCTTTTTCTGCGGCGAAGGAGACGACGTATTTGGGAAGTCTGTATCCGTCGCCGAAATCGCTGGGGAAGTTGAGCGGAGGGTCTTCCCTCCATTTGAAATTCATCTCAGTAGACGTATATTTATCTAAAGGAAGACACGATTTAAAAAAAAAAGAGAAGACTTAAAAAGTTAAGCTACAATTATAATTATATTAAAAAAAGAATCCCCAAAATATTGTGACGTCACATTCATTGAAACCCCGAAATCTGTAATTGTAAAAAGAACATAATCGCATACGCTCATACGTTCTTAATTCAATCTTCTTAGCATTCGATTGAGTCCCAAACCCCGCCGTAACCAGAAATGACATCTGTCATTAAAGACTCATGCTTATTTTATTCTTCTTCTTAGGAGTCCAAATTTATAACGCATCGTTAAACAATTTTATTCGCATATGACTACACATTCTCAATCCCGTCTTCTTACGATACGATTTATCCACAAACTTGATAAATTTAAATGACGGCTGTCCTTATGTACTTCTCTTTATTTGATTCTTCTTCTTAAGTGTCTTCCAACGCACTCACACACGAAATCCGTTACAAAATTTCGGAGTTAAATAAAAGATTGTAATTACTGTGTGCATCCAAAAATTTTGATTAGTTATTCGTTAGATAACTTCTTTTGCTCTTAAATACTTACAACTACTGAAATCAACTGCACATTTCTGGACGTCTAATGGATACAACACAAAATCCATATCACATTTAATCATTATTGTCGCTCTGAAACGTATAAAAATATTAGGAAATATTCGTTTTGTATTTCGCGAAACAAAATGGCGCGCGATTCCTCACCCTATACTAACTCTCACTGTACTGTTTTTATACAGTCGAACGGAAGTCATTTCCTGGAAGAGAAGAAGAACTTTCATCTCTCTCAACTGTCTGATATACAAATCCGGAACCCAAAACCTGTCGCGTTGCTGCCATGTCAGTTCCACGTAGTCGAAGTCGTCAGTAACCCGAATCCTCCGATCTTCCCAATACACCTGAAGGAAGACGTCCAGGGAAATCTCCTGAAAAGAGTATTTTTCCAGAAAATCTCCACTCGGGCTCATTTGTAAGAGGCGAAAAGGCTCATCTCCCGCGCTTTAATTTCCATACTTTCTCCCATTTAATATTTGCACTCGGAGATAAGCCTAATTACAGGAGTGACGTTGATTAATGGCTCAGACAGAATCTAAATCAAATTTCGAGTTGTTTATCTTTTTGCGAAGGAGTTTTTAATCTTACCTCTTTGTTTTCATCCACTGCTGAAACTCTGTTTATAAAAAGGGAAATGGAAACTTCGGTGCTTTTCCCTGGGGAAGAAAAATCTCATGTAAAATTCCGAAAGGAGCTTTACAAAAACTCATTCGGGGATAAAAACGCTGTTCAATGGGAACAAAGGCCAATAAAATGGATAACTCCTTCAGTCGGAATCAGTGATTTTCAGCAAATGGAAATAACCGTTTGGGGAACCACTCATTGTCGTGTTACCTGGCGGGAGATTTTTATTGTAATCCTTTCCTAAGTCAAACAAATCCTTTCCGTTTCCGCTCTCAGCGAAGTACGGACTGCTACTGAAAGAAATAAAATGAGCCTCAGTTTAAAAGAGTCTTGGCGTTAATCTCCCCCTTTTTCCCGAATGCATACAGAATAAATTCCGAGTAAATTTGCGGAATTTGTTGACTTTGGCCGCCTGCAGGCTAAAGCTCTTATGCAAAAGAGCCACAAAGACAGTGGGGGTGGCGTGAAAGTATTTTTAGGAATCCGGAATTCACCTTTCCTTTCTGTCTTGCGTTCTTCTAACATATAAGTAATGGGAAAATGCCACTTTGAGACTTGCACGGTGACATCGTCATCGATGTAATTATCCTAATAACCTATTTCACATTTTCCCTTGTGTTTTCTTTATGAAAACTTCTCTGCTCGTAGAAAGGGTTCAGAAATATATCTTATTTAAAGGGTGACCTTTTCTGGAAAAGTTAAAATCTCAGTCTCTCTCTCGAGAGAGAGAGAGAATAAAAAATTGTAATAAAATTTTTATCTTAATGAAATACGGCCTTTACATAATAAATTGGGAAAAACTGAGAAAATTGCAACACTTCCGTCGGAGTTTTACGGGGAGTTTTCCAACTTTGTTTTCGGGAAAACACCCCCTTTTTTCAGGTGAAAAAGTGACCCCCGACTCACAAAGCAAAAGCATAAAAACCCGTTCCCAAACCGTAAAATGTACTGATGAGATAATTTTCTACTGACATTAATCCTTAAGCTTGTTTTTCTTTAATAAACATAAAAAAAGGAAGCTGGAAAGCATTCATTGAAATAAAAATGAAAAGTACTTTAGGAAAGAATCTATAAAAGTTATTTTTAGAATTTATTTTCAGCAGAGAGTGGAAAGTTTCGAAAAAAGCTGACAGTTTTTAATAGATTTTATTCTCACCCCTTTAATAGAAGAGTGTCGGAGTGATTCTTGATAACATTAGTCCAGTCAAATTAACATTGAAGGTTACATAAATTCCTAAGAAGCTGAAACTTGGTGAAATTGTTCAGAGTATAATTATACATAAAATGTCAAAATGTCGGGGGTCAAACGACAAAAATATTAGTTTTCGGCCATTTTCAGCAAAACGGTAAGTTTTATCGTAAAAACAGCTCAGACAAAAATTGTAGAGAATAAAATTATCTACAAAAAATGTATTTATACTTTTCTTCCTAAGACCCACCGTTTCTGAGATATAACGATTCAAAAAGTTGAATGAGTTGTAGAAATTCCCCATTAAAAAAGTATTGATTTTCAATTTTTTTTACAATATCATAACTAATTTAATATAATAATATAATATAATCCTCTATAATAATAATATATTAATCTTCTATGTCGCCCTTTAGGTATTAGAAGTGACAAATTACAAATTTACATTAAAAAATTACAAAAAAGTTACAAAAATTGCAAAATACACTGTCTTTTTTCATTCTTTTAGGATAAAGCTCTGTATTTGTAGTAATAACATAACAAATGTTGTCGAAACTATATAAAGTTAAAGAGCAACATTAGGGCTTTAAAATGAGCCTTGTTTGACTTTTGTAGCATCAAAACTTCGGAAGCTATTGGAGCTCAAAGTTTTAGAAAAAACGCCATTTTGGCCTAATTTTAGGGCCAAATATCAAAATAGTGTCACCGCCATTTTTTCCCTCAAATTTTTGAGAACTTTTGACATTTTATATATAATTATACTCTGAACAATTTGACAAAATTTCAGCTTTCTATGAATTAATGTTACTTCATCCGCCATTTTTGAGCTAATTTGACCGGATTAATAGTAAAATTTCAAATACAAATTTGTGAGAATCGACAGAGATTGATGTGTAAATTTGTTTTAATGAATCCCACCAAATGAATGAAGTGTTTATGTGGGTGCAGCAACGGAAAAACCGATCGAAAGGGGAAATCCATCCCGATTAAAGAGAGAAAATCAAATCAAAAAAATAAACTCTTTTTATTGAGAGTCTTTCAAACTTTAAACCACCCCCCTCGTCGAGTTTTAGAAAAAATTTCCAAAAAAGGATTTTCTAGAAAAAGTTCGGTGTTTTCCGTTCCAATATTATTATTAAATTTTTCACTTCTTTTGCTGTAAATTTTCTAAAAACAGTAAAAATATATTTACGGGACGGACAAAGGGGAATATTTTTCCATATTTGTCTTACGCCCCCGAAGGGTTTTTACCTTCGGGGATGGATTCGTGTTTGGACAACCCCTGATCTGGTGGGCGGTGGGATTAAGTTCTCTCGAAATTCAAAACATGAATAATTCCTTTCGACTGAAAACTCAAAAGCAAAATTTTGCCCAATTTAACAAAAGTGTGCAATCGTTATGGGGATTTAAACCGATTTTACACGAATGTATTTTTTTCAGCAATTCAATTTTCAATTTGCGAATTCAAATAATATTATACTGTCTTCTTATTTTCCCCTTTTCTCTTTTTCTCTTTCTTCTCTTTTTCTCTTTCTTCTCTTTTTCTCTTTCTTCTCTTTTTTCTCTTTTTCTCTTTTTTCTCTTTTTCTCTTTCTTCTCTTTTTCTCTTTCTTCTCTTTTTCTCTTTCTTCTCTTTTTCTCTTTCTTCTCTTTTTCTCTTTCTTCTCTTTTTCTCTTTCTTCTCTTTTTCTCTTTCTTCTCTTTCTTCTCTTTTTCTCTTTCTTCTCTTTTTCTCTTTCTTCTCTTTTTCTCTTTCTTCTCTTTTTTCTCTTTTTCTCTTTCTTCTCTTTTTCTCTTTCTTCTCTTTTTCTCTTTCTTCTCTTTTTCTCTTTCTTCTCTTTTTCTCTTTCTTCTCTTTTTCTCTTTCTTCTCTTTCTTCTCTTTCTTCTCTTTTTCTCTTTCTTCTCTTTTTCTCTTTCTTCTCTTTTTCTCTTTCTTCTCTTTCTTCTCTTTCTTCTCTTTCTTCTCTTTCTTCTCTTTCTTCTCGTTTTCTCTTTTTTCCCTTTTGTCTTTCTTCTCATTTTCTTCTTTTCTCAGAAGAATCAATCAAATTCTTTTCTCATTTTCTCCCCTTTTCTTCTCTTTTCCCCTTTTCTCTTTTTCTCCTCTATTCTTTTTTTCCGGTTTCATCCTTTTTACAATTTTATCTAAGCAGTCCTTTTGACTTATATGACCGAATGGATTCGAAAGCTTAAATTTAAAATTTTGCCGAAAGGTAATAAAGAATTTCTAATATTAGAATAACCCTTTTATTTAAAAATTAAAATGGACTAAAATCACCAAATACGTATGTGAATATAGGAATAAAAGACCGGGCCACATGCAACACCTTCACGGGCCGTAGGTTGACCATCACTGGTATAGAGTATAATTATACATAAAATGTATAAAAAATAAAGTACTCAAAAATCTGATGTCGGGGAATAAAATAGCGGGGGGTCAATCCGACTTTTTGGATCGTTATATCTCAAAAACGGTGACTTTTAGGAAGACAAGTATTAATACATTTTTTGTAGACAATTTTATCCTCTACAAGTTTTGTCTGAGCTGTTTTTACGATAAAACTTACCATTTTGCTGAAAATGGGGGAAAACTAATTTTTTTGACCTTTAACTCCATTTTTTTCTCGACATTTTGACATTTTATATAAAACTATACTGTGAACGATTTTACAAAGTTTTAACTTCTTCGGAATTTATGTCGCTTTGAATGTCTAATTTGATTCGACTAATATAAAATTATTTTCCCCGAAGGGGTTAAAGAGATTGAATTAAGAAAAATAATTCGGGGACGGATCAAATGCTGAGTTTATCATCGAATCGGTTGCATTCGATGAATAATAACGACCCGAAACCGATATTAATGAGGTTCAGAAACTCTTTGAAAGAATTCAAAATGGGCTAATCGGCAATTACGAAATCCGGTCTTGGGTAAATAAATTGGTAAGCGAAACCACAGTGAGCGATATTTGCATTCACGGTTCGGTTATCAATGGCACAATTATTTCAGCGATGAGCTTTTACGTTTGTGCTTTGTGCAATGCATAACTGCAGTGCGCGACGCGTTGCGACAACACCTTTTGCTTCTGCGACAACCTTACCTAACGAAAACGAGTAAGATCAACCGGACAGGCATACTGCCACTAACGGCAGAAAGAAGTCAGCGAAAACTCACCATGGAATCCGACACGAGTTGCTCGAAACTCCTCCACGTTCACCCCCTCCGTCGAATTTGCATTTTTCCTAAAAATTTCGCTTTCCTCCCCGTCCGACGCCGCTTTCCCAATCCTTTCACCATTCGAAGCCCTTTCTCATAATCCGTGTAATGTCCCGTCCTGATTTTGCCCTCCTTTCCAATCTTGCTCGATGAAAGCTCCAATGAATTTTTCACTTTTCTTCGGGTTTAGTTTGTTCTCCCGCTAACGGAAGCTTTCTCGCTTCGCCTACACGAGATTTATTGAACAAGCCATTTTTATGACTTTTTTTAGAACCTCGTATATATCGCATTTTTTATGATTAAGCGCTCCGCTGCAGTACTTTTGTATTCCCTCTAAATTTTTTATTATCTTTCCGGTGAGTTCAAGTGTCAGCGCCTGGATTGCACAGAAAGAAAACCTGATAATGTCCTTAACCCTTTAAGCGGATATACCGTATATATACGGTTGATTTCTTATACACTGTAGCAGCTATGATGTATATATACGGATAATTTTATTGATTTATTTAATAATATACGTTCAATTGCTTCTGGTAATTGATTCAACTTGTTTACATAAAGATACATAAAGTGTCGTTCATTTTTTCTCCACTCTTCAATGTGTATACATCACCTTTGTATATTTATAAGCTGTAATGAACATAACCTAAAATAATATAAACATAATATACAAGAAATTATTCAGTGGATATGACATATATATATACAAAAATACGTGGCCACTACAGGAACTCGTTTAAAGGGTTAAATTAGGAACTGACATAGGTCCTCAAGAATTGTTATCTTCGCCCCAATCTTAACAATTCAGGACTGTTTTACTGCAAAGTCTCGGAAATACAGCAGACAAATGACATTTCTAATAATCCGTTGTTATTGATTTCCTCAGGAAAGTAAACTTCTAAATGAGGCTGAAATGAGGCCATAAACTGAACTCTGAATGTATAAAACTGGAGACGAAAGCAAATTTTCCGGTGGTGTTTAATAACGTTGTTGGCATTGCTTTCATCGAACATCCCTCAGTGTTTAGTCATGCAGAATGCGATCGCTTCGAGTGCTTTGGGACAGAGAATTCCAATGCATAAGAGAAGTTCTCCCGAATTATCATAATTGATTGTTTGCCCCAAAATCCGAAGGCGAAGAGTTAAGTGAATAAAGCACACCCAATTCGGAATGAATAGATTAGAATTTATTTTTCATTTTGATGCAGAGTAGTCGATATCTATGGGTTATATGGGTGATGACAAGAAAAATAATCAAATTTAAGCTAAATAAATGCGGAAAGTTGAAATTTGTTCGGCTGAGTAACATTTTGAGGCTCAATTTTTTTCATAAACCTTCTTAAGGTCTTTTATTTGAGGGAATAAAATAAATTTGACCGTTGCAAAGGCTGAGAAGATCGGATTCGACCACAGATGTAAAGTACATGCGAACGGGAAATTAAGAACCACTAAAAACTAATGCAACTGCGTTTTTATCGAGAAATTTTCCCGGTAATTTCCTTCAAAAAGAATTCCCCTTCATTCCTGGAATTTTTACAAAAAATCCTCACCGTCGACATAAATAATCTTTTTCCGCACGGGCGCTTCTGTCGGGGAAATCTCAAAATCAGACGTCAAAGACAGACGCTCTTTTTCTAACGTGTCTTTTTCCAAAGTTTTCCCACGTTCACTTGGAAATCCTTTGAAGTTGTTCTACACCGGACTGTTTTCTCATCCTCTCCAGATTTCGTGGGAACCGAAAGAACGCCAAGAATGTGGTCAAGCATTGGCAAAATATTCATGTGATTGGGATTAAATGGATCTAGTTTGCAGTTTCCTGGGAAAATCGCTTTGGAAACCCCTTACCTAAGCAGTTATCGATCAAAATACGAGGGGGGATGTTGTAAAAGTGAAATCTTTCGCAATTCCAGGGATGAAAATGACGGTTTAAAACTCAGATTCATTCGCCATCGGTTTAAATTTAAAGCAGTTATGTCTATGGTCAGTTCGCCACCTGCGTTACCAAGGCCCCGAAGAATTGGCAACGTTGGCTCAACGGAAATCATAATTTTGCAGATTTATTTTCAATGAAATACCGAAAGGTGGGGTTTCATGATGAATTACGGCAAACTAAATCGGTGAATTAATTAAAGTGAGGTGGCGTACCAAGCACGCCATTTCCCTCTTCCTCAGCATAGTTTCTTCAAGGTCAGTTTCTGCGGAATAAATCGATTGAAGTCAGCTATTGGCCCCGCAGAGGACTGCTGCAGTCAGACCCCGGCTGGAATATCTGCAGGAGAAGTGGAGTGGTAAGAGTTTTCACTAACGATCATCCTCAAACAAAAGCCTTTTGAGGATGAGTTCGCTTATGCATTTTAAAACTCAGACAAAAGATTCCCTTAAAAATTAAATACACACTTAATTAGAGGGCGAGTTTTTTTTTTTGTTAGAAAATTTTATCAAAAATTCTCAAGCGGAAAAGAAAAGTTAATTAAAAGAAAACAGCAGTTATTCAACACTCAGTAACTCAATATAATAAATAATAATTTAGTCGTGTAAATAAATCACATGGCTAATTTCATAAATTAATTTTTTAATTGACCTTTATCTTAATTAATTAACTACTCTCTACTTTTACTTTTAAAAACGAACACATTCTACTAAAATTAAACGTTTACTGCATTAATATATTTTTTATATAAAAGAGAAGTATGAAAAAGTACGCCAGCGTACAAAAGAAAGGGGTTTCAAAATTTACAGTAACTTAGAGTTATTGTCTGGCTTTTCGACCACTTCTTTCTCTGAAATAGTCAAAGCTTGACGGAAAATTCGAGAGAAAATCTCGAGAATGATTATATTTATAATATAGTATAGATAGATTTTTAAGATGAACATGAATTAGCTTAAATTACGAAATATAAAATTGTAAATGTTAAAATTAAAAAAAAAAAATATAAATTATAAGAAAAATAAGAATTTGAGAATCTAAAACAGATGAAATTAGTTCATCTAAGGACGTAATGATCATATAATAATAATTACGAGAAAAGTAAGTAATAAATATATTTCAGTTGGACGAAGAGTAAATTTACACTTTGAGAGACGGCGCTGATGATTTGCCATTTTTGTTTTATTTTCTTAACCCTTTCTCTCGATTTCAGCTTTTTCAGCGAAACCGCCATTACGTTTATCCTACTGCTTAATACCTTTGCTGATCAAAAACAACCAAATATTCCGCTCATAAGCAGCCATTTTGTATTGTAACCTTTCTTTCCTTTTTTCGTTCCTTCAAATACGACCAGTAAACCTCCTTCCATACCTTTTCACTGGAATTTACGAAAAAATAACGATACAGCTTCCCCTTCTAACGAGATTATTAACTCCTTATTGTAATTTTAGTTTTTAGTTGTTATGGGTGGGAAAACGTTGAAAGGAAAACATAATGATGAAAAAGACCATAAAAGACAGAACGACCACCGGCGTTTTCTTCCCTCATTGGGAACAGAACAGTAAAATGTCCATTGTTCTGACCGGTTAATCAAAGTAAAAACTGTACAAGTGTCGAGCACTCATACAGTTGACCCGTCTGTAAAAATCCATTAAGCAGCTGGACAGAACGAGGCAGCACTTAATCCGTAACATTTACCTCCGGATCACTCCGTAGGAGTAAAGAGGGCGATGTAATTTGGTTTAACATTTCTTCCCGGGATTTTCACACCCCCGAGCCTCGCATCTGCCCTTTCGAGCAGGGTTAACGAGAAAAAAATTTCAAAACGTCCCCCTCTTAATTATTTATAATTTCACGGCAATTTCTATCCCGAACGGAGACTTATAAGCGGTGCAATTAGCTCAGATAATAAAACGTTACGTAAAAAATGAGTCCGAACAACTAATTGAAGATAAGTTCTGCCTCCATCTTTTGCAATGTAATTACAAAGAATCCCCAAAAGCAACAAATTCGGCCCGAAATGATATAACAATGGTGACATTGGTATCAGCGCCCTCTCTCGAATTGTTATGTTTTGAAAAGATATTATTGAGTAAGAGAAAATGTCGCCGGGAAAGCCGAGCTTTGGAAAAGTTGAGCTTTCTCACAAATTTGTCCTCACAAAGATAACACCGGAAGTGGAATTATGATAAAATACATGAATTTCTCTTTCCCCCGGTGGTCTGCTTTTCCCGTATCTGTTCCAAATGCTGCAGTTGCAAAAGAGAGGGAATCGCCGGTGAATTTTGGGCAGAGGTGCTTCCTCCCCCACCGTTGGCCGGAGGCAATGATTGTCTTCTTTTTCTTCTCAGTGCGGGGCTCAGGTTATACTTCACCTTAGCTTGATTTAGTAATTCTTTAAAGATTTTCGATACATTCGTTCCGTCTTTGGCGGAAGCTTCCACGAATCCGTTCTCCCAGTCGACGGTCACCACTGACTCTGTCGTGCTCAGCTCTACCTGGAATGATGAAAACACTGACTGCTTATTCCTTCGCTCTCTTTTGAGGCGGCTGTGGAATTCCCCACCTTCGAAAAATCAGCTCGAATTGTAGTCCAGTGGTTTCCAACCTATGGGGCACTCATTTTCGAATACAAAACAAAAATATATATTCTTTTTTTGTTCTGTTATTATATTTTTACATAGTATTGTATATTATTTTGCAGCCCATTAAATAAATTATAATATCAGTTGAGTATTTATGAAATTTGATTTTTAGATAAATTAATGGGGCGCAGCAATTTGTTTTTTAAAGGGAGGCGCCGATACAAAAAGGTTGGAAACCACTGTTTTAGTCTGAAAGTTAGGTAACCGTAACCCCCCCAAAAAGCTGCCGGAAGACGTAAAAGCAAAAGTATACCTCGAGTAAATTATTCTCCCTGAAAAAACATTGAAAAATTACAATGTTCAGTGAAAAGAAAATGTAAACAAAAATAGAAAAGAGGGATCAAAGATAAACAGACAATTCGGGCTTCGCTAAATTCTACCGAAAACAGTATGAAACAACCTAATCGAATTTTACTCCGTTCGAAGCAAAATCCGGAACCTTTTCTCAAAAAAAAAAAAAAAAAAATATGCTTTTGTTCCCCGACAGAAAAAGACTTTTTATTAATTTCAAACTTTTTCCGTTTTCGCTAGGATTTATTGATTAACAGAGAGAGCACATCCCGGAAGCTGAATGGAAAGACTGACCCCCGGGGGTCACTTCCATTCGAGGCTTAATTCGGGAGGACGTGAGCCCCGAAAGGCCTCCCCTGTGAGGGAGGCTCCATGTGCATCGGGGAAAGAAAACAAGCCTGCTCACACGGGGATGAAACTCTTCGCCATGGCAACTACTATTCAATGAGTGATCTGCAGAACAGGTAGGACGTTTATGGATTACTTCTCTCGCAGGAGACAAAGCCTTCTTCCCGATTAATGGCTCCGTTAAATAATCTACAGATTAGCAGACTAATCTGAATATTAGCATAATCCACGGATTAGTTGACTAATCCAACTTTTGTCTGCATTAACATATTTGACTGCTTATTTGAATGTTTGTCAAAAACGGACAGGAAGAAGCGAATGATTCTTCCGCCATATTCCTCCACCCCCGGGGAAAACCCCCACGCAAGCGGTTTTCTTCTCTTCGACACAATTTTCCCAAAGTCAAAGGAAAATTGAATTTCAAGAGCAAATAAACCTGCGACTGTATCAGGTTATTTAATTTGGTAACTTTTAACGTATGAATAAATTTTCCACCTTCTGCTAATGAAGTCCCGAGAAAGGGGTTAGAAAAAGTTGAGAAAGAAGTGGGCAGAGCTCGTTTCCTCCGAGAAATCAATATTCACCCGAGTTACTGACATTTTTTTTTCAAAAAAAAAAAAAAATATCTTTTTAAGTTAAAACCGAATTTAAAAAGAGATGGAAAACCGATTTTTTCAATTTTTCACTTTTCCAATGAGTAAAAGCGATTTCACTGGACCACCTTCTTGAGTTTTCGTGTTGCTTACAAAGACGATTCGTTCTGTTTTTTCGTCTTTGATTTCACAATGCATATATTAACTCTTTGCTGTCGTATGTCTGCTCTCAGCCACCACAGCAAGGAACTATACGAATATATACGAATCTTATACTGTATGCATTCCTATATCAGTTTATCCTTTTCCTAAGGGAACCCCAATGCCCAAAGAACTAATACGTTTCTCCATCGATTGTAGATAACGAAATAGTGGAGATAACTAAACAAAAGTTGTCTACATGTTATGGAGTTCTTTGAAAATACCACATAATGGAGAGTTATAAAACATAATTTTTATACAAAAAAATATCATTAGATGCCTGTATTGAATAAAGATATACCTAGATATCTAAGATATATCTAAGATATATCTAAAAATTCTCATAAGAATTACTAAATGTTGTTTATCCATCGTAGACTTGCATAATATGTATCCTTGCTCTTTCGACGGAAATTGATTCTGACCAATAGATACCCATCCCCGAATTTTATACGACCGCAAAGGGTTAAACCCCACGTCTTCGGGAAATGGGTAATTTGACGATATTCCAAGATAAAGTACACTTTTTTTGACTCAGTTACCAAAACAACTGACCCCTATAGCATTTTATAGTTTCAATCATCGTTCGGTTTAAAGTTGAAAACTTATTCCGCTCTATTCACGCAAAACTTCAAAGTTT
The DNA here is from genome assembly GCA_028293925.1 of Brueelia nebulosa. Taxonomy (NCBI): domain Eukaryota; kingdom Metazoa; phylum Arthropoda; class Insecta; order Psocodea; family Philopteridae; genus Brueelia; species Brueelia nebulosa. Next base: position 2,150,355 of record JAQIBA010000001.1, read on the forward strand.
AAATTTGGAAGTTCTGTTTTGGGAATACTTTCTGTTTGGGTATCGCCTTTTAACCCATTAAGTGCCAGCTACGAGATATCTCGCAGAGGAATTTTTGATACAGTAATTTTATACATAAATGTCAGCATGGGAATTTTATTCAGTGATGTTTTTAAATAAAAATTGCAATAAATGCCATTACAATATTGTATGAATAACTTAATATAAATATATGGCACCCAGGGCAACACTCTCTAAATTTGTCTGCCACTCAATGGGTTAAGTGTCAGCAATTTCCCACTCTTCCCTTTTTTGCCCCAGTTGTGCAGTGACCGGTACAGTTTGTCTGTAGGCAGTTTTTGCTACACAAAGACACACAAAATAATGAGAAAAGTACTTGCCTCCCTTCTTTCCTCCGCGAGATCCACCTTATTCCCGACGACGACTATAGGAACGACAGGAGATCCCTTCGTTTCTAGAATTTGGTCCCGGATGGCCCGGAGATCTTCGAAGGTTGATATGTCGCAAATGTCGTAGACGAGAATGAACGCATCGGCGTTGGATATGGACAAATTCCTCATGGCGGGGAATTCGTTTTCCCCGGACGTGTCCAGGATTTCCAGAGTCAAATGAACTCCGTTCACTTCAAAGTCACCGTGGTGCATTTCTTCTATCGTCCTCTTGTACTTTGTCGAGAAGGTGTTGTAGAGGAACTGCTGAATGATGGAGGACTTCCCCGTCCGGGGGGCCCCCATCACGACTATCTTGTGCTTTACTCTGGTGGTGGCGGCCTCCCCGTTCGACCCGGGGGCGGCTTCCGACGATTCTCTTTCGAGGTGGCGCTCCAGACGCCTGGAAGAAAGCCTGGATAGTGCGGATCCGCCCCTCTGGGGAGTGGAGGGAAGGGGGAAATTACCTGCCACGTCCTCTCGATGATTTTTCCTCGTCGGAGTCATCTTTCATAAAAGAAGGTTGAAGGCTGAACCTTCTTTTAAACTGATGTCTTCCTTTCATTACCAGGATTTCCGATTTCATTTACAGTATTTCTACAAAATTCTTCATTGAAAAAAAAAATATTAAAAAACTTTAATTGCAGTTAATGAATAAATTAACACTTCCAAATTTCGTTATTCGGCTCATTAGTTTTTATCAGTTGACAAAAACTTTAATTATATTAAAATTCCGTAAATTTTTAATCGTCTCCGTAAACTCACAGAGCTAAATTCATTAATGGATTCTCGAGTTTTACAGATTGGTTAAAATACACAAAACTACTGTGAATATTTTGTAAAAATAATACAATGATTTTCTCTGAGGCGAAAACCCCTTTTGGTTTGTCTCAATCAGCCGATTTCCCTTTAAACATTATTAAGTCGTTGGAAATTATTGTTTGTTTATTTATTTATTTTGTGTTTTTGTTTAATCTGTGGTCTGTTAATTTATTGACATTCACTCTTTAATTATTAGCTCAGTTCATTCTTATTGTTTTTTCTTTTGGTGTACCCATTGTATTATTTATTTATTTTTTTTCTTTACTTAATTCTTATCCAATCCCTAATCCGGAAGCGGTTCTGTTAAGATTGTAAAGATTGTAGTGATTAAAATGACTACATTGTTTTGTTGATTGTAAAAGTTTTGTACATTATGAAAACTCCCAATGACTGCGGGCGATTTGGGGGGAGAAATGTAATTAAAATTAAAAGAAATTTAAAAAATGATTAAGTGATTAGTCGTCTTTTAATGAAAGGGTTCCCATTGAAAAGAGAAGGAAATGTCGGGGAAAGGGTTAAACGCTCACCAAATATTTGTGAGCTGTTTTATGAAATAACTCATTGGGAATGATTTACTGTTGATTTTATCTGTGTTGAGTATAACCAAACGGTGATTTTAGTCCTTTCGGTGCGGTTATGTCAACGCCCGAACCGGAAATGGGTCCTCACAATTATTTCCTATTGATTTGTCGCCGGAGTATTCAATTCGGCTCACATTAAAATCCCCAAAATGATCCGCTTTTAATGAGTTCACTCAAGTTTTTCTGAATATACACAAATTTCGCACCGATATAAATCTTCTGAGGTCGTTTGATAATGGAAAATTTTTTTTTTCCTGCGGGTCGCAAAAGATATTTCCAAACTGAAAATTGCATAACTTCAGTCTGCATTCGAAAGAAGCTGAAATTATTTTCCTCACGTTTATTTCAATGGATGCATTGTGTAATTGGTCTGAAACGCTCTCATTTAGCTTAAGTCACGTGTCGGAGACCGTACAAAACCTTTTTATATTCACTCCCGTAACACATTTCCGGAATATTGAATATCCACAAATATAAATGGATGGATAATGGTGGATCTGACTTTATTTCCCAATTATTTTTACTTTGGGAACTGTCATTTTCAAAACTGTCCGCCCATAAATGGAACACCAACGGAAATACCTCCATTATGTTTATTTTAAGGGTCTGTTATGAAATTTGGGAAAATAAGTGAGCCCCATTATGCATTTGATGACGTAATTGTTTTTAAAAATCCTAACCTTTTAATAAAGGTCAGGTCAAATTGAGGTCCTAAACCGAGAGTTTCACTCATTTTTTGAGGTTATACGTGTTTAATCTCCATTCCATAAAAATAGGCGCCATTTTATCTGATTTTGTAAAAGATGAATGAAAAATGCGAGCGTGGAATTAATGAAACGGTGGGAAAATGAGAAAATGTATAAAAACACTGAGGTTAAATGTGATGGAAAAACTGGGTGACGGGTTGAGGCTGCTCAACCCCAGGAAAACAATAAAAAATGAGAGTGCAGAGTGTTCGTTTTAGGGGAAAAGCGAGAAAACTACCTTTGAATTCCGTAGAGAAGCTCGCAGCAGAAATGGCCTCGGACAACCTGTTGAATTACACGGATTTCCAGCGTTGCACTGCAAACATAATAACTGTCCCGAAGTTTTCCCTGCAGATGTCAATGGATTGGATTTAATTGATTGATTTCCCAGAGAAACTGAGTACAAAGACCGCGGCTTAGGCCAGCCAGAGGGAGAAAAGCGCCCCTTCAATGCAGCCCGCGTCACCCTCGCCCATTGCCATACTGGAACTGTTTTGGTCCGGATTTGGAGGCTGCGAGGTAGCACTTGCGCAATCCCTCTCCGCTGGATTTAGCTCTTTTTCGGAAAGACTTTTACTGCTTCTTTCCCCGAGCTCTTTCCCATTTATTGCTTCCCACTGGAATGGCTAATAAAATCCTTCCAACCTAAATTTCAACTCAATTTCTTTATTTAATAATTATTTCTATCACGTCGATTCTGAGCAAACAAAACGGTCTTCTGTGCAGAAAAAAAAATCCCAAAGTTTATCAGAAACAATTCAAGTGGTTTATTTGGGTAAACCACTGAGTAAAATTCAGACATAAATCAGACACTGAACTTTTCCAGGTTTCGAAATGGAAGTATTCCCCCGGGGGTTGGAACGATCCCTCAGCCCTTAAACTGTTTTATTCTGCTTCTCCCCTCAATTTTGTAAAAAATTACAGTTTTCTTCACCATGAAGGCCTTCGGTGTATAAATCAGGGGTATATTGTTCCCCGTAAGAATTTAAAAACATTCCAGGGATCAGAATTATTTTTATATAAATATAAGAAACCTCTTTTCTGCCAAAGAAAAAAGGAATTTTTTATAGCACAAGGCCCTGACTTTATTTTCTGGTGTCACTTCGGTTTTCATTTTATACTCTTATACTTGTGACGTTATTTATTGAATTTTTGTGATTTAGCGTTAGGTTTATTTAGCTTTTAAATTTATACTTAACTTATTGACGGTTAAGTATTTTATTTAATTTTTGCTACTTATAATATTTATTTAATCTTAACGTTTTGTTTATCTAACTTCTAATTTCATATTTAATTTGTTAATCTCTGCATATTTTATTTACTTTAAAAGTTATAACTGTTTATCTTCGGATCTGTACATAATTTATAACTTTGTTTTGATTGTTGCTTATACTCCCTTAACGTATAATAGTAATAAAAAAAATGTATAATGTATAAATTTATAATAATATACTCCCTTCAAATTTAATCGGACGAGATAAGGGTAAATTATTATATTATATTATTATATCCTTATACCTGTACATCCTCTTATACTCTCTTTTAATCGCCCTAAAAGTTCTGGGGCACAAATTTTAAAATTTCAGTATTAATTATCAACTATCTAATGCTAATTAATAGCAAAAACATAAGAGAAAAAAGCATTATCTTACAATTGTAAATAAGCCCAATATGAGAAAAATGCTGGGAAAATAAGTGAAAACTGTAGGAAATGAGGGAGAAATTCAGAAAAATCAGACTCGTTGGTTACTTTTTTTTTCACACTGGAAACTTAGAAAATACTCTAAATGTGGCATTTAAGGATACTTATGAAACTAAAAAAGATGTAAAACCGAATACAAAAAATTTGAATCCAAAACTCATTAAACATACCAACCAAAAACGCAGTTTTCTTCTCTCTGTGGACTCAGAAAAGTGAAAATTATACATTTACTACCAAAATGATACAAAAATGCACCAAATATAAGGGGTGGCAATATATATAAAAACTCCAAATTACTTAGAGGATCTCAGAATCAATAATAAATAATTAATAACAATTTTTTTTGTTAAATCCTACATTATTTATTTTCACGAGCGGAGGATGAAAAATTGCGGGACTATAATTAGAAAGTTTTCAGTCTTATTAATCAGTATTTTTACTAACATACACTTGAAAAAATGTCATTAGGAATTTTTTTTCAAATTAAAATTGGTGCATCAATTAGAAGTTAAACTGTATTCACTTTAAATTGGTTTTAAAGGGACTATAATACAACTCAAAGATATTCAGTTATGTGAAATTCTTTAAATGATCGTATCGGGATTAAACAAGAAAAAATTACAATTTTTTCATTCAATATTTTATAATACACTAAGATAAAAAACTAAACAATAAACTACGGAAAATGAATATAACGGTTCAAAAGAAAAAGACAACTTTTTGCACATCGGTTAATTACTTTGTATCAGATGAAGAAACAGAATGCGGCAGTCCGTTTCGCTTCAGTATTTTTCTGTTAAAATGTAATTGGTTTTTATGAAATAATCGACAGTTCCTCTTGTTATACCCCCAAATTACTCCAATTCAGATCCAAATTACAATTCAAATGACTTTGAATGGAACTCATATGTGGAAAACTCCAAAACGAACAAATGCAAAAGTAAAAGTTTGAACATTTTCAAAGAAAATAAGAGCGAAATAACGACAATGTGAAGAAATTTTAAGATTAAATAAAAGATTTGAAATCTCAGTATTTACGCATTTAAAATTTATAAACTACTTCTAATGTTAGTTGTAATTTATATGATATAATCAGTCCTACAATTTAAAATAAAACTCCTTTTCTTCGTTAAATATTATTTTTTCCTAAGCAATTGGATTAAATAAGTTTAAAGGGATTCAGCGAAAGACAATATTTCGATTAATTTTCCAGTTTTCGCTCTAAAATACAAAACCGAATATTCTGTCGTCAGCACAACGCTCTTTATATTTTACCTTAGCGTGGTCTAATTTTATTTGTAATTTAACCCTTTGCACTCGAGCGCCCTAATGTTTTAAAACTGTAAATCGACTCTGTGGTCTTTTGTAACTGCATCTTTTTATTTATAATATGCAGTGATGATAATATACATATTTGAGTTATATACAGATTCATCAAATTACAGAAATCATAATTTACAATTATCTTTCTTTTCTCTGCTCTTTGTATTTTCGTGTATTCTTCTCCATTTTTGCTTCTTCCCAATCTTCTGATTATCTTTTTCTTCTCTTTCCTTTATTTTCTCTTTTATGCTCTTTATATTCACCTCCTTTATATGCAGCTGCTCTTATTATTATTACATTATTACTATTTTTGTTTCATTGGAGTTCTTCTCTTCTTTTCCTTCTGTTTCCTGTATTTTCATGTATTATTTCATCTACGTTTGTTTGCTTATGTTTTTCAAGCACTTATAAAGTGTTGCTGGTTCGTGCTAGCGAAAATGGCTTCGAGTGCAAAGGGTTAATATATCATAAATTAAAATAAAAAAGCAAAACTGGAAATCGGAGTGCAATTCTATTGGTAACTCTTTGGCCGATAGATTAGTCAGACCACAATCTTTTTTTTGTCTCTTTTTAAGCTCTTTTATTTGCATAACCAAAGGGTTTGAAAATGTTGTAAAGGGAAAACTCCGTCAGAACAATAACAAAAAACTCATTAATCATATTTAACTAATAAAGTCATCAGTCAATGTGAGCCATAGCAATTATTTCACATTTTTTAAATTTCACTCAATTTCATTTTTAAGCTTAAATTGCAACCAAAAATTCCGACCAGCTTCTGAGAAACTGTCCTGCGTTTGAATATTAACTTTTGCCCAATCATTTCCGCATCAGCAGCAGAATAATCACTGATTTTGCTGACTTAAAAGAATCCAATTAAAGGTGTGAGGCTTTCAATAAACATCAGTTTCTCTTTCTAATCATTCTAAAAACATTTATGTAATAATGACTATAGTGCTGATATAAAGAATTATATCTGTTTCAACAACAAATTAATCCACTGGAGAAAACAGTTTTCATTTATGAGGAGCCTTCGAAAACAAATAACATTTATAATCTACATCTTAACTGCTGATGACTCAGCTGAAACAGCAGAATAATTTAGGAAAACATGAAATCTAAGTTTCACTGAAAGGGAACTAATAAAGAACACCACCAACACAAAACCAGTGACATTCTCAGTGTTTTAGAAATATAACCAATTTGATAAATAACCAAAATAATAAATGTTTCACAAATTTAACATTTTAATTAGCACAACTTTGAATTGAAATAGACTAATTACTGCTGTGTGTTAGGATTGTTTTTATGCTTGGAAATATTAAAATTTATAGCAGTTCCTTAATTTTTTCATGTTTTAATTAACATAAAAATCCATAAACTATGTTAAAAAGTATTTTCCCCCAAATTTCCAATGGAATAACATTACTTTTTTATAAAGAAAAAGAACTCAAAGAAAAGATGAGATTATAAAACAATTTGAAGTAAAACTAGTCAATCCAAAAGCAAAGCAGAAAACAATTTTTGACATTTAACATTCAGACAAAAAATTTATTCTTAAAAAAAAAAGTTGATCAGCCGACTAAATTCAATAAATATGACTTTAATTGGCACCAGAATGATTAATCCTTTACAGAATGTTTGTAACTTGGAAATGACTGTTTGAGGAGTAACTTAAGACGAAAACTGATATTCTTTAGGAGGGAATACTTTCCCATATTCTTTCAAATTATAACTAAATCTGAAGTACAAAACTGACCTCTATTCCCAAGAAATAAAAAATTTATTAAAGAAGTACAATCCATTCTTCATTCCAGGTCTAAATTTTTGTAAAAAAATATTGAATATATGTTTATCTTGAAGGAATCAGTCCAGGTACTCCCCCTCCACTCAGTGCTGCATTTGGTCCTAAAAGCACCTGAAATGAGAGAGCAGACCATTGGCATTTCATCTCTTGGAATGATGGAAACACAAATTATACCTGTTTTTGCTCCCTTCTTTGGGCTTCCTCCATGTTTGCCCTTTCTATTTCAAAAATGACTGGTGCAAATAAAATTAATGAAGAGCTAAAAAAGATCCAAGTGGCAGTTCTAGAGAAACTATAGATGCATTTTATCGATTTATAGGTTTTGGTAACAACTGTCCATGTGATACATCTTATTTTGCTTGGAAACATTTCAGTTAGACCCCAAAGTCTTTCAGATAAAGTTTCATCTTCCATATCCTGAAATTTCATCAGATTATCAATAGAATTTGGCAAATCAAAGCAAGAGAGTGACCTTAAATAAAAACTATCATTGTATTTTAATAAATTAATTACTATTATATCAACTAACTCGTCTAAATCACTCTTACATTCAAGTTACTTTTATATCTCTTTGAAAATAATATTAGAATTAATAACATACATTTATACAAGTATTGAACTAAATCAATTAAAAAGTCCACACTGCTGATTAAGCCAAAATTTAGTGGACTTTTGTATTTATGTTAAGAATAGCAGACTTAAATGAATACTTATTAGTATGATCTCTGTGGTGTTTTGAGCCGAATAATTTCATACAAGTCGTTACAGTTCGGTTAAATTCAAGATAAGAAAAAGCAAATGTATCATTATTTCCGTAAACTCACGGCGCCGGTCAGTGAAAATATATAATGTGAAAAATTCCATGGAAAAAATAATAAAACTTACTTCATCTTCCTCATCTTCAATGCCTCTTTTCTTGGCTGGAGTTTCATCTGTAACTGGAGAATCCATTCCACTATCTATGTCTTCACCTGAAGCCATAACAATTGAGATTTATTAAAAATGAGAGTTAACATACGCCCATTAATATTTTCTCCAAAATCTTCCTCGTGCACAGAGCAGACGCATACAAACATCAGTTCGGAGACAGGGCGGGAATTTAAAATTAAAATGAAGGTTTTAAAAAATAAAACCAACGCTCAACTTACTCAAACGAAATCCTTAAAAAGAAACTTTTGCCAGTTTCATACAAGTTATATTATCTGAAAACTTTAAGAAAAAAATTCACATGTAATTTTTCAATGTTAATTTTCGGCTAGTGGTAGCAGAAAGTTGACGATCGTATCAACAACAATTGCCTTCGTGCCACGACATCCGCCATTTTGTGCGGTGAAATTTAAATATGTTAACCTTAGTAGGTCATCAATCGTTGTAGAAACAAAGTCACAATGATTCGAGTCATTAATTTAAGCTTTTATTTTTTACTAACATTAACAATATCGTTATATTCCAACGTAATAGAAAGTAGAGACAGCGAGTGTTTAAATATTAAGAGTTATTATTGGAAACATCTGGGAAGCAAAACTGCTTACAGATATGTAGCCAATCTAAATGATTCAAAGATTGATTTTGACGGTTGTGTCCCCATGAAAATTTGGGCCGTTATTCGTCACGGGACGAGGTATGCTAATGAAAAGATGATAAACCAAATGAACACGAGGTTGATTGAAATACGTGACAAATTTCGTGATAATGTGGAAGAAAACAGAGGAACACTTTGTGCAGATCATGCAAATAACATCACTCAGTGGACACCACAAATGGAGATTGCAAACCAAAAAAGACTTTCCCATGAAGGAGAAGATGAAATGGTTGAGCTGGCAGAAAGGTTTCAAAACAAATTCCCAGATATTTTAGATGAAAATTATTCTAATTCATCATATGAGGTATTTAAAAAATTAGCAAAAAAGGTTTCATGTTAGTTTCACTTTGTTATTACTTTTGTTTGATTTTCAGTTTAGAGCAACAGCAACAGAAAGAACCATACAAAGTAAATATCATTTTACTGTTGGACTCTTTGGAAGAAGAATAGCAAATCATGTTTGGTCACCTGAACCAATTTACAAAGATCCTGTTCTAAGGTTCTATAAACTATGTAAAAAGTGGATCAAACAAGTAAAAAAAAATCCAAAATCACTGGTGGAAGTAGAAAAATTCAGAGCTTCAGATTTAGTTAAAAAAGTTTTAACAGAATGTTGCTGACAGATTGGGTTATGGAGAACTTTCATTGGGTGAGTAAATCATGCTATTGTATGTATGTATTATTGAATGTAAGTTATTACACACTAAAACATACAGATTATTCTTATAAAACATTAGAAACAAATTTTTTTTTCTAAATAATACTACCAAAGACTTAACTCATTTTATTTAAATATTTTGAAGGTAATAACCATTGCCTTCTTATATGACTCTTTATGAGTGTGTCAATAAAGTAATTATTTAGTATTATTTTAGTAAGTATTTAAACTTATTCAAATAATCATTAAACATTTTACTTTTTTTTACATTTGAGGGAATCTCAGTAAGACTTTTATCAGGTTGTATATGATAAAACAGAGTAACCTTTTCATTTTTTTTCAGTATCATTAAATAATTTAAAATCTGGTTTTTTATCCTGATAACTTTATCTATACACAACACTTCATTTCCCATATTTAATTCACTTTGAAAGCTGTTCTCTGATTATTTTTCAGTTTTTAAATTAAATTTCGTTCTATTTAATTTTTAAAATTAATAACACCCATGCGAATTAAAGTTTTGTAATTAAATCACCGGTTATTATTTAAACAAAAATTAATGTTAAAAAAAAAATTGATGAAAAGCAAAAATATTACGCCCCCGGGTGGGCTCGAACCACCAACCTTTCGGTTAACAGCCGAACGCGCTAGCCGATTGCGCCACGGAGGCAGATGTTCGGTGGCATCGAAATTTCCCATTGTAAGTTTGGTATTGGCTTGGCGTCTACACTCGTTACAACGAACCATACTGATTTATTTAGTTTGAATATTTTTATTGTTTAGAACTACCGGGCACTTTGGTTTTTTTTAAGGTTTTTGAAAAGTCTAGATGTAAGTATTCTATTTCTTTGCGTAGAGTGCTTTTCCTATTGAAGAGTCCTACGCCTGTAAGTTATAGTTATAACGATCGAACCCTCTGCAACGATAGAAAATCTGTTGAAATGAAATTCAAAATTACCTGTACTTTCCAGAAGTGACAAATTACAATGTGACAAGAATAAATTACAGATTTTTTCCTCTTTTAAAGTTGACTAAATTTCACTTTTCCTTATTTGACTAAAATAATACCCCATAATTTGCAGTTGCCTTTTCTTTTTCATTTTTACCCCGTTCTTAAGCATTTACCCCAATACCTCACTTAATTATTCGGCCCACAGACATTCTCCAATGACAAGTCAAACATTCTCAAAGAAACACAAACTCGAGTGCAAAGGGTTAATTTACGTAATTATTTTTTAATATTAAATTAAACTTTAAATGCGTCATAAATTTTAAATTCTTATTAATTAACATTTAAAAAAAAAAGAGACGAGAAAGGGGAAATAAATTAAATTTAGAGTAGGCGTATTGTTTGAAGGAGAATTATTGCGCAAAATTCGGTTGGCTTTGGAAAAAAGCAGCCAAAGGCAGTGTTCTGTACCTCTTTTCCAAGGTCGGACTCACTGGGAAAGAGGACAATTATTGAAGTAAGGAAATAGTGACGTTGTGATTCTCGTAGCAGAGTGGCGCAGTGGAAGCGTGCTGGGCCCATAACCCAGAGGTCCGTGGATCGAAACCACGCTCTGCTAGTCTATATTTTTTTTCTATTAATTTATAATTTTATTTTTATTTACAATCCATCTTTTTGGTCTTTTCAACTGGCGAGACTTTTTTTTTGTTTAATTACAACTATTATTTTTGAAGCAACAGTCAAATCGAATATTTATTTGAGAAGAAACTTATGAAGTTTAAATTGTTCTGATTATTTTCTTTCTCTTTAATTAATTTCGTCTGCACCCTTTCTATTGACATAGATCAGAGCTACCCGGAGTACATTTTAATAATAATAATAATATATCTATATTTGATATAATTTTTGACAAATTCTATCAAAATTTATACATGTAATATAAGTACATAAGAATTCATCTAAGTTGCATCAATGCATTCAATATTTTTTTTTACAAGAAATTCAATATCATTTCGACTTTCAAGTAGTTATACATTCAATAATTTCAAATAATTGCAAATTCACTGTATAATTCAACGTATTTACTCCACTTAAAATAAATTACAACTAAATAAATAACACAAACACAGAGAGGCCTCTAAAGGCAGCTATAAATTAAAATAAATCAGAATACAAAATAAATAAATACAAAATATTAATAAAAAAGACAAAAAATTTCAATTTCAAAAAAAAATGTAAAACAAATATAGTAATATAAAAAAATAAAGAATATAAAAATATAATTCTGAACAAAATATTAATAAAAAATAAAAATATATAACAGTTTTCTTTTTCTCCTCCTTCACAGCCTTTCAAACCTAACCTTAACCATTTTTCATTATTTTCTTTTACATTTTAATATTAATTAATGTATTTTACTAAATTATTATTGTTAAAATTAAAATTACTTTAATCAATTTGAATTTAGAGTACCAATTAATTTGTGTAACTTCACTTAACCTGGCTGAATGCAATCGGCAATCCGTTTGAAGACTGCTGATTGTTAAAGAAAATATAAGCAGAGGGTTATGATATGCTTTTGCTGCTGTGTTCCGTGGTAAGCACCCACATCATAAAATGAATAAAAATACACAACCATATAATAAAATAAAAAATACATACCACATAAATCTACTGTTTAGGAACTCACCATCCGATGCAGAATCTCACAGATTAATTACCCAATGACATTAGCGGACGAACGGGTTAATCAAAGTGAAAAAGAAGAAAAGCTCAATAATAAAAAAATACAAATCACGTAATATAAAAAATACAAGTATTTTACAACTAAAAATTTACAAATTTTAGAGTTTATAAAAGTAAAAAATTAATAAAAAAAATACAAAATTGGGAAAAAGTCAAAAAGAAATGTTTCCGCCCGGGATCGAACCGGGGACCTTGCGCGTGTGAGGCGCACGTGATAACCGCTACACTACGGAAACTTCTTGAAAGCTGCGTTCAAATCTTTATTTATAAGTCTGTGGTTGTGTGGAATTTGTATCGCCAAAAATTTAACATTTACAGTTTTATTCTTACAAAAAGTGTTCAGTTAAATTTTATCTGAGTATTTAACGGTAATTTATCTGTAGTCCAGATATTAATAATAATTATCTACTACTTCTTTAGAGGACGTGGAACTTATGTATAAAACATGCAGCTATGAAAGCTCTTTGAACCGGTATGGGTTCTCCCCGTGGTGCACACTTTTCTCCGAAGAAGACATGAAAGTGATGGAGTTTTCCCGCGACCTCGAATATTACTGGAAAAGCGGCTATGGACACGATTTAAATTTCCAGCAGGCCTGCCCCATGATGGAGGACTTCTTACATCACGTCACGTAAGTGTTTTCCCGTTTGCACCGAAAAACCCACGATCGCTTTGTGTATATTTTTCGCATTTAATTCGTAAATTTCATTTTGCAGTTCCGAAAACGGTCCCAAATCCACATTTTATTTCACTCATTCGGGAGCGCTTCTCAAACTCCTCTCCCATTTGGGTCTTTACTACGATGAATTTAAATTAACCCATGACAAATTCGAAGAACCTCGACTGTGGAAAGTCAGCTATATAGACGCTTTCGGTAGCAATTTAGCATTCGTGACCTTTCAGTGAGTTCAGCTATTTTGGGAGTTTAATTCTTCCCATAACGGAGTCATTAAATGTAAATTCTCTTTTACAGATGTGGCGATCAGCGAAAGTTGCTGACTCTTCATCAAGAACGGCCGGTTAAACTTCCAGGATGCCCGAAAGAAGGACTTTGTTCTTTTGAAAAAATCTTAAAAGTATACAAAAACAGTTTTAGAAACTGTAGGTTTTCTGAAATTTGCGGAGTTTAAGACTGAGAAATATCATTAATATTTGTAACGGCGGGGGATTATGAAGAGGGTGGTCAGATACTCCATATGTCACCTCTTCCAAAATGACTTCACAATGGATTCTAACAGGTCTTTCCGTTGAAAATCCTCTACAGCAGTGATGGCCAACCTACGGCCCGTGAAGATGTTGCAATGTGGCCCGCGCTTTTATTCCTATATTCACATACGTATTGGCTCGCGGGCCAAATTTGGCCCATCTTTTTTTCTGGTTGTTTGGCCCAGTCGTGATGTCATCAACGGAAGTTGGACTGATGAAAGGTTGGGCACCACTGCTCTACAGACAGGGGAAGTGAACGGAAGGGGTTTAATATTAAAAAAGCCGCCTTTTGACTCCGAACCCCGCGTCTTCTACTAATGGACATCTGGAACACCGTGTTCAAAAATGGTATAGTCTCCTGAACCCTTGCTGGGGGGAGATCGGCCATAGAAGGAAACGTGGGAACCGGAAGTTGTTTAAAGCAGATGTTGTATTCTTTGAGGCACTTCCTCACTGACGGAACAAAATCCAGAATCCTCTAGGCAATCATATCGAAGTAAAGAAGGAAAACGGGTCGCCATCCGCTGCAGTATTTTACAAATTAATTCAGACGCTGTGCAAACATAACCCTCGCGGAAAAGCGTGTGAATGAAAAGTCGAGTCATTTGCTCAAAAAATTAGTGCCTTCATTCCGTTAGAATAGTATATAAAATTAAATAGAAAACGATTTCCCAAACCACAGTAATATAATTTCATTCTTTTCATCCAACTTTTATCCCCAAACCAAAATTCTATTCAGCGATCGGCCGAAAGCTGATTAGACAAACTAAAGAGCGGAGCTTTGAAATCAGAGTAAGCAGTGAGTAATAACAAAGTTCTGAAATATTAAATAAATTAAAACTTTTAAAATAATATTTAAAAGATGAATTTAGTTTAAGTCTAAAAATTGAAGTAAATAAAAGAAAGGAAATACAGTAATTTTTGTTAAAACACTTTCAGCAAAAGATTTAGCTTAATAAGTGATGTATGCGGTGTCAAGGTCTCTCGAAATTTGTGCTCAATGTCGGACAAAAGATGGAAACTAGGAGAATGTTAATTTATAAACAAAAGCCCTCGCCGCTGACTGCTTTCTATCAAGTGGCAAATATTTTATAGTTGAAAAAGAATTTTGTTTATAATAAAAGACGAAGAAAGAAAACTTTTTTTTTAACTTCGGGAGTAAATTCCTTTTATTCGTAATTCTCTCCTCATTCGGATCGCAACGTTTTTCAATCAAATGCAAATACTGCGCTGCAATTCATTTTTTATTATGCGGTCGACTTAATATTAATTAAATATCTTTTAATTAAATCTATCGACGTAGTGATTGCTTTTCATTCGGTGGACGATAAATAGATCCCAAGGTTATTTATAATTTAACTATTTTTACAACAAAAAGTGGACATTTATAAATTCTAAAGGTGTATTCGTTTAATTCGTATTAAGAGAATAGGTTTGCCTGAAAGTTTCGTTGAAACTATACCATATAAGAACTGAATGAGTAAGTATTTATATAAGTTATACATAAATTACAAAGTTGAGTTGTGCACGAAAAATGTGAGTATGTATTACCTATAAATAATTTTAATATATAAAAAACAGAATTTACATTCTGATGAGCGTCTTTAACGTAATAATTTATTAGTTCTTCATGAATTATAACTTTTTATGACTTCTAGGACATATAATGAAAACTACAAACTGTTAAGCAGTGGAGGTCACTGCGTAAAGTCTGACTTTATAAGAAAAACTGCGCGAATGGACTCCGATAAAGTCAGTTTGATTACGATACCGACAGAAATTTCTTCGAGCGACAAAACGAAAGTCCCAAATTCGATAGCTGGAAAAAATGAAAATATTACAAAAATAAAAAATGTAAATACGTCAAATTCACGTGAAGATGTCGATAATAGAAAATTAACCGGTGGAGTTGCAACACAAATCGAGGAAACCGCTGTGAGTGTATTAGTGCATTGTATTATACTGTAGGTTTCTTATTTAGGTATTTATTAGTACTCAAAGTGTATATATTCATGGATAGAAGAACGTAAAAGGTCCTCTAATATTGAATAATCTATTTTGAGAACGAACAACAAACGGGAAATTCGGAAATGTTCAACAGATTTCACTGATTTAAATGTAAACTATGAGTTTTTTCTGTGTGTGTGCAGTTTCCTTATAAGTCTGTCGTCGGTTCTTAATTTTCACGAATGCTTTTGTAGGAGGACAGGCAAAGAAATGGGAGATATTTGGCTGTGGGTGTCACCCTCGTGTTTGTCTTTATAGCTTTCTATCACACCGTACTCAGGCATGCGACTGTTTTAGCAGGTTTGTTAGCTCCTGCCGTTATCATGCTTCTGTATATTCTTTGGTTGCTTTACTTTGCCAAAAAGAAAAAAAAAATGCAGGTGCGTTTGTTTCTTCTGAGTAAAAAATTAAATTTTAATCGGTTTAAATTGATATTCTCTTTTTTTTTAGGTTTCAAATGCGTAATGCAATTGTATTCATTCAACGATTGGTCGGCTTTGGAGAATGAATATTTCCTTAAAGAATTACTTTTTTACGTCTTCACTAAATAAAATAATAAAAAAGTACAATTTTTTTTAATTTTATCTGTAGAACAGAAACCCAAATAACCCCTACAAAAAAATTGTTGAGGATTAGAATCGTATTGATTTTGAAGGCATCGAAGTAACAGATTTTAAAATCATTTTTACTTTTGAAGAAAGAATAAATACAAAGCAAACCGATACGGGAAGGCAATACCAGTGGAAGCAATACAACAGGAAACAGAGTTGTTAAGCTCTTATATCATTTTCGGTCTGAAAGGGAACAAATTAGATGTTTTTTAACTAAAATTAGACGTAAAAGTTTAATAAAGTACGAAAACACAAACACAAAATAAAATAGGAAAACAAATACAAAATAAAATACGAAAATACAAAAAAAATAAAATACAAAAATACAAATAAAAATAAAACACGAAAACACAAATACAAAATAAAATACGAAAACACAAATAAATACAAAATAAAATACAAAAACACAAATACAAAATAAAATACAAAAACAAATACAAAATAAAATACGAAAACACAAAATACGAGTATACAATAAAAAATAAGAAATACAATAAAATTATGTAAAATACAAAATACGAAAATAAAATATAAAAACGAAAAGACAGAATTAATGTTTTTTGATCAGTCATACTGTATTTATACACTTTATACCCTTTGGTTGGGAAATTAGAAAATATAAAAGTTTAAAAATTAATTTGAATGTAAAAATATATTTTTTTCTTCTTCAGAAAACTACAAAGAGACAGCTCAGCTGTATAAAATCTTAACAAAATCCATAACATAAATGACTGACCTCCTTCTCTTACTTTTTATTTGCTTTACTTTACCTCAAAGTCTCTCATTTTCTCTGACCTCAATCATTCTCCTTTAATGCTTACAGTCTCAATTGTGTTTCAGCGAAGATAAATTGTAGTGTTTTTGTTTAACAGTTTTAAACAAATACCAAACTCCCTTTTACACGTAAATAAAGGAGAATAAAAATTTAGAAAATTATATGTTTAGATTTGTTTTGTAATCTTTTTATCGTCCCATTCGTTTTTATAATTGAGATTAGTCCTAATTATTAGGATTTAGATTAGGTAATTATTAGGATAAACACGCTTGGGAGGGCCTTGAAAATATACAAAAATGTTAATGACATAATTTTGTAATTTAGTTGAAAAAATAATTAGTGTAATTCATAAAATGGTGTTGAATTAGTGTGAAAATGGAATGAGCAGAATATTTGGGAATAATTTGTAAGAGAAAATCATTTCATATTTTAAATAAAACACAACATTTAATTTTTCTTTTCCAGTTGAATCTCCATTTTGAAAAGATTTAAATTCCCAGTTAAAGTCAACCAACTTTCCCGTTTAAACTGAATAATTTTTAATTTAAAAAAAAAAATTGAGGTGTAACCGATTCGGTTTTCTTTAGAGAAAGCAATTATAAATGAATTCCATTTGATCGTAATTAATTGAACATAAAGAGTTAAATACGAAATGCGAACGAATGCGGAAAGAGACTTGGCTTAAAGTATCAACCGGTGAGCTCTTCCGAGCAGCGGCGCCGTGGCTTAGTTGGTTAAAGCGCCTGTCTAGTAAACAGGAGATCGGGGGTTCGAATCCCCCCGGTGCCTTCACAGTAGTGTTCATTTTTTTTCTTTTTTTCACTTAGAAAAATATTTTTTCTTAATTAATTGATAATAAATATCCCATTTAACAACACAAATGAATTGTATTTTTTTAACGACATTGGAAATTAATGGCGGTTGTGGAGTTAACCTATAAATAAATTACTGATGATTTTAAAGGGTTTTCACAAAGTAAACTTAACTTTCTCCAAAACAGTTTTATAAAATTATTTTAAATCAAAAATACTTTTTTATTTTCTCCCAGTCGTAATATTCAGCCCAAAACATGATTTGCAAATCGGATCTGAAGACGAATTTGAGGTAAAAGTGAATTCATATTTTCGTAGTGATAAAATAAAAGAATGCGAAGAGAGAGAATAAACAGTTTCCTTTTTCATAAAAAGAATTTTCTCTTACGAAAGCGAATGGGCACAGAGTAAATGCAATTAACTGGTTTCACTTTTTTCTGCGCCCTGAATAATTTAATAACAAAAGCCTTCCATTTTAACAGACGAAAATCGAATTGAGTGATACTCGAAAGCCTACTTTCCTTATGAAAAACCCCCTCTTCTAAGACCATTTGCCATTCCTATTACCCTAAAATGAGGTCACATTGGATGTTGTTTGATCTTTAAAGTTTAACGATCCCAAATTATACTCAGTTACTATTTTTTTTTTTTTTATTATTTGCGCATTCCTCACTTTGCTTAAAAGTAAATTGACGGAAGTGAATTTGGATTTGACAGGAATAGACTCCGAATCATTAACCAAAGACAATCGGAGGAAATTTCCAACGAGAAAGTGGATCTGAAAGTTTTAAGGAGAGAATGGGGGTCAATACTTCTTTTAAACCCAATCATTGCTTTATGCCTTTGGAACAACTGTTAGTGCACACCGATAACGTTTAACGTCTGTAATGAAAGTGTTTAATTCTTCACATAAATGAGATGGCCTTCAGCCTCGAAAATTATTGTCTTTAGAAGAGTCGGTTTCATTTCAAGAGTGCACTCAACCTGTTCAAAGCATTGGGGAGTTCGGGAAAATTTTCTAAATATTCGACAGGAAAAACATTATATTATTCGCGCCGTATAAACTGTAGATGTGCAAATATTAGGCCTTCTCAATTGAAGCATTCTATATTTTATTTTCTTTGGATAAAAATTTTATTCCTCTTAACCCGTTAA